>OY735142.1:6924565-7495353 GCA_963457615.1 Nicrophorus investigator | reverse complement strand
CAACCTTCCACCACCGCTTGGTAGACTACCAACTACCAAGCCACCACCACCCCCCCGAAAACACGTTACAAGTGTCAGTCGTTTAAGGAAAGGTATTTCACAAATGAGCGCCCGGGCAGAATGGTACGGATACGTGTCACTGATGGAAAACTGTTGCTAAGAAAGTTTTGTACCAAGCTGTTCAAACGCTTTTTCGGCGGCCGCACTTTTACCACCCTCGTCCACCCCACCACGTCGGATTAATTTCGCCCGGCAGAATTTTACGAAAGGCGCGAGGGGTGGCGATGTTTTCGAATCGGAACTAGGAAACCTTTGAAATGCACACCCTGCCCTCCTGCAGCATTTATTGAGCTTTCTCATTCAACAGGAGGAAAGAAAAGAGAGTATTCAGCTTATCTCTTAATCCCGTCTGTCCCCATATATCACGGGTCTTCTTCTCACCCTTCGTACCGACGCTGAAAATCCCCACGATCTCTTCTCCACCTCCTGCTCCGAAAACGAAAAACCCGGAAACTGGCATTCGGCCATCTTAACGGGAAGCCCGAGGCGGCGACGGCCAAAAAATACACAGAGTGCGTCAGTGTTGGTTGGTATGGACGTGGGTATGGGTGAACAGGCTATGATGCATTTAATTGTGTAAGTGCGCATTGCAGATGCAATCCCGGGACAGCAATGTGGAGGCGAGGCGAGGCCAGGCCAGCAGTAGTGGCTGTCGGATTACTCGGATGGTTATGGGGGTTGTAACAAGGTGCAAAGGGGCTCGTAAAGGCTATCCGGCCGCTGCGTGCTAACCGATAATTGCTTATTAAATTAGCCTTAAACTCTCCATAGCGTAAATCCAATTTGCTCGGGCTCGAATATGAAAAGTTAAAGCGATGTTATTAGATGTCGGGGACGGTGTGTCGGTCGGGCGTTGGAAAGAGAGAGAGAGAGAGGGTGGTGGTAGTTGGTTTTGCGGAATAGCATTTGCATCGATATATACCGCCGCTGCCGCCATCACCCCTCTCCACCCCATCATCCCCTACAACTCTGCATGCCCGAGGCCAAACTTGTTGGTTCAAAATTACCCACCCGCACCATACATATCCACTACACTACCAGTCAAAAGTGCAGAAACATTCACATTCCAGCTGTCATTCACTACTATTGCTTCGATCTACAAAATATATATTCATAGTCATATTCAAAATATTCTTTATTCAGGACCTAATGATCTATATACAATTTTCACAACACTAACTTCATAACAAAGTTCTTAATAATCTATTTGTAAAGCAGTATAATTACTGAGTTATTATATGGATAATATTGACTTTAACTGAAATCTTATAGTCGTAACAACAATAAATATGGATTCTATTATTAGTGTTTCAATATATTTTAATATGATTTTTCTCCAGTTTCAAGTGTATATTTACTTCAAAAAGAAGAAAGGGATAACCTAGAGTGCAAAAAATAAAGAAAAGAAGAAGAGGATGGAGAAGAATAAGAAGATGATGCGATGACGTTGGAGCAGAAGCAGCAGCAGCAGCAGGAGGAGATGGTTGGATGAGTTGGATGTGGATAGGAGGAGGGAATGAAAAGGGCCCAACACACAAAAGCGAGTGGTAATTTAATCTGAGCTTGGGCTGACTAATGGTCCTTCAGATAATGGGAGCCCGATTGTCAATCGCGTGATTTATCCGCCGCCTCTCATTTGCAGCGCAGAAGATTTCCTTATCTGTCACGCTATAAACATTATCTGGATTAGCCGAGCCGCATTTTTCGAAAAAGCAATTTGTCAAACGCATTAAATTTTATATGGAGCCCATCAGTCTTTCGCGAACGAGGAAATTACCTTCCCGACGATTTTTATTCCCAGACAAATTAATGACTAATTAAACCGTCGCCTGTTACGTTCTTTGCATACATCCAACTTATTAACTTACAAATTAATATTATGAAAAAAAAAATGTATTTTTAGTGTAAATTTATTACATATTCGAAACCAACCATTTAGCTTTGCAAACCTAACAATTTTTATCTTAGTTCTGTTGCGGGACATTGTTTACATTGTTTTTTGACGCAAGATGACAGCTGTCATTTTGCAATCTATTAAACATGTTTAATAACTACAAAAAAAATGTAACAAGCAACTATTATTGATTTACAAACGTATTATTATTATCTTCATGAAACATTGACTAATCCGGGTTTATTGACTCTGTTGTGTTCATCATAAATCAAATTTCCCATTTATAGCGACTGTCACCACATCATGCGTATATGTCAGGAGCCACACCTTGACCTTCCTGCGTATTATACCTGGAAGATAATTAACTGCAGCTACTTCCAAATCATTAAATTCCAATTGGAATATAGAATATTAATTACCCTACATATATTTTATATAATATTATTATATAATATATTAAAAAATAGAATAAATAACTTTAAAAATACTTTGTAATCCATAAAAAATATTCTTAATTTATTTGTGAACTGGAACGGTCAAATTACTATAAGTTCTTTAATAATATGAAGCTAATATAGTTTTTAATTATACTTTAATTAACACAGAGTGCGATTTTTCAAGGACGTATTTTCAACTGTCAAAAGCGAAAGTAATGTGTAATATTATGTTGGGGCGTATTCTAGTAACATGAGTGGCACTTCTATATGAATAACGCCAAAGATTTATCAAAATCAAAGATTCATAACTTCAACTCATTTTGTCCCCAGAGATGTTGAATGACAATGTCGTTTACCAACTCCACTCAATGGCCTTGCACATAATTTTGCATAAACATAATCTTCTATGTAAAAAAAATAGGCGGATATATACGCCGATCGTTCGCAAATAATTAATTGATAAAAAACAGTAGTAATTTCTGTTTCTTGGAAAATTGTACAATTACGAATATTATATGTGAAATTTTATACTTTTTGGTCTGCAGAATACGTTATTTTTGATCTCCTTGTAGATGGGACCATATAGAAGGATACACTCGACGTTTTCGCAGCGGTATATTAAATTCAGCAGTCATAACATTCCAATATTTTTTAATCCCAATAAATTTACATGCTGAACGTCGGAGAGAAAAGGCAGAGAGAAGGAAGGAGGCGGCGTTGGCGGCAACAGCCCTTCGTTTTCTTCTCTCTCTCTCTTTTTTTTATTATTAGAATACTAGAGTGAACGCGACTTTGCACATAAAACGGCAGGGGGGTTTCGCAATAAACTTTACATCTTTTGAATTAAATCGAGTTCCAATTTCGCGCTGGGTCCAAAAATATCTTAACGCTAAAATATTATTGTCCATGTATACAGACACATATACAAAAATATATAAAAAAAAACGAATAGAAAATTGCAGGCGGAATTTATGTATTTCTTCCGCCGTTTATTTCTCGCTTCCTTGTAGCAGTAAACCATTTCAATGGGACACATGGAAAATAATCAGATGTTATTGATTGCAGCAGCCAGAAATCCCCCTTTCTGCATAAGCTCAGAAGGAGAGAGATTCTTGATGTATTTAATAAAGGAATTTCCAGCAGTTTGTGTGTATGTTTCATGAGCAGTTGGTGTCGCCTCGGGGAGAGGAAGACTTAACTTTCACCTCCTCGCGCCAGGTAATAACCGCTGTTAAAATATTCCAAAATTAAAGTTTCAGGCAAACACTTCCAAAATATAAACCAACTTTACAAGAAACTAAACTGCCTTTGCGGCGACGGTGCAGTATTGCTCTTCCGGGAACTCTTCAACTGCAAGTTTCTCTTATAATTAAGCAGTTTTCTATATCCACGTGTCCCATATGCTCTTAATTCAGTAATTTTATTTTTATTATTAACATTATTGTTTTATAAAATAATTTTGAAACATAATTAAAATATCAAAATTACATTTTAAAAGTGTACGGTTAGTTTTGTGTCGTCCTGTCAAAATTCGGAAAAATCTATTATTTTCTATACCAGTGGCGTAAGGTGTCATCTATAGCTGATATTCTGTATTATAATAAAATATAAATCTGTTACGAGTACTATAGGTTGTCAAGGATACTCATGTTATTGAAATTGCATAACCCAGTGGTGTGTTTTTATCAGTTGGTAGAAATAGGGTAATACAGCTTGGTACTGTTTTAAAACAGTTGGTAGAAATGGCTGAAATATTTATTCTGTTATATTTGTTCCTGAAAGTTTTTTCTGTAAGTAATTTTCTGCTGAATTTGTGGATGTATATGAATGTAATACTAAACTACAGCATAATGTTGTGTTGTGGAAAAAGGTGGACAATAGTAATCTTCATTCTAAAACTTTAGAAATGTTGGTTACAATATCATATCGGTTTGGTATACCTGGGAATCAGCGTGAAGGTAACGTATGACGCAATGAATAATATATGAAAGTTGTTAAAGTTATTTTTGTAGGGTCACCCTGTAGATGCTGTGGTTTGGTAGCTTCCTGCAAATTAGATTTTTTTGGCGCACGGTCCGATTGTCCTGCAAGTCGTCGTGGAGTTAATGCATTAGTGCGATTTGCGCACAGATAAATAACGAGGACGCGTTCCTGATCCGCCATAAATCCGTCGCCTGCTGCGAGTAGTCAGCCGCCGCCGCCGCCTCTGTCTCCAGTGCCGCCCCCGCACCCGCCGCTGCTCACAGGTCTGCCAACGTCACCCCATCTCCTCCTCCTCCTCTTCCACCCCCTTTTAAAACTCGCAATCAACATGCGGCCATTAATGTGTATGTATGTGTGTGTGCGTCGTCCTCCGACCCTCGCCACCCCCTCATCCTGCGTGTATATATGTATGCAGGATTGTGGTGTGTGTATGTCGTGGACGGGTATATATCACGCAGATCGGTGGGAGGATCGGACGTTATCTATTGCGGGCGCGTCGTGTGCCGCCGAAACGAGCCACGCGCGTCCTTCCCATCCCTAACTGTCCTAGGTTTCACCCTTTTCCTCTCTCTCCGTCTCTCGCATTATCTTCATCGTTTCCACATATATATTTGTCCTTTTCCCACCGACGCACCACCCGGCGCATCCACTCACGTTCACTGTCCTGCTGGACCCTAGGTTGCCGCCACCGGCGCCCCTCCAAAAACGACGAGCTGCAAAACGATCACGCGTCACGACGCTCTAACCGGTTGATTTTGTCTCGGCTAAATCGGATTAATGCCACACACACTCGCTCTCTCTCCTTTATATCTATATATATCAAATATATATAGTTATACAGGCAATGCAAGCAAAACAAAAATCGGGGAAGCGACGCAACCATCCCCCTCTTCGTATAACAAAAACACGATTCATCAAGGGATAATAAATTGAAAATTGTTTGGCTTTTCAGTTTGAAAGCCGATTATTCCGGTTGAAAGAAAAATTTCCCATATTGTTGTTCTGCACTGACGCAAGGTAGAAGTGCACACGATAAACCGGAGATTATGAAACTCGGAGACTCGACTCGTGCTGGAAACAGAAATTTAAAAAAACAAATAATTAATTGGACATTAATGGGACCGTGAAATATTCATAAACGTTTCGCCGACCCGCACATCTGTATTGTCTTTCATTCATAATCTACGATATTTATAAAAAGATGATTATTACCTTTTTTGTTTAATTTCTTATCTGTTATTATATCACTTTTTTATGTCGTAATAATTTTATTGGACAATTAGTCAATTTGATCGTGAGTGACATTAAATAGTTATAATTAACTAATACTAAATTATTTTACATTATTATGTAATCTTCGTATCTGCTCCTAAACATTGTTATAATATTCTATTCGTGATGAATCACCTCAAGATACATGTTTAAATATTTGAATTTCGTTGATTCGGATAGATTTATTGTTACGGTTGGGCAATTAGTTTCATTTATTGATTATGATATTATTAACTTTGATGTATTATGTAAAATGTATATATTCTTTTCGAAAGTTATGAAAAACAAATACTAATTGGACGCCATCTGTTGTCCAAATGAGGTAATTGTTAATAAATATTGAAATTAAATATTCATCGATTTTGCGGTTTCACAATGCAATTTCGCTTCGTCGGCGTGCGTGAAAAACGAATGTGTGAAAGGACAAGGAGGGCGCGCACACAATTACACGAATTTATGCGATTCGGAGCGGCGGTTTCGTAATTGCATGTGCATGTAGTTTTATTACGCAGATTGAATTTTAATGCGTAATAAATATGGAGAGAAATTAGGGATTTCAGATTCGTTGGGTTGGTTGGGTTGATTGGGGAGTGTAGGGCGCTCGTGCAACACACTCTATTTACATGGCCGCGGGGAAATTTATTGGCCTTTTAAGCTACAGGAGAGTGCAATAAATTTGTCGGCTAGATTAGAATGTACCTTTGGAAAATTTACAGCGACTTAAAGCGGATCGAATGAAAATGCTTTGATTAGGTGCGCTCGACGTTCCTTCGTTCGCGCGCCGTCCCCGTAAATCAAAAATAAAATTTACCTTCAGGAATATCTACTTACCTATCTATTCTAACTGTACGTGCGAAAAGCAATAAGGTGGGAAGGAACAAACTCCTTCAAATTCTTTCATAAAAAAATACTTCTTTTAGAAAGCATTGTTGAATGGCGTTATTAAAAATATATAATTGGAACTTTAATATATCTTCAAATTATTTGACGATGAACGAAATAACTTTATTGTAAATATCTTTTCAGAATTAATTAATTGCGTTCTTATATACCAGTGGTGGACAATTGAGTTAAGTGCGGTCCCATTGAAAATTTCTTATATAAGTATTAAAATATAGTTTATTAGTTAAAATTATTCCTGCACATTTATTTTGATTTTTTGGTCAATTTATTTAGTATTAAAAAAGCAAGTTTTTTTTTTATAATTATTATATTATCAATTCTTACATCAATAAGATTTATAAATCATCCACTAACAATTATCTTTAATGTAACTTTTAATATCTGGTTAAACTTACAATGAGTGCTCACGATTAAAGATGTTTGAGGGACCACGGTTAACACTGTTTGTGGGCCCTCGATTAATATTATTTGAGAGTTTTTTAATATTTTTTTAAAGAGCCCACAACTAATAAAGTTTGTGGTCTCAATTAATCCAAGTTTGAGTAAGTTGTATTAAGCCCAAAAAGACCATGCCTTAATCAATATCTGAATGTATATACTAAACTTAATTATATAATTTGTTATTTTTATCCTCGACATTAATATACAGTAATACCTAGAGTTACATAAGTAGAAAACCCTAAATTTTTAATATGCTTAAGGACAACTTCAGAAGAAACAGCATTATATATTACTATTATATAAATAAGTATGTACCATAAGACCTCGTTTAGCGCATCCATAATTAACGCAGATTTGATATAACGCGTTCTACTCTAAATTTATTTTTGTACTATATGTTAAAGTAAATTTGATTAACGCGGTTTTTAAAGCGCTGAAAATATTTAGTTTTGAAATAAATAAATTTGAGAATATTTGTGATTTATTATGTGAAGCTGTAATTAGAGGATTATTGTATTTGTTATAATTTCTCATAAATGTTTTCTTTCCAAATGTCGTAATTATCATGTAATAGTGAAATTGAATTATCTCATTCATTGTATAATATGAAAATTTTAATATTTAGTAAAAATAGCAGAAAATGATGATAAAATGATAATTTTATTCATGGTTTGTTTATAGTCGACGGAGATCAATTTAGTAATGCAGGAGATAATAAATAGTGACGTTTAAAGGGAAGAAATGGAGAGGTGTATAATGGACGATGATCGGCTATCGCGTTTTGGGAGGAAGTAAGTAAGTAAGTAGAGTGTGAAAATATCGCATCTAGTAATAGTGTACTTGGGTAAAGGAGGAGTAGCAGTAGGAGGAGGATGAGGTGTCTCCGCCGGGGGCCCTTCAAGGACAATAATGGCAATTTGTCGGCTTTCAGGTGGTTCGGGATATCCACCCTATTACAGCTACCATTGGAACGGCCGACGTCGCCTCCAATTCCACTATGATAGGTTTATTAGGGGCCGCTTGACCCCACCAAATAAATAACTTAAAAGCCGTAAAAATCCTCAATCACCCGAGAAAACTACCGGAGCCCTAATAAGATTCCACGGCCACTTCAAACAAAAAGAAGAAGAAGAAGAAGACGACGACGAAATAAAAGAAGATATTATAGCTTCCGGCAGCGATAATCAATCTCGTCACCGCCGAATCTTTATTGCCTGCAATCATATAAATTAGATGTAATCTCTTTTACTCCACATTAATGTCCAATCCGCACCGCTGCGACAATCTCGTTAAATTATTTCTAATAAATTTTCACCATTTTTACACAAAAGAAATCACGCAATTTGCAAAATCGATTAATTCAATAACACACAAAAATGATGCAGAAATATTTTATGGAACAGTACTATTAGAAAATCTTTCGACTAATTATCTGGCGCTAATTAATATTTTTATGAAAATTTAATAGATTAACAACAAAAACAATATTTCTTCATAAATAAAGCAAAACTATTCTTTTCAAATTTATTTACAATTTTGATATAATCAGAACAAAATAAAATTGTTAGGATAATTCTTAGCATACATTTTATTGGTATAAAGAGAAGACCTAATGTTTAGTATTAAGGGTAAAAAATATAAGGGTATGTAAATGTATACATTACCCACATTTGTTGTGCTTCATTTAACGATAAAATATAGCTGAGCACTTGTTGAATCTTCAGGAGGTTTAATAAAAGCACATAGCATGTATTTCGACAAATACAACGGAATGGGTTATCTCGTAGTTTGGGGCTTCGGGTGAGCATAATATAAACATCTCGACGTACGATGCAAAATTTAAAAAATAAACAGAAATTATGTATAAGACATACCTCCAGATACAAAACATATTTCCATTATTTATTTTATTAAATTAAATTCTTTTCGACATATTTTTTACAGTCTTTTAAGTGTTACAACTATTGTATAAATAAAAATTTTGGTAATGGCAGATTCATTGAGCTAAAATGGTTTAGAATCATTCTCTGGATGTATAATCCTAAATTCAAGAAGATTGAGCAAAAATTTGACTTTATAAGAAAAGTATGTTCAAAGTTGTATTTTATAGCATTATATAATCAGCTGTATCTACTATAGACAATTATATAGGTAGAATATTATCGTGTTAATAATATTTATTTTATGTTTTGAAAACGAAAGACGAATACCAAAATTACCGGTATTCTTCTCAAAATTTACCGGTAATTTCGGTGCTTATATATTGGAAGGTAAAACCGGTTATCTTTAATTTGTAATAATTGCTACACCTAATTGAGAAATCCGTTATTTTGAAAGATATAAATTTTAATTCCTAATTAAATTATATTTGGTAAGTAATAAATAATTTGATGTTTTCATACGTTCATGTAATATTAAAATATTATGTATATTCATATGGAAGTAGGTGAGTGATGCGAAGATTCCTATTCGTAACGTGTGTGGGTTTGTGTGTGTGTGTGTGAGCAGGATGCGCATTAAAGGAAAGCTTGCGGAATGTTAAGTGCCAAGACTAAGTATGGCCGATGGAATTTATAGCGCCGAGTCTGCAGAGGAAACGAAAAGAGAGTGTTAAATGATGCTGAAACATCTGGATTAGGGGGTTCAGGACTAAAGCTCTAGCTGGCACTGCGAGCTTCCAATGCTCATTTTCATATCAAAATGCATTTTCTTCGCTGCCTGACGCCATAAATAAAGCACCCAAAAAATAATATATATATGTAGAAAGAGAAATACGCAGAATATACTGGCTGCATATTATAATTATTATTTTTGAACAGTTTATACGAAAAGACATGGTGCGAAGTTGTACTAAAAAGTATCACCATCTTTATATTGATTAACAAATATTTGGGTAACTCACGGCCCGCGGGCCATATTCACCCGTCCACTTCATTTTACTACAATTAATGTATGAAGATTATTTGTTGAAATACGCATCTTAATATTAATTGATAGATTTTTAAAATTATTTCAATATTCGATAAAATTTATTATTTCTAAATGTTTATTGTTCTTTGTTGAAGACAGTCAAAATTTAAAATAAACACAACTTCACAACCCTCATGGATATTAGCCATATTAATGAATTGCTTTAAAAAAAATATGTAAGTTTAAGTGTTTTTATAAAATTTATTACATTAAATCTTCAACTTGGTTAAAGAGTTTCTTCGTTCGTACTAAATTTTGGAAAGTTCTATTTAATATCATTTTTTCGTGAATCGCAAAAAATATTTTAGGGTTTAGCAATATTGTAAATTAGAAGGGTTTATCTTTATCTGCATGTCTTACTGTAAGTTTATTGTATTGCATTATATAATTTCCTACATAATAAATATGTAAAAACAAAGGTAAAACTAGTTGATCTTATTCGGTTGTGGTAAATTTTGGTTGATTTAAAATATGTTTCTGCTCTTCGTCATCTGCTGGAAACGCGACGCGCATGCCTCTTCATATACTGCAAACATATATATCTCACATTTTTTCGCTTCTACTTCATCGTCGACGTCTTTTCCTCCTCCTTCTTCTTCTGCTTCTTCTTCAGCCCTTCGAAAAGCCTCAAAGTTTTGGGGAGCGTCGTTAATCATCACCGGAGCGCGCCTTCTCCGAGACCCCCGACGGCGACGTTCCTTCCTATCCCCCTATTTATTAATTTCCTGCGAGCACTTCCGACTTAGAGGCCGTAGCACCGAAACACGAGAGATATAGACTTATATATATACACACACACACGCAAAAAAACGACAGCAGAAACTTTTGGATTGATATTCATTAACCAGTTTCGGTCATCTCTTCTAATTAATGCTTTTCCAGAACCCTTCTCTCCGGCCAAGGGCACAAAGAACAACAACAAAAAAAAGGGAGAAGGAATGACACACATATATATAGAGAGAGAGAAAGACGGAAAACTGGATCATCATTAATCATAATTTCCATCGGGAATAATTAAATTATGCTACATCGACTTGCACACAAAAATACAAAGAGAGAAAGGACAAACAGAAAGAATACAAATAGACCTTTTTTAATTGTAATCACGTAATTCCGGTAAATTATCGTCAAGGTAATACCTGACAAGCGACTGTAAATCATGCTGTTATATAAATTAGAAAATAAATTGCCCTGCTGAGATCCAGTACACTTAACGAGAACTAGAGACCTCAAACAGTAGTAACTTTATCAGCGTTTTCATGAACAGTTTTATTTTCTTCCTTTCATTTGATTTATTTACTAATATTTAATGGACTAATTAACATTTAATATTAATACATATTAAAGTATTTAATCAACAAGATTGCAGTCGATAAAATCCATCTTTTGAAACTCACCACCAAATTCTTGGTCACCAATTTTGTAACTGAAAGGAATCACCTCCAAACAAAACAATTTGGAACTTTGTAATAATATGTTTTCAATACTAAGTACAAGAGCAGTTTAAAAAGTTTTAAAAGAAAAACTAACAATCTTGTATAATATTCTGAGTAGCATTGAGAAGTATTTGTTACAAATAAATTAAAATTAATTAATAATTGCTGTTTATAATGAATTGAAGAGCAAATAATTAAATATTTGATTAAAGCTGAACTGAAATAATCTGAATTGTTAAACAAACCCAAATTTTACAATCTTTTACGTTTGTAAACTTGGGTTCGCCATATTTGTAATAGGTGGCGACATGACAGCTGTCACCTTACGTCAAAGCTATGAACTGTTAGCTGTCATCGATACTTTTCGTTATTATTTTTAAATTTATGACATTTGGGTCACAATTGCAAGCAAATTACGTTAAAAAAGGTTGAGAAACATTGTTATAATGTTAAAAATAGTAGGGAAAATCATTTCGATAGTGTATCAAGAACAAAACTATATTAATTTTATATTTTATTTAAACATATAAAAATATTCCGTGTATAAAAGGTAACTCAAAAGTAAATTAAAAATATTAAGTTTATCACTTAAATATTGTTGAACGTACAATAATAATAGTGAACATTACGTATGGCATTGATTCTACATATAGTTAAATAACGTTAACGAAAGCAAAAATATAAAGAAATAATAATGCGAGGAGATTATAGAAGTTAAAAAAATCTTGTTGTTTCATTCGTATTTTCCCAGGTAGGAATCGCAGGATGGACAGAAGTGGTTGCGATTCCTGCAAGTTTTCATGCAGTACGGTAGCCAGGCGCACAGAAAGCAACTGAAATGAAATTGGAAATACAGAAATTAGAAAATATAAATATAACATTTTGAGATTATGGATGATTTGTCTTACCAGGAAACGCACATGACCATGGCCATTAAATGTGTTTTCATATTGGTCTTCGATTTTACGGTCGTCGAAATATCTGCGTGGCACGAATGGCAGATGCATCTCTGCGAATTTGGCCCGAATTGGACTGCAGGAACGCTCGGCAATGCCCTCGGCGTATCTAATTGTAAATAAATACAAATCATATATTATCTAATAAATTTTGATGTAAAAATGTACGAAATGATCAATATCTTAAATTCCAATAACTCCAACCGATTACCCGGACTAAGCGAGGTATTGAGGTATTATTACACTTTGCAATTTTGTAAAAATATTTACGAAAATTAATATTAATTAATGATTGCCTTTTTACACAAACAAGTTGGACCGGAAATGAATGATTTCCATAATCATGTAACAATGTAGATCTGTAAAAAACGCAGAGTGGACAAATCTCATCGAAAGCAACGCGGATGAAGATAAACAAACCCAATCTCGTGGAAAACGTTTAGTTGATAAATTATGAACCCAATCACAACTGTCCTACTACATAGTAACAATACTTAGTTTCGTATTTGATAATTAGTCTAAGTTATAACAACATTAAGATCATTAAGTTTATTTAAAAAAAAATAGATTTAATTCAAATTTCCACATCAAACAACATTCATTCAGTGTCTTTATTTTTCATCTCTGGGACACGATAGTTCCATAATGATGAGAAATAGGAAAATATTTTTCCGATTTGCATGTTATTATATAAATTCACTAATTAATTACAAATTTTTTGCGCAAAATATTTAAATTTTCATATGAAAAATTATCACTGTTTAATTATATTCTATTTATTACTTTGTTTTGTTAAGTAAATAAAACTTCGTTTAAATCAAATTCAATATGAAAAATTGAGAAATATTTCAGCGTAACAAACATAAAAAATTTTCAATTCGTTTCAATTACTTCAATTTACGACAATTCTAAATAATTCTTGGAATTAAAAATAGTAATAAAAAACCACATGGTTTCACAGAACATTCATCAATTAACTATTTTTTTTTGCTTTTAACATTAAAATTTTTAGAAATATTTCAGCGAAAAATACATAAATATTAAAATTTTCAACAAAAAAAAATTTAATAATTATATTTTTTATATTACTGACTAGACTAGAAATATTTCAGGGAACGAAACATAAATATCTAATTTTTTTATTATGTTCTATTGATTTAAGTAAGTAAGGCTTAAATTCAATGAAAATTTGTGAAATATTTCAGCGTAACACATAACTATTCTGAATGATTCTACACAACTTAGTTTCAAGTAATTTACTGGTTTTACATGCAATTACATTACTTGATTTATGTTGTCGATATATAAAATGTGTGTTTCAGGAAATAAATTATCATTATTAAAGAGATTTGATGGAATTTTTAATTTAATTTAAACTAATTATTAAAAGCTACTAACATTACACGATGCATCTGTTACATAACAAAATGGCATTATAATAGAATTGTTATTGTACTTTGAAATATTTATCTAAATGGAATGTGAAAATTGTTAGTTGAGATTCATATTATTTAAATGAATATTTGCAATAAAAACTTACTGGTATTTTCCAGCCTAATGAAAGGTACTTCGTCCTGCATATTGCTTTGCAAAATAATACTATCTCTGCCTGAGTTTGAAGAGTTTTCTCGGCGCCGGCTGCACTTACAGTGAATGCACTGAATCAAGGTTTCGACGCAAAAGCTGTTGCGCATAACGCACACATCTTATTCGTGCAAATCTAAGCAAGATTTCAAAGCATCTCAACACTGTGTAATCATATATATATAATACAATCTAACTAGTAGTAATAAGTGGTTTACTTGATACGTAAATCTGACAGGAAAAAGCAACAGGAAATATTATTTGATAGTGTAGTTTACATATCATTTTTCATGACGTAAAGAAAACCCAAATAAAATTGCGTAGTTTAAAGCAGAAATAATTTTCAGTGAAAAAAAATCATTTTTCCATTAAAAACTTTTAATGACTTTTAATTATTTCCATTTATTTTTTTTTAAGAAAATTAAGTCTAGTCTAATAATATTAAATTTGATTCAACAATTACTGTACATCAATTTACATTGAAAATAAGTTTAAAAATAAAACGTGTAAATCGAAATTATTAAATAATTAAAACCGTGCAAATCGAAAATAAACTAATATTTTTGTGTATAAGATTAAAGTAAACGAAAATATTATTGCGTCGTTTAAACAAGTAATAATTTGAACCAAAAAAATATAAGAGGATTATTAATGAAAATAATCAAGGAAGAAATATTTCATTTTTCGCTTGAAAACTTTTAATTACTTTTGAGTATTTCCATTTATTTTGTAAGAAAATTAAGTCTAATAATATTTTAAATTTGATTCAATAATTACACTGTGCCGATTGTCTTCAATGTAGACAAGTTGAAAAAATAATTAAATCAGAAATAATTTGCCGAAAATTATAAGTTTCAACAATGAAAATAATCAAGGAAAAAAAGGGAGAAATATTTTATTTGATTATTTCCGTTTATTTAGTAAGAAAATTAAGTCTAGTCTAAAAATCTTAAATTTGATACAAGACTCAGTTTATATAAAATATGCACATGTGCACATGTTTTTAAATATAAAATTTTTTTTTTTATTATTTTTTTTTCTATTGCTAGAAATATGTCTGCTTTGCGTTCTTCGCGATGTTTATATAATTGTATTTTTTTTCTGACGTCACCTTATCTTATATTTAGTTAAGATTAAAGCATATACAATATGTATATTTTTCTTTGAATTTTACGATGTCAATGGAAAGATACAAAACAACTGGATGTTTCTTTATAATTCTCATATAATTTCATGAATAATCATCAAGAATTTTATTTATTTTTCTTCTAAAAATTCTCGTAGACATTTATTTTTTTACCAACAACTAAATGCCAATATTCCGCACTGTTTGAAACAGACTTTGTCGCATTAACTTTATTACAAAAACAACAACAAATATAATAAAAATAATTTAATTATATTTTTTTTTTAGAATTTAACTTAATTAAAATTTGTAGATAATACCTCGCATAGTCCGGGTAATAAATATCCCGGAAATAAATACATACAACAATAAAAACCGCACAGAAAGAAGGACAACAAAAAACATCAATGTTTAAAAAAAAAAAATTGTCTACTTATTTTTCTTTAATTCCATTTAGTTTTTCGTCAATTAAAATTTAGTTCGTTTTCGAATTTTCAAAATCGGTCTATAGTAAAGCCGGACACATCGAAGAAGACCAAACAAATTTGAAATTTTCAAATTATAATGAATCGAAAAAATTATGTAACAATTTTCTGTTTTTACTGTTTGAAAATTTTAGATTCTGCATATTTTCAAGAATGTTTATAATTATATTTGTATTGATATTAAAACAAATATAATTATTTGAATTTTCTTTTACTATTATTATTTTTATTGTGTTATTTTTTAATCATAATTGTTAAACTGAACGTACTCATTTCCATTTGATTCTGGGGCACTTCCGGTGTTCTGCTGTACTTGGAATTTTGCATCAAGTCGAGTTGTTCTTCAGCCTCTTAAGATTGATACAATTAGTAATAAAGTATAGATAATTAAGGCACTAATATTTATATAAATATTATTAAATATTATTTTTATTTATACTAATCACTAAATATTAAAGATATATGAAAGAACAAATATTTTAAATTAATATATTTCTTAAAAAAAACCTCATATATTTGCATACGAAAATGAAAATTAATTATTGTTGAAGATGAATCATATTTATTTTTTTTCAATACTTACTTGGTTCAATCAGATTGTTGTACGAAGTGCTCATCGTGATTTAGATGATGGAATGAAACGAGAAATAATCAACAACACGGACAAGTTGGTAGCTACAGATTAACAGAGCTTCGTTACTCAGTGAATGTGAGTGGGCACAATGCACATTTCAGAATTATGTTATTGCGCACTTATATCTCGTTATATATACAAACACTTAAGAAATTTAATATTTGTGAACCAACATTATTTGCTTGCAGCGACCTAATTGTTAATAATATAAAATTTGAAGATAAAATAAAGTGAAATATCAATAAGAGATAGTAATTTTGCGTTCTTTGATTAAAAGTGACAGCTGTCATTTTGCATCCTATTGAAACTCTGTCCCACTGTCAAAAAGTTCTTGAATTTATTTTAATGACACCTATCGTCACTACAGCTGATACAAGAAGCATTAAAACACTTAAGAAATTTGTGATATTCGTAAACCATGATATTTGCTAATTGTTAATAATATTCGATTAATGGTGACGGCTGTCATTTTGTAACCTATTAAAAATTTGTCTCACCGTCAACATTGTTTTAATGACACCTATCGTCACTACAGCTGATGCAAAAACACTTAAGAACTTTGATATTCGTGAACCAACAGTATTTGCTTGTAGCGACCGAATTGTTAATAATATAAAATTTGAAAATAAAATAAAGTGAAATATCAATAAGAGATAGTAATTTGGCGTTCTTTGATTAAAAGTGACAGTTGTCATTTTGCATCCTATTAAAAATTTATCCCACTGTCAAAAAGTTCTTGAAATTATTCTAATGACACCTACCGTTACTACAACTGATTCAAGCATTAAAACACTTAATAAATTTGATATTCGTGAAACAACATTATTTGCTTGTAGCGACCGAATTGTTAATAATATAAAATTTAAAAATAAAAAAAAAAATATATCAATAAGGGCTAGCAATTTGTCGTTCTTTGATTAATGGTGACAGCTGTCATTTTGCAACCTATTAAAAATTTGTATCACTGTCAAAATTTTTTGAAATTATTTTAATAACTAAAGCCGATGCAAACACTTAAAAAATTGATATTCGTGAACCAAAATATTTGCTAATTGTTAATAATTTAAAATTTGAAGATAAAAAAGTAAAATATCAATAAGAGCTAGTAATTTACCGTTCTATTATAACTGTTATTTTGCAGCCTATTAAAAATATGTCTTAATCAATATTTCAAACATTTTGAATCGTTTATTTATAATAGTTTAAATAAAAAGTAATCAAAAAAAATTAAACAAAAAAATTAGAATATTGTTATAAATAAAAATAATAATTAATGGTATGAAATACATATAAATAATTAAAAAAATTCTTATTTACTATAAAATTAATACTAATACCTTTATTATATAATCATACTAATTATAAGAGACTTCCACTAAGTCCCCTAGTTCTATATAAACAGATGTTAATATAAAGAGATCTTTACTAAGACTCCTGATCGATACACTTTAATATAAATATTTAAAATTAGCTGTAATCCTATAAATGCCATGAATATTTCGAATTGGAATATTTATAATCCACAAATCCTTCCACATAATAATCATAATTTACTTTCTAATTAGAATTAGTCTTAGTAAGATCCGAAGGGTATCACATAGTAGCCATAAAATAAAATATTGTTTGCAAAACTATTTAAGAAATTGAATTTAATATTATAAAACTTACAGATATTTCACGTAGCAATTATTTAGTAATGTTTAAACGCCGAAATTTATAATATTTTATATTATAATTTTGAAGCACAGAAACGTTTTGTACTCTGTATTTTATTCATTAGGAAGTAAGTGATAATATTTGAACAGGAAATATTATTAGATAGTGTTCCCCAACAAATTTATGTAACGCAAAAAAATATCAAATATATTTTTAACTTCATAAAAATGTATTTATCTTTATTTTTTTGAAACTTTGAATAAAATTCTAAAATTGAGAAATAAATATTTTTGGTATAAAAAGTTTCTTTCTTGCTAAAAATTGAACACTTCAATCAAATTTAACAATTTTTTTTTTAATACAGAAATGAAAAATAAATTCGCATTTATAATTACTATTTAAGATTAATATGTTTTTTTTTAATACGTACTAGGTTCATGTTGTTTGGTGTACAAAGTATTCATTGTGGTTTAGGTGGTGAAACGCGAAACACGTAGACCTTGGTAGTTACAGATGAACAGCGCTTTGTTCAGTGAACGTAGGCGCAAGTATTTACGAATTACGTTATTGCGCATTTGGTGTTTGATTACTAACAAACAGTCGTTATATTAATATTTTAAAATGCTATATGACTGGTATCTAAAATAATTAATATTTCAGATGACTGAATTGCATAACTAGACCAATAAATGTATTTAAAAAATTATTAAGTTTAGAAATTTTCTATGTTTTTCTTTCGCAATAATGATTATTGTTGTAAGCACTGATTGTGTAATATCTTATAAATCAGGTATATCTTGTCTTACCCAAAGCGATTTTCTAATTTTTATTTTATTAACAATTAGCAAATATCATGGTTTATAATTGTATATAATCTTTATGAATTATACACTTTGCAGTTAACACAACTGTTATATATGTTTATATATTGTGTTCTTTGTTTAAATTTGAAATAACGTCCACAATCTGCTTCCGATCAATCGTTTTAAAGTGAACGGGTCCAATTCAATATTTGCATATCGAAATTGGAATTGGGCCTCGGCTCTTCCTCTTCCTCCGGTCCCCCAATTCCGCCAACCCAGCTGCACAGCCGACCGCCCCATTTTCATTTCAATGCACCCGACGTTTTGCCATTTTCTAATTATCATTGGGACCATCATTGTGACCACTGTACACCAATCGGTGAGGTTTTTATTCTCGCTCCTGCCGTTTTGTTTGCAGTTGCAAAAACATTGCAGAACGGCAGATACGTTTCCATTTCCATTTTCATTTACTTACAAATGTGTCCCCATTAGTTCGTAATTGGTCGTCGCCGCCACCGCCCCCGACGAATATCATTGGAATTTGGTGCGAAAAAATAAATGGTTTGCGGCTAAAGGCAATTTGTATGAACTATATTTTACGGCGCGCGATTTCATCCTTTTATTCCAATTTTTTTTTTCGTTACAACCAGCCGACAAACATATTCATGTGTTACGTATGCTATCTTTTAATTCGTTCAGAGATCTTCCTTTGCTCACATTCACAATTTATGTATTAATACATGCAGATAAAAAAACATTCAAACTTTATTTATTTTTCATTCCTTCCTTCATATGAATCTCGAAATAATTAATTATTAATACAAAAATTCAAATCAACAAATATGGAATAAAAAACTATTATTTATAATTTGAACAGCTGCAACATTAATGAAGAAAAAAAAACGGTTAGATGTAATTGATAAATTTATATGTAAAATACTTTGTTTTAATCATAATTGGACGGAAAATATTGTTTGTTTTTCCACTATTTAAATTATTAATTTGAAACACTTCAGTAAAATTAATAAAATAAATTAATTAAACTCATTTTGTAAAACACGAACAAACAGTTTATAATGATCCAAAATATTAAATATATTTATTGTAAAAAATATGATTCGTGGAAATATTTAATAATAATTGTTTTATTGTGCTATTTATTTTATAATTGGTCATATTATATGCACATTCATAAATTAGGAGGACACATTATAAGTAATATCATAATATTTTCAATCGTAAACGATTCGGTGTCTAATCATAGTCCTAGTTTCCTTTATAAAGAATAGGGCGGATAAATCCGCCGATCATAGACAAATTATTAATTTTATTAAATAAAGATATATAATTATGTGAACAATATGGTTAACTATTGTAGCATCATAACTTGCGTTTTTGGAAATAAAGTTTCCTTTAGTAATTTGACGAATTACTTAAAATGTGAGTAATTCAAATTGATTCTTTTCTGAACAAAAGTTCTTCTTCCTACAATGACTGTCATTTGCGATGGTTTTATTTCGAATCGAATGGTGCAGAAAATAAAAAAAAAATAAAATAATTAGGTTCGCAATTTCTTCTCCGGCTTTTTATCTTTCGTTTTCTCCCCCCGAAGTTCTCTAGTGGGTTTATCTGGAATCATTATACGGGCTTAAGGGCCGTTATATTCGGCGATTTAACAGAAGGCTGCGGCGGTGGCGGCGGCGTCGGCAGTTGTTTTTCTCGCCGGCCCTGCGGAACGGCGGCGACGGCGGCGGTGGCGGCCGGGGGTGGCGGCTTCGGCCAGTTCGAGGGGGATGCAGGAAATGGGAGCCCTTTTACTGCCCTGTAGTAAAACTAGTAATGTGTATAGGAAGCGAGCGGGGAAAACGAAAAAGTTTTCTTTAATAGGGAGAATAAATCGCCAGCAGACTGTGCGCACACATAGTAATAAAATGGCCTAAGCTCACGCACCAAAATGGCATTGATTGTTTCCAATGGCAGAATGCCATCAATTTTTCCGATTCCCTCCAAGTCCAACAAAAAAAAATACAAAAAAAATGACTTTGTTATTTACACTTGTAAATCGTCGATCAAACAAGAGTTTCGAATAATAAACTTTATGACACATTATTATTGGTTCATTGAGCGATTTATGTGATATACACTGAAGCGACGAATCACAAATTCGTTTACTACACTAAAAAAAACAGTTAAAATTGCATACTGTTTATCGATTAGTTGCAAAATGACAGCTGTCACCTTCTGTCAAAGAACCACAATTATAAACAAATTTGTAGGGTTGAAGATGAATACATGTTTTAGGACCACTGCTTTACCTTTTATACACGGCAGACATTTCTAAAACTTGCCTTAAACGAAATATAAACATTCAGACAACTTCCCAAAAGTAAAACCTAATGGTCAAGATCTCTTCGAAAGTCAAATATTTAGCAGAAGGATCACATTCTGGGTGTTAAGAGTGAACAATTGTATATAAAGTTTAGAAAACTCTACTGGTTATTAGTGCAGAATTATTAATATACAAGATAATAATTAAACAAAAAATTGCGTCTCATTCCAAAAAGTTTGAGATTCGCTGGTATACAGTAATATCTCAACAGGTCCTCGACCTTATTTAACTTCAACGTATTTCTTATTTTACAGAATAATTAATGGTTTAGCTTTCGGATTGTATCGGATACTGTCAAACCCAAATCATGCAATGCCAGTCGCAGTCGGAATTAGAATTATTTCATTATTGATTCGATTCTCTCTCAAACTGAACTGATATGCTATATTTATAGCATATGAATAAATTCTTAACAAAAAAATATAAAAATTCTAATCAACTTTACAAAATTTAGTAATTTAAATAAACGCCATAAATTTATGAATAACTTATTTGCATTACACATTTTACTTTTTTCATTACTTTACAAGAATTATATTCAAAAAAATCACTGTAAATGTCATTGACATCCGAAACGTCAAATTGATAGATTGAAAATATATTACATCAAATATATTTTCAATCTGTCAATTTGACGTTTCCAATGTCAACAGTGAATAAAATTGCTTATATTTTATATTTTCATAAATTAATACCTTAAACATCAAATCTATAAGTAATAATTTTATAATTAGTCTATTATGTATTATGTGTTAAAATAATGAAAAATTTATTTTGAATCGATTAATTATGTAAGAAAAGTTTTATGTTAGCATATAGTATATTTCAGCAAATAGTATTGCATGAATATTATAGACGTTGAAGCTGTATATGAAATTTGATTTGCAATGCCAATCGCAGACCGAATTGGAAATATTGATTTTATGCTCTCCTAAACTTAGCTAATAAATTATAGTTCAAGCATTATATAGTATAGATCGGTTGCGTAGAGATGGTAATTTAAAGCTCGTTGCCTGAGGGATCGAATACGTTGCGTCATTCATTGGTAAACTAACAACCCAGAAAATAAATCATATCCATCATCAATTTATACAGAAAACACAAAAACAATATATTATATATTTAGTACATTTCTTCCCAATGAAAATAACAGTCATATCGATATATTTTTTATATTTTATACCTCGATTAACGAATAAGATTTGTACAAAAAGGTATCCTCATAATATACGTTCTAACTTACATAAAATGAAACGTTTCTTATTTTATTTTGGTTTAAGTTTCGAACTCACCACACACATATTAAATAATGGATACACAACTAGCGCCATCCAGCGACAAAATTTTGTAACTTCAGGTTGATTGACATTTAAAACGTCAAATTGACAATTTAGCTACTTGACATTAACCTAACCTTATATAACTTGGGACAAACTATTTTATTTTTACTTTTATATTGGAAACTGAAATGATTACTAATTGAATAGAACTGACAGTACAGAAAAAATGTTGTTTTTGCATTTGGTTAATATGAGCATCAATTAATGAAAATGCATGCAGTTTTGTATGTGAATATGTTTGCATAATCAAATACTTGTTTCTATTAATAAATTTAATTGCCTGTGATTGAATTCACGTAACAAATTAGAATGTACATATATTGGACTTGTAATATGCATACATTTGTATATACACGACTACCTTGTATAGTTCCACGCAATGTTTGAAACCTAAATTCAAAATAAATAATAATAAAAAAAATTTTTTTTTTGAATTTTGCACCGTTAAAATTTTGATTGTTTTGAAATTTTCAAATATATAACTTTGCACTGATCTAAATAGGACTATGCGAGATATTGCTGTATTTAATTGAAAATTATTAAAAAACCGGATTTCGAAACTCAATTTTTCTGCTAAACCGGTTATCAAATCTTAATAAAATTGAGACAATTAATATTTCAATGTTTTTGCAGAAATCGTAAAGAAAATTATCTAAATTGACGAGACATCTTTCTCATGATTTTATGTGATTGATATTTAATAAACCGGTTTTTTAGTGGAAAAATAAAACCGGTTTTTCAAATGCGTTAAACCCTAAAAGTTACATTAGTTTTTTTCAAATGGGAATGTTAACCGATAAAATATACAAAATTTGCAATTAAAAGCAGTGTTATTTATGCATGTAAATTCAAGCAAATGCAATTGTGAACCTTTTTAAACCCTTTTGGTCATTGGAAAGGCTAATGAGATGTCATCAGCGTTGCAGCAAGTTGATAAATGCGTCGGCTTGTTATCCGAGTTGGTGATCTGCGTGCGGCGGCTTTCGGTGTAGATATGTGCTTTGCGATTTATCTGTATAATCTCCCTTATTTCGATGTCGACGATGATTATTTATGCGAAGTAACGCGGCGGTAAACCGCAGCGCCACCCCCGAAACCGAAAAGCGGATTTTCAACCCCAAAATATATATACAAAAAAAAAATAATGAATCTTCGTCGTATAATTAATTAGATTAGATGATTTCCGTTTAACCTTGTCGTATTATCATCATATTTTATTCAACGGTGGAATATCGATGGGTATCTGAGCGATGCATGTGAAATGCAATTTAATTTCGAGCAAATTATAAGGCTGCGCTTTCGTCTCACGAAGTCCATGAAAAATTAACTCGAAAAATATAATTACATAAAAAAAAACAACAATATATAAATGGAAAGAATACGTAGCAAACAAACGTATAAAAAAATATATATAATAGAACCTGTGTATACAAATTACGATTCCCGTCGTCGACCCCTTGTAATTTCCATATGCACACGTATTCACGAATAAAAGAACAATGCGTATGTAAAGGAGGGGTGAAGGAATATACTATACTATATGGTGTATAATGTTTGCCGGCTATTTACGTGTACGCCACGAAATCTAATATTCATTAGTTCTTGGTCATCAATTGTTTACCCATTCATTTCCACAAAATAAAAGGTAGATTGCGAGTCGAACGAAATTACGTTTCGAGAATTTATGCTTTCCTATATATTAATTGGTATTAATAGTTGCCTTTAATGATACAAGCTTTATCGATGAACAGTACAACTTTATTTTATAATAATCGACGATAAATATCTTTTTATTAACTAGAACATACTGACTTCTAAAATATGGGTATACTTTTTCTAATTGTAAATACTTTTTATTATATAAAAGTAATTCTAATAAATTTATTAAAGTATAGAAAAATGTATCAAAATTACTAAAGTTTTCAAGATTTTAAGTAATAAAACGGTTAACCGGTATTTTTTTTATATGAAAATATTTTCATAGTCTGTATACTAATATAATTAATAATAACCTATTTAGTTTTAATGGAAGTTTAATATATTAACAAAAAAAAAACAATAAGAAAATTAATTTAATTTTTCATAAATGAAGCAAAATTATTTTTTTAAATTTTTTCCAATTACCCCTACAGAAGAAAAACCTCTTTCTGTCTGGATTTTAGGGCAAAAGATGATTGTAAACCAGTTTTATCACATAATAATAAGCACCGATTTATTTTTTAAGTTTTATTATATTTCCTATATTAATACTTACTGATGCGCTAAAAATATTATTACATATTTCTTCATTTTTCTGCATAATTTCTAAATGTGAACACTTCAGTTTTGCCATTTTTTTGGCTTATGTTTAAATCGTTCAATGAAATTTTGAATTTTAAATACTTTTTATATTTTAAAAGGGATTTTAAAAAATTTATAAAAGTATAAAAAAAAATATCATAATTACCAAAGTTTTCAAGATTTTAAGTAAAAAACCGGTATTTTTTTAAATGAAAATATTTTCATAGTTTGTATAGTAATGAAATTAATAATAAGCTATTTAGTTTTAATAAAAGTTTAATTTATTAACAAAAAAAAAACAATAAGAAAATAAATTATTTCTTCATAAATAAATTTTTTTTTTCAAATTTTACAAATTTCCCCTACAGAAGAAAAATATCTTTCTGCTTAGGTTTTTGGGGGTTTTCATAGGCAATAAGTGGTTGTAAATCAGATTTATCACATGATATTTTTTTTAAAATTATATTAAATTATTAATTTTATTACTATGAAAATATTATTAGGTATTTCGTCATTTTTCAGCCTAATTGCTAAATCGTTCAATGAAAGTCATAAATGTATTATATAATCATCCTCTTGTTGTATATTCCTATATTAATGTTCAAAAATTGGACAATATATGAAAATTTGTCAAAAATAAATGTATGGGTAATATCAGCATTAAATATTATATAATCAGGTGAATCTAAAGCGTCTACTACAGCCAATTTTATAGTAAAAAATGTTCAGATGAACGAAATTTCAATATTTAAATCAATTTTAAGAAAAAATAACTGGTATTTCTTGTAAATTTTTTTATCAAATTCTTATAGTTGCTCGGCATTATTATTTTTTCATTAGTAAATAACTGAAGAAATACTAAATTCTTGTTCAAGATTCAGTAGTTGTTTGAATCTTTTCAAAATAAAAGCGTTATTACAAAAAAAATCGTTTGTTTTATTCAATTCTTCCATAATTCCTGAAAAATTTGATTCATTTGCTGGATAATAATAATTTTACTAGTTTATAAACATTTTTTAATATAACTTCAGAACTTTCGCTTGAACTTGAATTTATAACTTTATTATTCATTATTTTAACCGAGTAATAAAGTTAAAATAAACTTTAGAAGTTTGGGACAAGTTTTATAATACAGATTTGTTTAAAAAAAATATGCTATTTTTAATTAACATTTTCATAGTGAAAATTCA
Organism: Nicrophorus investigator; assembly: GCA_963457615.1. Taxonomy (NCBI): domain Eukaryota; kingdom Metazoa; phylum Arthropoda; class Insecta; order Coleoptera; family Silphidae; genus Nicrophorus; species Nicrophorus investigator. The sequence continues at coordinate 7,469,514 of OY735142.1, read as the reverse complement.
TATATTTTTTAATTTAAAATTATTTTATGAATTAATATCTAATTTAAACGATATAAAAATCAAATGTTGACTGAAGTAAATAAATAAATAAATATGTTTGACGAATAATTGTGAACCTAAGTTTAAACATATTTGAAATGGAATTGCGGCGGTCGGAGGACCCGCATTTTATATTTATCCCGCATAAATCTTATAAAAACACGATAGGGGCGACAAATTGCTTTGTCGCCCCGCGTTTTGTCTCTCTTTTTCTCTCTTTATCTCTAACCCCCGATTCGAGCCGAAACATCCAAAAAAAAAATCGTGTATCCGTGTATTTATTTGATTTCATATTTCTTCGACCCAATTGTCAAACACAAATATGCCCAAATTATATTTTGTTGGCAAGCAGATGAACACTATTGACATTTCATCCATGAATTTTTCAGATTGCACAGATGGTAAACGTAATGGGTTTTCTTTATCAACGAAATATGTAAAATTTTATATTTTCCAAATAACCGTTCGCAATATAAAAGTTCACATTACACTTTGAAAATCAAAAAACAAATAACAACAAAATTCATAAATAAATAATAAATAAATTATTTTTTATTTTGTATAATTTTAAAACGAAGTCTACAATTTTAAACCCAATTTAACATAAGACATAAGCACCACAAAATATAACCAGAAGTTGTATCAGAAGAAGAAATGAAGTTATCCAGATGGTTTCGTAAATATCGATGAAAAAGATGATGATAGTTTTCAACGAAGACTTTCTGCTTATAGTATATTTTACCTCTGAGAATTTCCTCTTAATTCGTTAATCGAGGTATGACTCGTATTTTCAGTTATACCTATAATACTATACAAATTAACAATGTTTTTTTTATCAACAAAATATGCAAAATTTTACAGTTTTAATTAGTAATGTATAAGTTGGTGAACTTACATAATTTGTTACAATACTAAATATAATTTTAAACACTAAAAAACGAAGAGTTGTTGTGTTTCGTTGTAGACGTTCTGGGCCAAATGCGGCCCGCGGGTCTTGTGTTGCACAAAAATGCACTCAGTAAATAAACTTAATAAATTAATAAGTTAATAATTTATGAAATAACTAATACCAATAAATAATTTATTAAAGATTTTAAAGAACATTTCCTTTTATCCATATGCGAGAATAGTATTTATTAACGCAACAAGATCGTTTTAGCTGCGCTCCAATCAACTCCGTTTGTTTTTCGTTTCGCGATTGTTTACGATTCGGGATACATTCGTTTTATTAAAATTGAAAGCGATAGGAGCGAAACGGGAGGAAGGATGAAATAAGGGAGTTAGATGGAAAAGTGTACGCGGGGACAAAATAAATTGCGAGCCATTCCCGATGATTGGAATGGCAGCAGAGTGAACGGGGGCGATGTTTTTCCTTAAATTACGGCCTCGAAATCGAAAACGCAGAATACCATTTCAGTTTCTCCTTCTCACTCCATCTCTTTTTTATTTTAAATAATATATAAAAAAAAAAGTTTTGCTATTGCAAGGGTTAAATTCTGCTACATTTGATTTATCACATAACATTAACCGTTCGAATTACTTTTATTCCAAACACAAAAGTTGATTTAACCCTTTTATTTTAATCAAATTATTCGCATCGAAATAAAAGAAATTCTTTCAAAGCATTTGCTTCACTTATTTTATTGTCAATCTATTTTATTCGAACTTTAAGATTAATTCCACAAACTTTATTACATTCCAAGTTTTATATCAGATATAAATAACTGATAGAAATACCAACTATCAACAAAATTAATGCAGCAACGATTAGTCTAGATTCAGGTTTAAAAAAATTTAACAAACTTTCTTTAAAATTAATTACATCTCAAAAAAACCTTGGATTTTGATACATAAAACCGTTTAAAAGCGAAATCTAATAAATGTTTGTCAAGTTTACCAACTTTGATTTATAATAACATTTTTGCTTTGTCATCAAAATAAATCGATGTTAATGATTTTTATCAATATTATATATAAAATTTCTTATTTTAAACTAATAATTTGATGGGATTAAAACATAATAAATAGATTTATGAAAGATCTTGTACAAGTTATCACATTTACCATCTTAAACTTATTACATAATCTATAAAAGTTGTTAAATAATACAAATATGTTTTTGTAATTTCTATGTGACGTAAGATGACAGCTGTCATTTCACAAACATTAAACCCAATTTTGGATCGCGATTTATAGGTTGAGATACGCTGATATGACGTGAATTTCATTTTGCAAGATGTCAAACATTATAAACAGTTTTTTTAACACGTTGTTGAATGTCATTGATCTGACATTTAAAATTAGTAATTTGACATTTATACCAACTGCCAAAAAAAATCACTAAATTTGGTTACATTTGCGAGAGGCTATGTAAATTCATGAAGGAAAAAATATAAATAAACCAACAGGTGTTGCACTAAATAAATAAATTACAAATTACTCATGCGTTTTATAAAACTACATTGGATGAATGAAGAAGATGTTGATGATGAGCGAGGAGTGAGCAATGCGTTTGCATAGTTTGTTGTGGCAGTGATAAAAGGGAGACATTTCAGATTGTCCGCAGAATTAAAATTCCTCTCGTTTAAGGGGGAGAAAAGCGGAACAGCGAAAAAAAATGTGCAACTGAGAAGACGACACAAAAACACATTAACCTTTAATATATGGGCACTTTACGCGCACAGAACGATATAAAAACGTCTCCGGAGGGTTTCAGAGGGGGAGGACGGAGGAGCAGCAGCAGCAATGAGAAGGGAAACTTTTTTTTTCTTCAGAGCAAGATTTATTTATGCATCTGGGAACAATGGCCTGTGCGATCGTTATTAAATTATCAACAATAATTAATGGCAGCCTCGCAGATCGATGATCGCATTTTATTCTGACAAAATGTTTGACTCGCGTCCACCATTCTTTTTTTTATTAACGTTGTTTTGCTTTGTTTTTCACCCCCGCGCTGATTACGACGTGTGGGTTGGTTTTAGTTACAAAACGGTTGTCGCTGGAGATGGAGGAGAATGAGCGTGGAAGAGGGAGACCCGGAATTTTGGCTGAGTTTTTGGAAGGAAAAGACAGGGAGAGAGACGAGAGGCTGCCGCATCGCAGCGTTTACAATTGGGGAGAGAACGAGGAAATTAGCATTTCAGATTCAGCAAATACTCTTAAGGCAGACTAGCAAACATAGAATAATTAGAAGTGCCCGAGTGTCGTTTCACGCAGGGAAAAGCAGATACAAAGTGCGGATGTAAAAAAAAGAAAACCGGAATTGCCGGTTTTTTAGGAAATTTATATTATTAAAAAAAAAAACTAAAAAAACGGTTTTTGACAGTTAAAATATGAAAATTAATTAATTATTTTATTTATTCGATTAAAAAAAAATATAAACATTTCTCTTTTATTTACAAAATCCACAGAACGTTTTGATAAAGACCTCTTGCGTATTTCTTTAACTAGCTTCTAAATCTGATGTTATTAAATTATCTGGACAAATATTATCAAAATTGTATCCAAATTATTTAATAGAAAAAAAATCAAGCTATAGTTTTAATTAATTCTATAGAAAAATCTTTTCAGATCCTGAAAATGTATATTAGTCCAGTACTTAATTGTAATGTATAGAAAATGAGATTAATACTGTACGCATTTTTCTATTTATTAATCTTTTACTTGTTGTTCTTTGTTTTTTTTTTATACGTAACTCGTCTTACAACTTACTCTACTTACGGTCATAATTCGAGGAGTATCTGTATTATTTAATACTTTAAAAATTATAAAATCGAGCTCTTTTAGCAGTTATTTTGTAAAATTTTATTTCATTATATTTTGATAAATTTTATAAATATTAAATAAATAGAAAAGTTTCAAAATAAGATATAAAAATCCTTGAAAAATGTAAACAGATACAAAGTGCGGATGCAAAAAAAGAAAACAGAAATTGTTGGTTTTTTAAAACCGGTTTTTTATATTTAAAAAAAACGGTATTTCCAATTAAAAAAGAAGTTTCAGTATTGTATTTTTCTTTGATTCTTTAGGAAACTCGCCTTAGAACGATGTCTAAGAACCTATCTTGTTCGTGATTCGAGGAGTATCTGTATTTAATGCTCTAAAGACGATAAAATCCAGCTCTATAAGCATTTTTAAAAGTTTTATTTTGTTATATTTTTTAATTTTATAAATATTAAATAAATAGAAAACTTAAAATAAGTTGTAAAAATCTTAATAATTACTACAAATTGATTTTATTGTAAATAAGTTGTACAAATCATATATTCATAAAAGTTTGAAAACCGGTTAAAAGTTGAGATTTGGAAACCGTTTTTTGTATAAATCCTAAGTGTATTTGTATTAAATCGAGGAATGTCTTACATAATAATTGATGTAAATAAAATTAGATAAATTTAAGTAATAAAAAAATTATGTATTTAAATGTCTTATTAATTCATAATTTACTCTTATTACAAAATCAGATCTAATTAATATTTTAGAAATTCAAAAAAAAACATAGAAATTAAAGAAATCGACGATTTTAAGTAATAATAAATTAAGTATTTAAAAGTCTTATTCATTTATAATTAACTGTTATTACATAAGTAGAACTAATTAATATGTATTAATATTTTAGTAATTAAAAAAAAGATTACTTCTTTCAATTATGTATAACTTTAGTAAGTTTTTATTTAATATTTATAATTGCTAACGTGTATGTTGAAATACTCATTAAACGAAACGCAGAGTGATAAATTACTTATACAGAGCAAGAAAATAGAAAAGCGCAGAATAAGGAGAAAAAGAAGGAAAAAAAAGAGAACGGACACCCACACACACACAGTGGGGGTAAATTAGTTCCTGAAGCAATTATAATCATCGATAAAAGGAGAAGGAAACAGAAGAAAAAAAGTAAAGAAGAAAAAAGAAACAGCTCGAAAGGAACTTTTTCGTTTGCTTTTCAAAGACACGCGAATGTTGGAACATCCACGCACAAATGTAATTTATACATTCCCTCTCGCTCTCTCTCCCAACTTTCCACCGCAGTTTCGCTTATTCTCTCTCTCTCTCCGTATTTTTTTTCTTCGCTCGCCCTTAGAAACTAACTGTATGTGCAACAAGCGCACACACAGAACTCGCGTGCCGCAAAATTATACAAGCGTATCTTTTTAATCAAGAAAGAAGTATATGAACATAAAACCTAGTATATGTTATATAAATTTGTGTGTGTGTGTGTGTGTGTATCGAAAGAGAGGCTTAAATGCATTGCCTATCAGGCCGTGTGTATTATATTTTATATTATTGTAAGCTACGGTCGTAAACAAACCACAATGGAGTCCTATTACTGTAATAGCCTTTAACTCTTTTCACTCGCTTTTTTTGTTTGTTTGTTGGTGTGTTCTAAATAATGAATATTACACACTATCGTTGTTGGCCCTATCGCGATTATTGTTTATTTATATTTCATTGATCTTTCTATTTCCAATACATTACTAATACACTATAAATAAAGGAAAAAACATAATGGACGATAACAAACAAATAAATCAAATATCCTTAAAGCATTAGTGCGGATTCTCATACGTTCCGGAATCAAATATTTTTATTGTTTTTTTATAAATAATATATTTTTTGGTTCATAAAGCATTTTATTTCCTATAAAAATGTTTACATTCATGTATAATGAAATATTGTGGGCCGCAAATCAAAAAAGTGCCATAATTAAAAAAAGGGCCGTTATAGTGAAATGAAAATGTGGAAACAAACTTCATTTTTCACAAATAAATTCTGAAAAAAATTTTGTACGTATTATTTGTTGTAAGTTTGTAGTTTCTCGATTAGTCTGGTGATATTTAAGGAACCGATTACCCAAACTATGAGAGGTATTTCTGTATTTGATCTTATGACTTCACTATTTTATGTAATAACATTGCCATAATCATTTTCATGTTTCGTTCTATTGAAATAAAAAAAGTAGATAATTTTAAACAAATTATGTGAAAAAATAATTAAACCAAAAAGCAATAATAAATTGATTAATATATAATTTTTGAACTTTTATAGGGTTTATTTATTGAATTGCGATGATGAAATATGGAGAAGAACAAAATCTTTAAAAAATGCTATTTATAAATACGTATCTTCAAGAACCTGAAGAATTATCAAGTGAAATTATTTTTTATTTCTGGCAGTTTTGTAAAGAAACATTAGATATGTTCTTTTCTTTTTAAAATCGTATTTTTATGGAAAAATGTAAGAAATGTAATAATATTTTGTAAATAATTTTTCCTGTTTTTTTTTTACTAAACTAAAAGTGAAAGTTTATTAGTGTTAATACTTGAATTAAGCAATAACAAATTAATTAATATATAATTTTTGAAATAATTTTTTTTTAAGAAATTTTTTTAGAGTTTATTTATTTACCTTGAAAACGACGTCATTTAATTATTTCAACAAATATTATTAAGATTGAATCCTAATCATTAAATAGAAAATAATTGCGGTGATGAAAAATGGAGAAAAACACAATCTTAAAAAAATGAGTATCTTCAAGAACCTGAAGAATTATCAAGTGAAAGAGTTTTTTTTTTCTATTTCTGGCAGTTTTGTAAAGAAGCATTCCTTTTTAAAATCGTATTTTCATAGAAAAATGTAATAATATTTTGTGAATAGTTTTTTCCTGTTTTTTTTTACTAAACTAAAAGTCAAAGTTTATTAGTGTTAATACTTGAATTAATCAATAAAGCAATAACAAATTAATTAATATATAATTTTTGAAATTATTACTTTTTAAAGATTTTTTTTTGAATTTGTAATATTAAAAATTCTAAGAATTAATTAATTATTTATCTACCTTCAAAACGACGTCATTTAATTATTTCAATAAATATTCTTAAGATTTTTCCAAAATATTCAATAGAAAATAACTGCAATGATGAAGAACTAAATCTTAAAAAATGATATTTATAAATATGAGTATCTAAAGAATTATCAAGAGAAAGAGTTTTTTTTTTCTATTTCTGGCAGTTTTGTAAGGAGACATGTTTTTTCCTTTTTAAAATCGTATTTTCATAGAAAAATATAAGAAATGTAATAATATTTTGTAAATAGTTTTTCTGTATGGTTTTCTGCAAAATAAATTGTATTTTAGTTATTTTATTTTATAATTTTATGTATTATTATAGAAGTTTATTCTTTGAAATTTAGTTTTGTTATATTATTAAAATTTTGTAAATATTAAACATTTTTAATAATCATTTATCCGTTTTACAAAAATTCTAATACTGATTTTGTAGAAATGTTAAGATTCGAAAATCGTTTTTTTTAATCTATCTTTAAATAATGTATCAAGTTTTAGCTACTTGCTATCCAAACTTTTCAAGAAACTTCTTAAAAAAATAGTTTATATAGTCTATATAGAATTATGAATAATATATAAGTCATAATAATTGTCAATTATTAATTTTTATCTTTATCGTCAAAACTGATTTATTTCATAAAAATATTACAATTTTTTCGCTTGGACACAAGGGGACAGCTGTTATTTAAAAATTGAAGGTGATATAATTTTGGGTTACGAACACTTTCTTGAGAAACACTGCTATAGTGCTTCATAATGAAAACAAAAACATAAAGATTATCATAATATATTTAATTGATTGATATTATCTTTGAAAGATAAATTTTCTTGTAATTGTAAAATGTTATTTATATGAAATTGTAAGAGAAGATAGAATATCATCGTTTGTTCACATAATAATTACTTGTTATTCAGCTTTGTGGCCGAGTCCAGGCTTCGACCGGGAGTTTCCTTGGAAGTTGAGAAAAGTGTTTTCGGTTTCGCGTCCCTCGGCGCCTCTTCCTGCTGCACTAATCCCTAGCAACGTGAGAAAGTTCGTATTTCTCATAAACGCAGATTATTCGTCAGCCCGAGTTCCTCGCACAGCCGATCAATTGTTCCAAAGCTGTCTCCTATTCGTCACACAACAATTACTCACCTGGTCCACAACCATCGATCGACCACCTCCTTCCTACACACCCCCTAGAACTGAAAATAAACACTTAGCTGCTTCGCCGAAAGTTGATAATTAATGCAAATTAACTACTGAACACCTATTATTCTGTCATTTTTGTGCCCGAAGTTTAGCAGCTTTAACCGCTAAACCTTCTCTCCAACCACACTCGACTCTCGAATAAAATACATAATTTATTTTCAACTTATATTTTCTCCAAAAAAAAATCAATAACCATAAAAAAAATAATTAAAAATTTCAACATCAAGAAAATCTGTTATTTCTATTGATTATCTTCATGAATTCCAAAGAAAAATTAAAAAATTGGCAATTTTGACTTATATCTTTTAAAAATGTTATTTATGTAATAAGATTAAAATTAACAATTATTTGCATATCATTTCAAGTTTTACAAATTTATTGTTACAATTTTCTAAGTCATTTTTCATAAAAATAATCTATATATAAATTATTTGAGTTACAAATCGTTAATATTTTTATAAATATTTATTCTTCAGAGAATTGCTGTAATATCAAACCATACTTAAATAAATAAGAATATTAGATAATAATTATAAATTATGTAACATTAGTTTTACAAAAATTTACACATTTTTCTTATAATTTAATTTATAATTTAATTATTTTCATAAAGTTTAAAAAAAAGAGCAATATGTACAAAAAATAAAACTTAAAAATGTTAGAATATAACACAGGACTATAAAAATATTTAAAATTTACTCTACAAAGAAAAACGAATAACTATTAGTTTTATGTAATGTTTGTGTGTTTTGCTTATAAAAAATTAGTTTTAGAAAGCAAAGATCGAGTTAAGTCTAAAACTTAATAATTTTGAATCTAATCTTGCTAAAAATCATCAAAAATCTTCTAAAAATACATTTTCTTAGCGATTTTGTAGATTTTGCAAAAATAACATTTCTGAGAACTGAAATATATTAAATTTGTTATTTATAGCATTTCTGGTTATAATTTTAAAAAATTAGATATTCTATAGATATTTTTTTTTCTTGAAAATTTTGCTAAGAATTTTGTTTATTAAGATTTAGTTTTTCTATATTATTTAAATTTTGTAAATATTAAACTTTCGTTTTTTTTTTTGGAAATATTCTAAAACCTAATTGCTGTTTATAATCTTCATAAAAATAGTCTATACATAAATTATTTAAGTTACAAATTGTTAATATTCAGATTTTCAATAATTTTTATTACATTATTAGCAAAATAATTGTACAAAATAGTAAAAATGGATAAAGTATGTTACACATTAATAAATCACTAAAAATATTTTTTGTTGGAGACTAAAATATTTAGAGATCAATAATCAAAAAAAGTTTGGCTACCACCGTACTAAAGTAATATGCTTTGCAAATGTAAACTAAATATAAATAAAGTTAAATTAAAAATAACCATTTATACGCATGTAGCAATGACACAGTTGATGATATTTATATTATTTTCGTTGCAAAGTACGAAACATTACGTCCTCATTTCTAGAGCATCGGTCGCTCTAAGTGAAATATATAGTTATGTTTTGCATGACTATGGGAGCCGCAGATAATAAAACATTCCGCATCTATTTTTCTTTTATCCATACATTATTACTTTTTTTTTCTCTCTCTTTATTTATTTACATTGTGCACATGTCCCGAGTTTTGCGTTCGGATGAATTATACGCGATGGGTTATTAAATTTGAAATTCATAATATAATATCACTACAGGCAGCGACCAAAGATAGATTAAAGAATGATATATGTTTATCATCTTTTTTTATATGCATGTATAGATGGATGGAAACTTAAAAGTTTGCTTTTCGAAGTTGCAGGGAGGTTTCGAATCTATGATAAATCATTGGCGTGATTGTATGTGTGTGTGTGTGTGTATGTATTTGTAAGAGAAGAGATGGTATATTTGTGTGTGAGAGTGTAGCGTTTGGGAATAGGACGATATTTCATCTTCGGCGAGGCGTTTAGAATGAATCGCATGCACGGGGCATAAATACAATGCCGGGCGGCCGATTATTCCGGTCAGCTCTGTGGGGTGGTTTGGTGCTCAGGGGGTGCCCCGGAGCCTTCGAACGGCAGCCCCGAGACGGCGGTGTGTGGCAGATTGCAATTTGGTAGGGCACAACACCTAAGGGACGTAAGGGACGTCGCCACACGGACGCCTTCGCGAATACGACCGTAACGACGACATAAATCCTCCCAAGGGAAGAGCGACAGCGAGAGTTATAGTGTGCGTGCCTTCAGGAAGAAGACATTTTTCCCAAGTACCCGAGGCCCAACCTGAATCCCAATGACTACGGCAGATTAATGCCAATTCTTGCAATTATTTGCACATTTTTTCTTCCCTTCAAGCAATCATAATTCTACTTTTTGATCTACGTTCGAAATATCATCATGAACCACTATAAACCTGTATTCACATTTTGAAAGCTAAAGGATCTTTTTTCAAGATTTTGAGTTATTTTTGTTACCTTTCTCAAGATAATATATTAACAAAATTCTGATACCAAAACATTTCCTCCAGTATTTACCTTCTTTGATGCACTTGAACTAGCATCTAACCATTATTTAGATTGTTCTTACATTTCTGGTAATTCCAAGCATGCAAATGTGACACAAATCTTGCACAAAATCTGTTTCATCTTCAATTCTACATGCAAAATTTGGAAAAGTAGTTGCTCTTATGCTCGAAACTCTTATAAGAATTGTTGATTTTATAAACACCAATATTTTAAACTTAAATATCTAAATCTTTTCATCATTATATAATTTACTATACTCTAGATTACATAACGAATTATCAGTATAGAAAACATTTAAAACCATTAGAATTTGCTAAAAATCGATCATGTAAAAATCAATAAAATATTTACTGGGGATTATAAGCGAATTTCTTAATCTTGCAAAATAATTAGTGTTAAAAGTAAATTTTAATGTTTGTAAACTTCTTAGAGTTTTCAGTAAAAATAATGATTTAGACTTAATTCGAATATTAATTTTAAACATATAATTCTAGAGGATTGTGCAAAAAAATAAATAAAATATAAAAAGTTTGTGCGTTGCTATTAAATATTACAAAATTAATTATACTTTTAATTATCTGTAGTATTACAATTTGTCAATAATAAATTTATATGTAAAAGTGTAGATATTATTGTGTTAATATTATTTGTTTCATGTTATGTAAGAAAATTTTAATATATATTTTTTTAAAGAAATTACCGGTAATTTCTTTAATTATATTAGATGGTAAAACCGTAATCTATAAAAGATAACGAAAAAAGAAAACAAAATTTCAATTATAAATTCTCAACATGAAAATGTATGAAAATATTAATCTGCAAGAACAATTTCACTTAATGCACGAAAATATTATTTCTAGATCCTAGATAAATAGACGACACAGAAGAAAAAAAAAAGTACTATATTCGACGGACAAAACGTGTATTTTTTGTCCTCTCCAGCAGTATTATAGCGAAACCGGCTTTATGTTTTTTTTTTGTTCCTAGTCGTGAAGCTCTCAAACCCCACGGGTACATTTTCTGTTTCGTCCCTTCCTAAAAAGATCGCATTCTCCCATCCGAAAACTAAGCACAACTTTCAGTGTCAAAGCAATCGGATGAGTTAAATCCCAATTTTCGGGAAAGAACTTTAAATTCCGAACCGAATAAAGTGACGAAAACAAAAATAGACTTTCGCAGTTATTCGTTCGCGATTAAACGTTGAAACAAATCAAAAAGTTTATATGATTTTTTTAAAGTCTAGAATTTATGATTTAAATATAAGAAAATTGCAGATGATATTTATCATCTATATATATATACAACGTTTATTGCCCTTTGTGATACGCCTATGCAAATTTGTGCATTTTATATTGAAAAATGGATATAACGCTGCACATAAATCATTTAGCGCACATGCATCTGCCACATTAATTGCACCTATTTTTACGCGCTATTTTAAACTCTATCAAAAAATAAAACAAATTGATTATATAAAATTATAATCGCTATTATTTAATCATTCGTTAGCCAACACTTATTGCATTATATTATATATATTACGCATTGCATCATATATTTATAGCTTGTTGTTGTAATTAATTTAAAATAAATTATTGACATCTGTTTCGAAACATGCAGAGCGGATTTATTATTCAAGCAACTAAAAAAACTTTTTTCATTAGTATATAAAACATTGAAACTTAAAAATATAAAAATTTAATTTTTTGTAATTTAGTAAACGAATTTCGTGGATTTCAAGGCCCCACACTCGTGGGCCCTTCCGCATTGCAATTCGCTGCTACGTATAGCTACGCGATTGGCTGAATCACAATCAATAATTTGCAATTTAAGAAATTAAATGTAAAGATTTTAAATTTATCATTTGTGACACTAAAAAAATTAAAAAAATATATATTTTGCGAATTTGAATATTACCGATTTTTATTAAAATATCTACTTACTTTTGGAGTAATTTGTATTTAAAAAACAGTTTTATTGTAAATATTTAAAGAGTTTCATTGATTTCCCTAATTGAGATTTATATGTGGGCAATGAACACGACGGAGTTTCTGTTGCATGCTTTCCGATTCGACTTATGATTATTGTTAATGTCTACCATTTTATGCACAGAACGACAACTCCCAAAGTAGTCTTTAATCAATGCATGTACTGCGACAAATTTATGACTGCACAGATTTCGAGCACGTGCACGACCAGATTATAATAAATTGCTCCTGACTGAGCTTTCGTATTAATCCTTATCAGGGTCAGTCGCTTTTATTATTTCTCTTCCTGCGCATAATTCATCCGACAAAATTCCAATAAAATAATCCGCCAACAAGAATTTATATTCATATATCCATAATTAATTAAAATATAAAAATTGTTTGATAGACATTTGATGTTCAACATTGGTACAACAGTAGTTTTTTCATGTTACTTTCAGTATTTAATACAGAAACTGTTGCAGAACTTTTACATGTAATTCTCTTATTTTGAAATACGTAATATTTGATATGTGTTATCTTGCATTATTAGAATTTGAAGATTTTTTTTTCCTGATTTAGGTTTGTTCTTCAACTTTCTATCACTACTTTTGAAACTTTCGAGGATTCAAAATGTCTCCAAAAATTTCGTATTTTTTGATTTCGATATTTTATCGGATAAAATCGTCATAAAATATCATAAATGTCTTTTTAATATTGCATTTTCTTACTATAAAATATTCAAAACAGAAAGATTACCAACAGAGCTTCAAAACATTCATACTATACCTGATATGTTGTATTACTCTTAGTAAGAATACCAAATAATATGCAGAGTGTACTCGTATCTATAATTGAGGTGTTTTCGATTTGTGTAGTGCATTTACATACATATTCAAGTATTTATCAACTTCCATCGGTGATGTACGGAGATACATAAATATTAGAAATGCGTTTAAATAGTAAGCGAAGACGAAAGAAGTGGTTGCATTAAAATGTAAAAGAAGTAGTCGGAAGGCGAGGACGAGGTGATTTGTGTGAAACGGAAACGGCTGTAAACGTGTCACATACGTGCCCCTCCACCCTCTCCATCCAAAACCCACCACCCCACTCACGACGATTCCGCCCCCTCACGATTCTCAGTCTTCGTTTTTCTCTTTCTTCCTTTTTTTTTTAAAGAAATATCTCCTAAATCCCTTCCCCCCTTTTGTGCCGCAGCCCAATCCTTCCAGCAAACAACCTGTGACATGATTTAGTCGCAACAATTTATTTAACGTCCTCCACTTCTTCCTTCTCTCGCCCAATTTCGACTTTAATATATTCCGCACCATCAAAACGTTGATGGCCAAATGCGTGTGGGACACCGCCGCTCCCGAGGAGAGGATAAAATTTGAATGTATAACCTAGAACACCACACACACACATTTACTCACAAGTATTAAGTGGAATTGCACTAGAAGATTGAGATATGATAGAACCAGTTTTGTTTGTAGATGAAAAGAAATAGAAATTATGTGAACATGAAATTTATAATTTGTATATTAAGATTTTTCAGTTTTTATAACCAGTTTTTTTAAAGAAATTTATATAATTTGTAAAAACCGTCTTTGTAAACTTGAAAAACCGGTTTTTGAGACAACACAAATAATTAATTATTATTTATGTTAATTATTGACATTTTTTGGAAGTAGGTTTTTTTAAGAGTCAGTTTTTGTATAAACCCTATTGTATATCTAATATTTCAACTAGACTATGAGATCTGACTAAAAATAAGATTACTTTCAAGATTTTGAATATTTCTTTAAAAATTATTTAATGATGATATTTATAGTATATATGATATTTTTAGGTAGGCACAGCTCAGGTCCCAAAATGTAAAAATTTCAAAAAAAGCGCGAAAAAATAAAAAAAACTAATTATAAAAGCAATGTTAATTAACAAGGTACATTTTAAGAAATCCTGACAATAATTTAATTCTTAGTTTACATTAAATCTAAATTTTTTATCAGAAAAATATAGGAGTACATAAATGTTATCTGTTATTTTTTAAATAAATATAAATTATGAAAACTTCTTACGTTTTGTTGACTACAAATTAATACTTAAAATGATCTATGTTTAATATGAAAAAAGACATTTTTAATTTTATGTACAAATAATAGGATACTGCACATACAAGTATTTAGTGTAATTGTTATTAAGAGTACTTTGATAGAGATGATGGAAAGAGTTTCGTTAGATGCAGGACAACGGTGGGAATGGAAAGTATGTCAACATTCAATGTTTTGAATGTTGGAAACATCAGGAAGGCAGCCAGTTGTTTGGGAGTTTGAATGAAAGGATTGAAGTATGGGGGGATTTGGCAGTTGGGGGGCTGCTGGTTTAGGCGAGGGCAAACATAAATTAAACCGCACAGAGCGAATTGGAATGCGGCGAAGGTAACTAAACCGCTGTGCATACGTACAACGCTCTGAACGTTCCTGGCGGCGATTAAACGACGACCACCGCATAGCACACCGCCGGGACAAACGAAAACCGAAACCAACCCTCCCAAACTCTGCCTATTCATTCCGAAATTAATTGTCGCACGGTCCTAGCTCATCGCCAAATTATAATTAGAAAAAGACTACGCAAACTGCATTCGTTGAAAAAATGTATAAAAGAAATAGAAAAATTTTCCTAAAAAATAAAAATTTTCTGCAAAAAATTATATTTTGTAAAAAAATATTATATGAAAATATCTTAATGGATAATCCGGCACTGAACAATAGCAATTATTAGTTTTTGACATATTTCCTTTTATATCTTTCTTGATAATTTTATGTTTAGTATCTGGTATGATCAAACTAGTTTTATAAAATTTATATCTAATACAAATATTAAATTTTTTATAGCGTAATTAAAGATTTTGCAGCAAAAACGACCAGAAACATTATTATGTAATATTTCATGATTTTTATACTCAATAATTTATTTAGAAATGTTTTTCGTTGGCCCCACGCAATTCTTCAATGTGCAATTTTTAAAATTGGCATTGTTTACTTTTTTTTAAACCTATTCTCTTGGCCCCACAGTTGTATATTATATAGAATTCCTGCTTAAAATATAATTACAAGATCTACTTGCAATTAGAAATGGAAAAAAATCAATGTGACTGATTTAAAAAACTAAATTATTTATATTTAATATTTTACTATGGCCCCACGCTTTTTTTCAATTCAATTGGCATTGTTTACTTTTTTAAACTTGGCCCCACAGTTGTACATTATCTAGAACTATGACTGATTAAAAAAAAACTGAATTATTTATTTATAAGTGTTTCTCGTTGGCCTCACCCATTTTTTAATTATATCTTATGCAATTTTTAAAATTAGCATCGTTTAAAACGATTTTTAAAACTGGCCACACAGTAATATATTATGTATTTATTATTGCTTAAATTCACATTATTATTCATACAAGAACTACTTACAATTATTAACAGAAAAATATCTACTTGCAATAATTAATGTAAAAATTATCGTGACTCATTAAAAAAAACTAAAATATTTATTTATAAGTGTTTTTCGTTGGCCCCACGCATTTTTTAATTATATTTTGTGTAATTTTTAAAATTGGCAACGTTTAAAACGATTTTCAAAACTGGCCCCACAGTAATAATTTATGTATTTACTATTGCTTAAATTCACATTACTTGCAATAAGTAATAAGTAATGCAATAAGTAATGGAAAAATTATCGTGACTCATTAAAAAAAAAACTAAAATATTTATTTACAAGTGTTTTTCGTTGGCCCCACGCATTTTTTAATTATACCCTGCGTAATTTTTAAAATTGGCATCGTTTAAAATGATTTTAAAAACTGGCCCCTCGCTTTTTTCTAGGCCCCATAGGTATATATTATGTATTTACTGTTGCTTAAATTCACATTAGTAGTCATACAAGAACTACTTACAATTAATAACAGAAAAAAATGTTGTAACTCATTTTTAACTAAATGCATTCAACTATTAAGTATGCAATTAGTTATTAATCAACATTGTGATATTTAAAAGCGTATATATCATTGCAATGTGCATATCCAACAGATTTTTTTTAATACTTTTTTTGGGTGGGTAAAATGTGCAAAATCTTTGTTGACTCGAGTGCTCGCAGGAGGAGTACAAAAAAAGGGCAGACAGAATTTAGTCGGAGCGTTTCGGGGGTGGCATTCAGTCAATAGAGAAGCGAAAAAGCGGCATCAATAGAAGTGTTGATCTCGGAGGTCCCTTGAATAGAGAGCTTTATATGTTTCTCATTCCGAATGTGTATGGATGCGGATCTCCGTATACTAACCTATACGTATATATGTATGTGCATGTGTGTGTGTGTGTATACACTACGGTTCCATTGAATCCGGCTCCCTCGGATTTACACAGTTTACACTGCATTAGAAAGTTTATTTATTGATCCATTGAATATATTGAAAGGCAAAGTGAAATGTTGTACGTATATGCGAGCATCCGAGCGCATCAATCCATCCACCCTTTTCCTTCACTCAACCACCCCCGCGACCCCCGATCCAACCGTGTAATTAAAACGCGTCCCAATTAGTCTTAATAAAACAAAAGCGCGGATGGTGCGAGGAGGCTAAGAAAATTTCAATAATGAAGAATCCAATCTAAATATAAATATAAACTTGCGAAGGCGCGAGCGTCGAAATTTTAATTCAATTAACGGAAAACTGAACCGGAGCCAAGGGGGCTGTGCTTCCCATTTAAGTTTTTCGCTCACGGGAATGGGGGGGTGGATTGCGAACAGACGGCGTTAGAATGGAGCGGGGACGGTTGTTTGGTGTTTGGGTGGTTTGCCGTTCGACCCGATGGACCCTCGTTATTTTATTTGAATATTCAAGATTTATTATTATAGTTATTTGAATTTTATAATTGGGAGACCGATGAGGATTATGAGCGGAGGACGTCGACAGGAAAGACGCGGATGCCAAGGGACAAGAGAGCGCATAATAATCTTGTTAGCGCTTCCTACACTTCAAACACTCACCCGGTAGCGCCTCCACGTTTTCCTTTATTACTTTTAATTACTGCATGCCAAGGCCCCTGCCACCCTACCCCCAACCAAACTCGATACATCTGCATCACATTCTCTCTTTTTTTTTCATTGTTTTCGTCCTTCTTTTTTTTCGTTGTTTATTTTTGCAATTATTTTCTGCTTCATCTGTGGCCCTTCAGAAGCGCATAATTACATCTGCAAAAAAAGATGTATTTCGATAGTAAATAAAAAAAATATTAGTATAACAATTTATTATTCTACATCTAAACTATACCAGAAGCAATTGTAACTGGTAAGGTAGATTTAAAGTAATCATGGCCGGACTCTTAACTTCGTGGGCCCGGCGCTAACACCGTTTGGGGAACTTTCTGTTACTTTTATGAATTTAAATTATTTTGACCTAAAAAGCTTTCTTTAATTACACGGGACCCTAAATTGCAATCCTAAAGACAATGCATAAATTAGCCCCTGAAACTAACCACACAAGGCATATATTTGTAGTATGAAGAATTCTGTAAGTTTCCAATTTAAATAAGTTACTCTACCAATTTTTATATAATAACATTTAATTTTTATTTACGATATTTAACTAACTAATTTTTATATTCATAATAATTATGAATATAAAAATTATAATTATAAAAGTCCCATAATAACAAATTTAAAAAAAAACTTATATAATCATAAGTTTTATCATGAGTTTTTGTAGGCCCACACTTTTTATTAATTAGAAACAATATATTTTTTTAATGAATAATCAAAACTTTTCATATTTAATAAAGAAACTTCTTTTATTAAAAAAAATATATAAGTATATTTATTGAACTACTTAGATATAATAATATACATATTTGTAACCGAATTCATAAACAGAAATTAATGCGAGTAGCCAAAAGTTTAATCTTGTTACATGACTAAGAGTTTCCCAAGTTTTGTCGATATTGTTGAAAACGAAACTTATATATTAAAACATACTCGACTATGTGGTATTTTTAATGATACTAATTTTAGATTATGTAATAACATAATACAAATAAATATAATATTAAAATGGTTATTTTAAAAATAAATAAATAAATATTTCACGTATAAAGTGGAAAACACTGGTGAAGATTGAATTGAATCGACGATCTCCTCTCTCAAGTAGTGAGTGGAGAAAAGGAAGAGAAGAAAGTGAGAGAAAAAAAAAACTCGACACAAGTAGATTGGATTTCATTGACTGTCTAAAAACTGGGACCCCTGTCCCTCGAGATCACAAAGATCTCCCCCTTTGTTTCTTCATGTTAACTGCAGATAAAGTTAGAAATCTTCTTGGCGAAAGCCGTAAAAGTTTAAGCCAAGATAACATTTTCAATTTAAGTGCCAGATTTCTACGCGAAAGTTTTATCTTTCACAAAAATTCTATTCTAATTATTTACACAAAAAAAATATGCAAAAATATGTCAAAAAAGAATATCAACATATTTTCTTCTATAATTTAAATATCTATTATTATTATTTGGTTTCTTCACTACTGTTAAACAATATTTTATTTATTTACTTTAAGATCAGCGCTTCTCAACTTATTCGATAAAATATGTTGGCGCGAAAATTTTGAAATGACAGCTGTCATCATGTGTCAAAGCGGGAAACTGGTGAAGTAATTTTAACAACTGTGTATAATTACAAACAAATATTATGGATCAAAAAGATTGACAAACTATAGCAACTTTATGTAAATACTTCAGAAATGCATAATGTGAAATATTATTTCAATTGATTAAAATTTTCGTGAGAGATCATTACAAACTTTTTACAGAAAGTTAAACATTGACATTGAGTTCAATTTTACGATCATTTCAACTGCAACTACAAAATAGGACTCTAATTATTTCTATCTGAACATATTCAAATACACTCATTGTCCGTAGAGTATTGATATGTATAAATGTACTTGCAAGATTTTGCTAAATGGCGAAAGGAAATATTATTAAGAATTATGAAAAATTCTTGCTCTAACGATAATTCTTCAGGATATACATCATCCTAGAGACATAAATAATATTTACCTTAGGTTAACTTAACATTTTCTTTTCTTGAAATTAAGGGATGGCAGAATTGTGAAAAATTAAAGCCTGCAAGCGATTCTAATGGAATATTATACTGTAATGTTCCCATTCGCTGCGTCATTATTTTGGCAGGATCAAAACGTATGCATGCAGTAGTATATATGAGGGTGGTGGTCTTGTGCACGGAACATAAATTTCGGTCTAGATAAAACCGCGTCCAACCGCACGGCCCAATTTATCTTCTTTTCTTGCGCTCTTGTGCAACGTTAATCCGCAGGCGGTTCTCTTCCCATTTTTTGGTGGCGGCATTGGTAGTAGCTGCGGAGGCGGTTGGGAAAACTGCTTTTTGGGGAATATGATTTAGAAGACAGTGAATTAAAAGTCCCGGCGTCAGCGCGCCACCTCTTCTTCCACTTTTCTCTCTCTCTCTCTTTCTCTCACCATGCACACAGAAACCGCTACAGCCGCCAACGGCCATCCAGCCCGAAAAACTGGATGCAACACCGTGAAATCGCGAAACGAAATTTATTCTCTAACGATCAGCAGAAATCCTTCAAGGGTGGGAATAACTGTGGGGACGGCAGCGGCGGCGGCGGTTATGTAACCAAGTGCGAAGGAGAGACAAAAGCGTTGGGTGAGAGCGAAAGGGAGCAAGTTTCGCATGCACAACTTAACGATCTCAAATTTGAAAATGATTACGGCTGTTTAATTTCAGCTTTAAAACATTTTTGGATCTGCGACGCGGAATATTATGGAGGATCCGGGGACGCCTTAATTCTCAAGCAAATAGAGAGAGAGACCCCCTCTAATGCTCGTCAAATAAACACCACACTCTCGTATTCATCCTTCCTTCGGTTCCTACCCCATTCTCTTCTGCCACCCCTCCGGCTGCTGCTGCTGCTTCTGATTCTACAGTACTACTTCTTCTTCAATATTACATCGCATCGCTTCCCGAATGTTTAGAACTAAATCTGGGATTGTGTTTGCAATGGATTAAACCCCATGAATTATGTGTGTACATTACGTATACTTCGTGTGTTTGGTTTCAATTTGTCTATGAGCGTGAAACTCTTGCGTATCCTACTTATCGCATTATTTATCTTTCTTTCACTCAACAAATTTTGTTACGCATCCAATGATTATGCATGGAATAATCGTTAGATTGCAAAACTAAAATTTTGTCCTATTATAAATCTGCACGTGTTAAACAGACCGAAGCAACAAGTATCGACTTTTGTCGATGCAACACGATTTCACCAACTTCAGAGAAACAAGATGATCAATTTCCCTAATTTATAAAACCCAACAAAATTTTACTAATAAATTACATAACTTTTATTATAGTAATAACATTATAGATTAAATTTTCTACCGAAATTTTGATATTATATAATAAACTAATAATTAGTGTTCTATAGACTAAATCAGTTAGGAAAGTGTATGCTTTTACTGAAAAATAATAAAAAAATACATTTCACTGATTAAAAATATATTATATATATTATATGTTACTATAAACTTATTTATTATTAAATAATAACTTTGTAACTGAATTATGAAATATTTCTCATGCGTTTTAGTACTTAGATAAATCAATTTAATTTCCTCTTAGTAATATTTTAGGTCCTGCGATCCCACACCGCACTCTTAGCACACCCAAAACTTTGCTCAATCTTCCTAAAATGATAGAAATTAATACCGTAACTAATTCAATTAATATAAAGTGTACTGAGAGTCAAAAAGCTAACAAAAATTAACTTTTTTTTTTAACAATTTTGATATTCATACTAAATATATTTTAGGGTTTAATTATATGTTATAGCAATTTTCTATAAAATCAAAACGTATAGCTTGTTTCAGATAAAGTTGTAAGAATAAAGTTCCAACATACTTTCAAGTGGAACTGGTGTACCGCAAGGGAGTGTACTCGGACCTATACTGTATTACATTTTCACATCGGATCTGCCAACTCCTAAAAAAATATCTGTTGCTACACTCGCAGATTATACAGCATTAATCCAGAAGATTTACAAATAAAAACAGTAAAAAGTGCAATTACAAACTTTACTAATTACACCCAAATAAACTAACAAAAATTAAGTCTACATTTAATTAAATTTAATAATAAAAATTATACTACATTAAATAATATAGATGATTACTATTAAGTTTATAAACACCATATAGATGACGCCTCTATCGACAGATTTTTCTTATTGTTTTGAAAATGACAAAAGTAGCGTCACTGTAACTTGTGAACTAAACGTCAGATTGCCATGAAATTTTGACAAGTGTCATCTGATGGTTGGTACTTCCTAAAAGTAATATGTATTTGTCGATAAAGGCGCCATCTATATCTCATCCTAGGAACTTATTGAGTGAGGTGTTAAGTCACAAATTAACTATCAACTAATTTACATTTTTTGTGATAGGTAAAAAATAAATTTGATATATTTCATGAAAAGTTTAAAAATATGTATGCTCTTACTGTAATATTGCTTGAAATAAATTGATTTATTTATGCTTCATGCAATTGAATTATTATTTATAGATAAAATAAAAAGTTTAATATAAAATAAAAACTGCAAGAAAATATGGAAGAGGAACATAAAGTAAAAAGTAAAGTCGAAATAAATTACCTGAATTTAAAAGTTATTGAAAGATATTGATTGCATTAGATTTAAAGGAAAATCAAAGGCAGCGTGTCCTATTTATACTGGATTTACAAAGCGAATCTCGGATTGACATAAATAATTCCAATATCCGTGAATACTTTGATGTTCGCGGATATGTACTAAATATAAAATTCGCCATGGCCAAAATCGATAACGCTATTAAGCACTTTGCAATGGCAAAACCGGATTTTGGAAGGTTGCCATTACGCTAATATGGTGGAAAAAAAAATATTAATCGAATTGTTAATTTACTTTATAATCTGATTGATGCTTCAGTTCGAGGAGATTGATGTCGTGTCGTTTATATTATTTGAAAAGTGCTTTGGCAACTCGTTCGAATTGCATCTTCATATGTTTGCAGGAAGCGGTGAGTTGGAGATGAAGATGTGTTGGTGGGAATAGAAAGGGATGATGAGGGGTTGCGATTGCGTGTGTGCGAAGAAGGAGAATGGAAAGAGTGGTCGTAATCTCGGGGACATTACAGAGCCGATCCTTAATGTTCCTACTTTGATTCCTGCACCCTATCTGCGCTCGCTTATCTGCCACAATGGAGAGAGGACGTAGCGGTGGTATCACATGAAAAGCTTTTTCGTCGGTGGCCAGAACGAGAAAACGCATTCAAATCCACTTAATTATTTACTTACGGGACGATTATTAACCATATATAAATTGTTGCATGTCGCATGCGCGGCGGCGCACGTGAGATTAGATAAGATAACTTTCGTATGCTAATGCGATTTACGGTGGTGGAGATGAAATAGCCGGTTGCTTTTTCGTTTGGCATGGAATTATTGTCAAAGCCCTGGAAATAAAATGGTTGGCCCCTCCCGGATGCTCGCGTCGACATAATGGAATTAAACGAAATTAATGAAAATCTTCCCTTCGCGCCACGCCGAACGAAAAGGACGAACGAGGAAGAGGAGGCGGAGGAGAATGAAGACGGTGAACGGGTGGGAGGAGGATGCAGCGATGAAAGAAAGAAGGAAAGAAATACGGGCCGAGGAGGAGTGTGGGTGAGCGAGTGCAGATATATCTTTCGCAGAGAGCGTCCCCGGCGAATACTTTGATCCTGCTGAGCGAACGAGAGGATTCCGAAATCCGCATCCACGGGGTTTCTTCCCTGCACCCTCCGAATTGTGATTAGCATAAGTTGAGCTCGCGACCGAAACAAGGACGTAGTCAACTTGAGAACCCTGCGTTCTGCCCGATATCACTTTGCCAAATTTAACGCAAACCTTATCCAATTATATAAGAAGCCTGCAGTTTCTATCGCAATTAATAAAAAAAAAACTATAACATACTCATTGTACAGCAATTTAATTATGTAAAAATTACACTGCCACTGTCTTTACTATAAAATGTTCAAAAAAAATAATTTTATATAAATGTTTTTAGAAAAAGATTTCAAACTGATATTGGTAACTTATTAAGGATTTCAGCTAAAAGTCCATTGAGTCCATATGATAACTTGAGTTGCAAGGGAAGCTGAAAAACTCTAAATAAACTTTTGAAGTTTTGAACATTTGAGTCAGAAATACTTGGATGAAAAAATCAAAAAGTTTTGTACCTTTGAAATTAAGAGTAAAGTAAGTTTTTTCAGTGAATCAGAGATTAATTATAAACTCAATTTTGAAGCTACTTTATATAATGGGAGGGTCACAGGGGCAGCAAACATGATTTGGAAAAGATAGAGCAATTACGATTCTAATTTTAGATAATAAGAGATATTAAAATATAACAGTTATATTTCAGTTATAAAAGTCTTACAATTAGAAAATTCAAAATTAATTTCTTAAATTAAAATTTGTAATTTCTTAAAATTACTTAAAATTTATGAAATTACCGGTATTTTTTATCAGAATTTACCGGTAATAGAACTACAACTTGCAATACATAAATCTAAAAAACTATTAATTGTGTTTAAACATTGTTGTATTTGTAGTAAAAAAGATTTTATTGATATTGTCACTACAAGAAAATTAAAAGATGTTAGAAAATAATAAAACAATATTGGTGATTTTTCAAAATATTCCTTTAGAAAAATAAAGTATTATTTTGCATTTACAACAATATTAATTTTCTTTTGCATAAAAGTTAACGTTGTTTTCTAAAAATTTAAATTTTAAATAAAAATTAGAAGTATTAGAAATAAATATAAAGAAGCAAAGAAAAAATGTAAGTATTAGAATATCAATTATTCGAATTGTAATTATTTTTTTTTTGTATGAAAATTAATGATATTCTTTTAGATCGTCATTATGTACTTTAATATTCACAAGTGTAATTGCTTAATGTAGTTCAGTTAATTTGAGGGCTTAATGACCTAATGTCTTTATTTTTTTGTTCCATCAATGGAATAATTAAAATTGCTTACTTCCCACATTACCCTAATAGTGTAGCTGACAGCTAGCACAATGGAGACCGCGTCAATATCTTTTCAAGGATAGTCCAGACAATGGGGAAAGCGTAACGAAATATATATAGTTATATATATACACGTCCGGGTCTATTAAGTGCTTATCCCAATAAACTGTCATCCTCTCTGGGGATGGTGTGTATGAGAGAGAGAGAATGGATCGTGGATGGTGGAGGAGACGATGGTGAGAGTCACAAGGCAAGGCAAAATCTCTCACGTTGAACTCTGCTCGGTCCTGAGGGGCCGGTTGGGGGGCGGCGGCGGCGGTGGCTGTGCCGAGGCTTAATTTACTCAGTCACCCTTCGACCTGCCGCTGCCTTCCCCCCAGAAAACCCTCCGCCTCTGACGCTCTGCCGCACCGCCACTCCACCTCAACGACAATGTAAATTCGGAAACATGCGTCGCATTCCCGAAAACTCGCGCGTCAAATTTCATTTCCGACAGGGCCAATAGTTGCGGAAATCTCTACAAAACCCCACCGCTGGCCATCGACATATAGAGGAAACTGCCCTTCGGCGCTCCCTTTCTCTCTCTCTCTCTCTCTCTATCCTCGCGCATTTATTCGACACACATAACACTGAATCTTTACGGTTGTGTTCTTTCTTAAAACGCTTTTAACTCGGCTCCGAAGTAACTCCGATGTTTACCTTCTCGATCAACGTCCGTCGATAACACCTAACGTTTATTCGCGTAATGTTAAGAACTAAATCTTATGTAATGTTCTCCACTTCTTAAACCTATTGTTACCAGAATATCCATCACCTTCTTCCATTAAATTTACATCTTATTTATTTTTTACTATTTATCACATTAATATTTACATTTCTAATACTTATTATCACGTAACTTCATTGAATTAATTTTTACTATTAAATTACATTGAATTTATTACAACAATTAACTCTACAAATTTATAAAACAAAATAAGAAATTAGTACAAAATATTATAGATTAAATAATAATATTAGTAAACTTTAATAAATATACCGGTATTTTCTGAAAAAATTCAATAAAAGTTTTATTCATTTATAAATTGAAATATAGTTTTCAAAACATGAAAATAATATTAATATTAAAATTTCTACTTCTAAAATTGGTGCAGCTAATTGTACAATACTTAATGCTATCATAATGTATATTAGGGGTGAAATTATTACCGAAATTACCGGTAAAATTTGATAAAAATACCGGTATTTTCTGAAAAAAAAACAATAAAAGTTTTATACATTTGTAAATTAAAATATAGTTTTCAGAACGTGAAAATAATATTATTATAAAAAATTTTACTTCTAAAATTGTGTTTAGGTGCAGCTAATTGTACAATATTTAATGCTTATGTTATCCAACAAATTGTCTGCTTAAAATACAACTCTAGGTTGAGAATTAATTTTACATATTCAAAAGCGACTCACAAACTTTTCACATGTTGGAAAATATTTGCATAATCCTTTAGTATTTAGGAATTTGGAATTCTTGTCATTGACTGATTAAACATGAGACTTGAAACTATTTAAACTGATGAAATAACAGATGTAAAAGTGATTTCATTTTACTATTAAACAGAAAAAAATAAGAATTACCAAAATAAAGGAAATTAATATTGCGAGTATTGACAAAGAAAAGATTAACCGGCTCGAAAATTTGAAAAACTAATTTACTATTGTTATTTCGTGTGCTTTATAGATATTTGCATCATTTTTAGGGGATATAAACATAATATATGAAAATAATAAGTTAGATCTGAATCTGAAACTATCTTTAAATTTATTCCAGTAAGAAAGAAAAAACTTATATTATTCCTCTCCAATTTCTAGATTGCTTTACTTTGTTTATAGGGAATTGAAGCGGCAATAAACGAAATAAATGTTCAAAGAAGAAGTTGTCCGAAAGAGCGCTATTTCCATCCTTTCAAACATGTCACTTATTTACTCATGAGTGAATTATTGCGGCAGTTAAGTTTAGTTTTATTGTACAATTACACGAGGCGCTCTATTTTCGGGCGAAACTTTTCCTATCAACTATTAATTTCTGACAGAGCAACAACTGGCCGCATTTAATATCTGGACAAGTTGTTTGATGGCCCGAATTTATCGTTATGTTATGTATAAAAGTTTTAATTAAGTTTTATTTTGCTGCCTCCTCTTCACCTACCCCTCTCCGATGCCAGAATAAATTTCGGGTTTCCCTTCTTTTTTTTTTGAATGCGTAAATTGGCAATATAAAATGACTCGTTCCAAACTTTCCGTCGGTTAGAATCGAGCAGTTATCAACCGGAAAGCGATTAATCTTTTCTTTGGTGTGGAAAGAAAGGGAATTAGAGGGTGGCCCGGCGATTGGAGAAGGCGCGCCACCACCCCCCACCTTCCGAACAGCGAAACCTCTTCGAAGCCCTTCTCCGCCACCACCACCCCCAAACCCACATACATGTAAGATGATAAACGAGGAATTAAAATTAGAAATCGAGGCCAATCGATAGACTTTTATGTATATGATAATCATTATTATTATTTGATTTTTTGGGAGGGACTGCGGAAACGGCAACAACCGACTCATCGCGCCTCCTTGTCGATCATGTTGTTGCCTTCTTTTTTGCCTTTGCGGGGATGGTAGATATTTTATGCAGAGAATAATATGATTTGCGATTGCGCTTTGACTTCTGCCATGAATGACTTCGACACTTTTTGCTGAATCATTTGCGCTCGTTAATTGCACGACCCCATGTCGCCGCCGCAGCACCATCACCACCACCACCAAATCCACCCTATTTAAGGACACCCACCCACCCTCCTTTCTTCGCCCGCCGAACGCAGAATACGATCGTTACTGATGCAATTATATAACCGGGGAGCACATTGCCTCGATGCACACGTGTATCATCAACCCGCAAGAAACCGGAAGACGTTTCGCTCGCACTTGCCACTCGTTAAGTTGATATAAACACGTTTCATGTGATTTAGTGTACATTGCATGATGCATCTGACACGAGATTAGAGTAATGCTTTTCAAGCTTTGATACCAACACAACACAGTCTGCTTGTCTACGTCACATTGATATATTATATTTTGGGTCTCTTCACCAACTCGAGGATTAAAATGAAATCATTCATAATTCCGCTGATTAACTACATATTTATTATAATTATAAAAAAATTGCAACTATCTCTCAAGTACTTGAATTATAATATGTTGACTAAATTATTATTATGACTCCAAGATTATTGTGATTTGTACAATTTTTTTTGCAACATCATGAGGAGATTTCTAATTTTAGCTCTCTTCAATTATAATACTGTAGAATTATAGAGTTCGTGTGGCACTCAAATTCCTTGTCTATTTTAGCCTTTTCGAATATTTTTTCAATATTGTCCATGCAACAACCTAGGACTACAACAATAATTGTAAAATGTCATCATTGATTTTAAAAGGTCTTCACGATTTTTGTTTGTACTTTAACTCTCTAACACCGCTTTTGAACTTTCGAAACCATTTATAGTAATTTTGAAGATTCAAGATATTTCTATAAATATCGCATTTAATTTAAATACTTTATCAAATAGAAACATCATAAAATACAGTAAATGTAAAACTACAAAATAAATTGTCATAAAATGAAAATTGCTAAAAAAGCATGACAACCAGAATGCAGAATCAATTTATAATACTACATATATTATTGACCCTGTGCAGATAGCTTAAGAAAATCATTAATGAAGGATAGTTAAGCAACGTATATTGTGGATAAAATTTGGACTTAATATAGAATCAAGTCTTAATTATTTCTTGATTGAAGTATAGTTGGTAATAATAAAACTGTTGAAAATTTACAAGAAAACGTTGCAAATGAATATTAAAAGAATGATATTTAAAGTTGCTGAGCTGGTTGTTATATCAAAGATTTATAGGGATGCTCTAAAAATGTCTGCTGATGCGCTGAATGAATCTGTAGATGTTGATGTAACATGTACATAAAGAAAGAGTCAATAAATGCGGCAGCATACAGTTCATGTAGAAACATAAAATTCTGACAACGTGGCGTTAGGCCCGCTGCAGGTCCTGGGGTTATATAAGGAGAGCACGTACAGCCTCCGAGTCTCCTAACGAACTCAAACCCTATGAAACCAACCGCCCTGCCCCCCAAAAGCAGCCACCTCCACCCTCTATTCTCCCCCCGCAATCCACCCTCCGCCGCTCTCGACGGATACAGAAGTGCGGATTACGTGCGCTCCCTGCGAATCCTAATACCACCACCATCTCCGCCTCCGCCACCTCTTGCAACGCTTGCCGCTTGGCAAACTCTCGACGGGCTTATATCACAGACGGCGTTCGTTTTGACGCGCGCACCCAGAATTTTATATCAACGTGGGAGCGAGAGAAAAAATCGGAGAAGAAGAAGGTGGAAGAGAAAGATATAAACGAACACGGGAAAGAGGCGGACAAGAAAAAAAATAAGTTTCACGAAGATTTACTCGAGTCCTCACATGCACGTGAGATTACCGCACATTTTACCCATTAACATCCATGCCACAATTTGCTTGACAACATTTGGATCTGAAAACCGCAACTGAAATATTGTTACAAACTTCGTAATTACGCGCGCTTCAAATTCATATTTATTTATATTTTTTTTTACATGTTTGCTAATTAATTAGCAACAACTTCGCTCCGCGAACGCAAATACAATATACGTTGTAATTTTACAGCGATACAAGGTCGGATCCACATTTTACAACTTTCTAGACACTCGTTAATTTAAAAATGCGATCCTTGAAATTTATTTCGCTCGCAGAACTTTCGCAAATTTGACAGGAAAAATAAATGTATATCATCCAAATGAGACAAGTGGAATTTAACTTTGAATGCTGAAAATCAGTTTACACATACATTAATCATATTTATATTTCTTATTATTATCATATAATTATTTATTTTTTCTTTATTAAATTAGGAAAATTATTTTATAAGTCATAATATTTATTTTCCTTACAAAAATTTTTATTTTAGGAAATTAAATTTATATATTCCATAATATAATGTTTATTAAAATTCCGTAATTTACTGATAATAAATCTCTTAACATTAATGACAGTTTTTAGTGTTTTAGGACAATTATATTGCGTCATCTCACAGGAAAACTATCTGTTTCGGTGATGCAACATTTCCTAATAAATATTTATATATATGTATATTTATAGAGGATTTGACATGGTTTTGTGACAAACTGATATCCGCAACATTAAGTTATTATGCAAGGAACTGCTGAAAGTATGGAAATGCGAAATTTTGGAACAAACAACAGGCGTCGCAACAGGCTATCGATCACAGGTCGTTTTCCGCCCCGCAGAAGTTGTTATTCGGCGAGAGAGCCGCAGTTAACATATTACCGAAATGTTTTCAAACTGGATTTATACTTGCATTACCATATTCGCAAGTGGAGCAGCAGTGGATATTTTTTATTTTAAATTAAAAACACGAAATTATAGAAGTTCAATTACGCCCGCTTGCTCTGTGCAACTGGTATTTACGAGCGAGAGATCTGACAGATTTATATGGTGTACTCCGACGTATTACATTAAGCAGGTCCTTTTCCATTAATGTCAAGGACATTCGCTGTTGTTGTTTTTTATTTTTACGAAAATTTACGATCTATTCCTGAATAATCAGTCCATTTCTGCGTTCCAATTTATGGAAAATCAATAGAAGTAAATTACTTTTTTTTAAATTTCAAAAACATTATGAAATAGTATTTGTTTCATAAGTACATTTCTGCATTTTACATATTTACAAGTTTTAATTTAAAAAAAAATTATTTTCAGCTTTAATGAGAAAATGACTAAAATGTTAAAATTTTACTTACATTTCCTTTGTGTTCTTTTAAAGTTTATGGGTGAACTGCAATTTTCATTAATCTATCTTATTACATAATCATCATATTATCTGAAAATAAACAATCCAAAATATTTTTCAAGATCAGTTTTATTCTTTGTATTAATAAACTTTTTTTTTTGAGAAATTACGCAACTGAATCACTAAAAAAATTACGTTTCAGATTACTTTGTATTCGTACTAAAATAAAAAACAAACTATTTTCTGTATAAAACTGTTTTAACACAACATTATCATTTATAAGGTAAAATTGATTGATTTTCGTCTAAATATTTATTTATTTATTATTTTCTTAGGAAATATATTTCTTACCTGTTATTTTTGAAAACAGATTAGTTGTATTAATATTATTTTTAATTAATATGTAATATGAATTGCAGTTTTATATTAATTTTGACATTTTTTTTGATATGTCAGTTACATTTTGTTTTTCAAATTTCAAAGCATCCTAAGATATTTACTTTTTTTCTGATAAAATATTTTCAACAAATGTCATAATTAAAACTATGTGTTAATTAAAAATAAAATAATAATTTCAGTTATGAAAACTGGATATTTCCATATTGCAATTAATAGTTAACATAAATTGCAGCTTTATGTCATATCTTTGACAATGAACTGTTTGTTTTGGAATTCATTTCAAAGCGTTCTGGGATAGACGCATTTAATGTAAATGTTGTATTAAACGCTGCATAATTTAGTTTCTTTGATCATATTTCGTGGGCGGAGGGTGGCGATTCCATGCATACAGTATTGAATCGTTTTTTGTTGGGATTTAAAATGCGTAAACCCTCGGATATTTATTTTTTATTTGGTGGGATGCGTGCGTGCTAGGGTGGGTGGTAGTCTGGATGTTGGAATGGTTTGGGATCGAACCACCGCCATCCACCACCACCCCTGGTTCTGCTATCAGCGTTATCTTGTTTGCGCAAAGTGCCATTAGTTCCCGTCGCAACCATCATAATCCAAACGACATGTTTTTGCAATCGCTCACATCCACAGACATGTCGAGGCTCTGTACGCGTACCCACACACGCATATACACAACCCTACAGGGCGTAGTGTGGTAGTAATCATCATCCACCCTTCAACCCCCAAACCACCCTCAGCGCCATTATATATCGTGGATGGTTGTGGAATGGTACAGCGGGGATGGAATGGCTGCGGAGGATGAGAAGGTTGCGCCCCGGTGTAAGTGACAGGGGAACGAAGCAACAGTCTCTCTCTCCTTCCTGCCACTTGCACGTCTCCTGAACCGAATTACAACTGCCTTAATTATTAATCTCTCTCTCACTCCCATCCACCGAGCGAACGCGCCGCCGCCCCTCCCGCTCCCTCACACACACACAAATAACTAAACTGTTACATCAGACCAGCTAATTCGATCATATAAATAACTGACAATGTACCAAATCGATTTATATCCTGTCTAACCGGTTAACGAGTCGCAACTCCATTCTATTGTCCTCAAGTTCAACTCCAACCCCAAGACATTCCAAAGTCAAACCGTTTATATTTGCTATTTTAAGCTGCGACCATTAATTTTGCACATCATGCGATTTACCAAAATTACAATCGATCTGACTTACCTCTCTGTCTTTAACATTAATTTGGATCTCTAACTAGATTTCAAGTACATCTTGCACATGCAATAAAATATAATTTTAATGATTCAAAAAATGATAATATTTTAGTTCGTAGCGATTCACTATAGTATTTTGGATTCACAGAAATTTGCTATAAGATAATGTTCGAGTTAGCCCACTACAAGAACTCAAGGTATTGTTCAGAATTAAACTATTTTCTTTATTTTTATTTAAATCAACGAATTGATCATTTTTTTGACTAAAATATTAGGTGAAGTAAAAAGTTCTGAGCGTTTTTTCTCTTTATTTCGACGATGAAATTAACCAAGTTATAATTATCGGATTTAGATCAAATATGCGCAAAACGGCGATAACTTTTGTCCATTTTGAAGGCAATTTCATAATTCCGCGATTGAAGAAGTCCTCGTCCCCATTGGTAAAAAACTTGACCAGCTCTTTTTTACAAGCCTATTTTGAGGCCTGTTTATTTCCATCAAAAATATACGAATAATATCTGGTATTAAAAAAAAATATAAAAATTTGTCCAATTCATTTAAATTAGAAATCTTATTAAATATTTGTATAAATAGTAGTTAATTAATTATATTATAACAAAGTGAAAAATTTAATCCAAGATTTGTATCATGAGATTATTTTCAGATTTAACAGAATATTATATGAAGATTTTGGGTCATCATTAAACTAAATTAGTTTCCATTTTCCATTATCATAATACTGGTTTCTGATCTTGGAATGAATTAGAGCCTTTGAAAGATCGTGTCGCGAATAGATCTATTGGTCAATGGTAAGTTTGGAGAGAAACTTGAAGTTGTGATCAAATTTCGAACAGATTTAATCATTCGGCGTTTGATGATTTTGAAGGGAGAAAAATCTCCCCCAAGTTGTAGTTTCGTGGTTTTCCCCAAGAAGTACTGATTGCTGGCCGAGTAATTTCTATTAGTGAGCCTTAATCTGTAATGATGGAATTGGTGCAAGCAGGTTTCAGGCCGGTTTCGTCACGTTTGCAGTTGGGAAAGAAGATTTCTGTAACTAATAAGATTTGGCGAAGGGCGAGTGAGGAGGGTGAAGGGAGGTGGAGGAGGAGGAGGTTTGGAAGGTCTGGATGTTCTGGCGGCGGGTGACAGGCCGGGTAACAAATAGTCGAAGTTCGGCGGATGGCGGAGGCCGAAACCTTTGCGATTAATCACACGGCTATTATCATATTACCGAGGGCGCCAATGACACCTTTTGGCCCGAAAGGCGGGAGGAGAGACGGTGGCAAAGGAGACGGAGGCGGGTTGTTACCAACAACACCAACCCCTTCTCCAGACACCACCCCAACTCCTTCCACCGACGAACAATAACCACTAAATTGTTCGAATTTTCTTGGGCGGGCGGAGAGGGGTGTGAGGTAGGATGTGTCGATGGTGTTATAATGTATAATTCGCGCCCGAATGCTAATGGATCATCGTAGAGAAGGGTGGAGAGAGACGTTCGGTGGGGTGCTTCCTTCACCTCGTTGCGATAAACGTTGGGGGGGTTGCGCCACCCCCGGAGACGCGGGCGCCCACTTGTCATCTACAGAGTAAACACCTAAACTCCGCTGTTTGCTTACGAGCTGCGAACTTGCTATTTGTCAAACATTTTATTTTCTTTCGCCTAGTTCGGAACGAAATGCTCGCAGCGATGCTTGCACACTCCAAAAACGGGGGGCTTGACATATTGGCTCATTTAACGCTCTCCTGCGACTCGGAGACACTCCTCTCTCGCCCTCTCGTGTATACTCTTTTATCGCTGCACAGATTACTTTGTCTACACAACGGATTAAATCAAATATTTTTCACCCTCCGCACTCTTTATTTATGTTTGTTTATACTTAGCTCGACTTCGAGCTGGAATTGCTGCCATCAAACACATTCACCAAAAACAGCGAACAACAACAATCCCAAGAAATTGTTCTATCGCGATACAATTACTCACAGCATCTACCTTCATCTAAGCTTTGCAAACTTCTACATCCCTTTCACTATTACTATCGTGACATATAAAGTTTGTATCTGTCACATTGTTGTTCACAAACTTCTCAAATATAGTTATATAACTCCTAGTTACTTATCATACATTTCGGACAGTTAAACACATTTTCTGTAGTAACTAACATAAATATTTCCTTTATGTAAATACTACGATAATTACCTTATCTAATCTCTAACATCATGTTGATACTATAATTAGTTAGATTTACTTAATGTTCAACAGGAACAGATTGTAAATAAAAAAATATATTTTTTTACTTAAATAAATCTAAATGTTGTGCGAAATATTTCTGCCCTAATTGCAGTAATATTAATATATTATCGATTTTACAAAATACGGTTAGATAATTGGCATGTAGACGGGAATGCAAATATCGACGTTACTTTTAATAAACCAGTGCAGGGTTCATAAGTTGGTGCAACTAGTTGAGCAGAGCCGATGACAAGGACTTGTTGATAACGTGTTGCTTCAATAAATGTACGTAACATTATCCAATGGGAAAGTTTCACTTTGGGAGATCGCATACTACCCCGCACGCTGCAAGTCGCAAAGTGTCAAACGCTTACATGATTTTCACATATTTAAAACTTAATAATACTTTTCGATTTTATTTTCTAAAATATCTTTTTTTTTTAGTTAACAAGATTAGTATACTTTACTTAAAGTATGTAAGCTAAGTAAGTGACCGTTAAATGAATAATAATTGAATTTTAAAGTAATTGATTTACTTTCGTTGGAGAACAATTTGTTGAGTCGGTGGCTATAAAAGAAGTTATCGGTGAAGCGTTTAGTAAATTTGATTAAAAATCTGAAAGGCAGCTTATCGTGCGATCAGTGTTCTAAATCATTTGCCATTTCAATAAATTTAAATCAGTAGGATCTGCTCATCCTCTTGCTGCTGCTGCTGCTTCTGCTGCTGCGTCCGTTTCTTCCCTTCAATCTATTAGCTAGCTGATACATTCTTCTGGGATGCCCTCATCTTCCTTGGAAGGCACCGAGCTTTAGTCGGACCCTTCACCCGAAGTTTTATCGCGCAATAAAAAATAAGCCGCGGGCGCACTTTATTTCGAAAATACTTTCCAGGCCATAATAAATCCCGCTTCAGCCGCCCCTCCAACCCAGGCCAAGAAGAAGAAATTGAGAGCGTTCGTTCGGTTGGGTGAGGAGCAGAGCTTCATCCATAACGTCCCATTCAATTCTTGCTGCCTGGCGGAGATTTACGGTCCATTTACATGATTATAATTCCTTTTCTGCAGGCCCCCCCGCTAATTATAATAAAATACGGACCGCGCGATTTCCTGCCCCCGTCATCATTATTCGTGGCCCGCCGAAATTCACGTACGTTAATTACGGACTTTGTCGGTAGGAGAAGGAGGAGATGGAAGAGAGGGTGGGTGGAAGTGGTAGTGGAGGCAGACGCCGCCGCCCCGCAGAGCCGCCTTGTTGTTCCGGTTAAATGGGGGGATGATCGAGGATGTATGTATATGTGATGAGTTCTATCCGCTTCAAAACCACGTTCGGCCGCCCCATCGAACGCTATGATTCATTCGGTTATCACTGAATGCGGGCGGCTCCGGCTCCTAGTTTATCGCTGTAATTGATACGAATGCGATTATGTGCGATTTAGCTGAAATTAGGGGAGTAGTCGTCCTGAATAATGAATGGGGGGGAAGGAGGAGGAGGAGGAGGGATGGGCTTTATTTTTATGCACCTACGTTCTTTAGGATTTCCATGCACGCACGACGACGTCTTATCACCATCATCATCATCCGAACTCACTCCCTCACCCTCAGGCTTTCTCTTCCTATCCACGAGGATTTAGATTTACCACTTCTCTCTATGCAGATCAGGATTTTATTTCGATCGTATCGAAAATACCGTAATTTAATAATAAATCTTATTGCTTCATTTCCATTTCTTTTATCATCTACATTTTATCGTTTTGCATTTCCTCAAGCAAAAAAAAAATAATATCTCCATCAATTTATCAATAATTTTACCTTCAAAGTTGAGTAGATTAACAAAAAATAACAGTTTAACACAATTTTATATAATTATGAAACTAATTAAATAATTTTAAAACATTTTTTCTACTTTGACCAACTGAAATCAAGTTTTTAATGGAAGCAATCCATCATATTTTTTTAGTAAAAAAAATATACAAATAATACATTTTAAAATTATTTTAATGTATCATAAATATTAATCATTTTTAATATAAATTAATAATTATTTTTAATAATATTTTTGTAAAATTAGTTGACAATAAATTTAAATCTAATATATTCAATTAATTTTATGTTTTTAGTAACAAATTATTATTATCAAATCTTGAGTCAACCAAGTCAGAATTAGAAATTTATTAATCTAACGTATTTTTTACCAAGTTTTTGTATTTCGAAAATTAGTTTGAAAGTTTATTTATTTCTACTCAGAGAAAAAAAAAACAGACGATTTCTTTTAAAATTATTAATATTATTTAATTTTCACAAGCGATATTTGCATTAAATTTAAAAATATCGAAAATCATTTCGATTTACAACATTTATAAAAAATGAAATTTTTGACTAATACCAGAATAAGATTCACATTTTTCTTTATAATTTTGTTGTAATATTATTAAATAAAGAAATTATATGCTTTTTTAATGCAATCAATTTTGTTGCCAAAAGTTTATCAATTTCCAAAAGAAACTTTATTTTAGCATTGAAGATTTTAATGAAACGCTGGAAGTTTCCCAATAAAAACAATCACAATGGTCTAATCTTCATTAGGTTATTCAGAGTTTGAAATAGTAGTAATAGTATTTTGATATGTGTATGAAATAATTTGATTAGACTAATTTCTTTATGAAATGTAATATTATAATAAAGTTGTACTTATTTCCATTATTTTCGTTTGTTTGTATGATACTCAATATGTCAATATGTCGCTTCATGACTGGCAGAGTTTGCTTTACAAGTACATTATTCAAGTCAATTGTCAAGTATCGCATTGCCGAACTGAATGGAGAGGCGGCTTATCTCTTCGAATGCGTGGGCGTAGTAGTATCGATGCGATGGAAATTTCTGTTGGAATGATAAAATTGGGTGGAATTTTATACGGGTGCGTCAAATCTATATTCTGCAAACAATGGATTTCCTCCTCCGATTTGAATTTGTATTGTGGAAGCGGCGCTGGTGGGCGGCGTTGCTATATAATAAATGAATTCCCGTCGCCATGTTCTCGCCAATGTTCCATGTTCGATGTTCCGGTGGGGCAGCGCTTATTTTATTTTTTTTAGGAGGTGGGAGCCGGTGGACGATTTGAATGGCTTGGAAATAATTTGTCGTTTTTCAACCCTTATCATCGTTTTTAGGGTTTAGCGTGCGCCAAACATCCACACACACACAGCATATTTCGGCGACAAAGGCCATCATCATCGTCCACACATCTGTCCCATCCCCTAGACTTCAGGACGTCCTCATGGTCACAAACAAAAACAAACAAAATGAAGAGAGAGAGAAAAAAAACAACCGCAACTGCCGCCTCCGACGCCACCGCCGACGACGTCAACAACGACACGTAAACACCCCCAAACGGTTTGTCAGTGATGGATGCTCTGGTCTGGAATCGACTAACTGACACTATCCACTTTTTTATCCAGTATAAGCCTATACTGTTAATATCGCATATCAAAAAACCTTGAGAGCAACAAAAAACATCTTAGAATTTCTTAAACACATTTTCATATACGTCCACACTTGAGTAATATTTTTTAAATAATATAAAGGATTTAATCGAACCAATGAAAATATTGGAAAAACTAATAATTAAAATATTAATCATAAAATAGTAATAAATATTAAAATTCACTAAATTATTCCCAACGCTCTTACGATTTGGGTTATATGCAGATGGAATAATGGAAACTCTGTGTGTCTGCCTTCACTGCAATAATTTATTTCCTGTAAAAATTTTGCTGCTTTTAACTGTAATTAATAAATTCCGATCCATGAATATTTGTTTGCTCATAATACGTTAATATTTTACAATATTACAGAATAAGCTAAGATCCACACTTTTTCTAATGTTTACACTTATTATACAACATTTAATATTATGATCTTTATAATAAAATAATTTCAAAAGAAACCCACACGAAATTTATGTTCCAACTAATTTCATATATTTATTATTTTTTAATATTATTCAAGGGCGGAATTTAAATTTTTAATAACTTTTACAATAATAATTTTTTTTTCAAATTTGGACCATTTTATTTTTAAAATTCTTCAATAATTATTATTATTTTTAGAAAAGTAAATATATGTATTTCTTAAAACTTTTGTAATAATTTTCTTTTATTATCTAATATTAAATACTAATTGATGAATTTTGTAAAGATAAATAGAATCTACTTATAAAAGTTTGTATTTGTTAGTTGTTACAAAATCAATGATTGTGTAAGTTTAATTATTAGGTTGAGTAACAGTTGTTATTTACTAATAAATATTAAAAGCACTGAATATTAGACTAGTCAGATGGCGGCACTCGTGCATGCAAGTATAACGAAAGTAACATTGAATTAGGGATGAATAAAAGACATTAATTCCCTCTAATTGCGATAGTTGAATTGCGGCGAAACCGAATTATGGTTGAATTATTGAGGAGGTCTTCGGTAAATGGAGAAAATTGTACAGATATACTTGTCAACGAATATTTCAGTCAATTGCATAGCATTACAACCATTTACGGGTGCATTCACGAACGAATTTTATGGCGATACACGTTCGTAATGACCGGATAATAATGATGCGATGAAAGGGGGGAGATGCTGCAATTAAATCGGCACCACATCGATGGAACAGTTATTTGCGATGCCGTTCATGCATCCAGCTAGCTGCCAGTTGTGCTGTGATACAGAAAGAATTGCAAACTATTTGTTATTTGGAACACGGTGTCGGTGCGAAGGGTGGCGGATGCAGGCAGCGGCAGTAGTGGCGCCTTCGCCTCCCCCGGAACGCGCTCTAATCATCCCCAATTACCGATCTACGTGATGGACATTCGCAAATTCATTATGCGGAGGATGGAGCTGAATATTCGCGAAGCGTGTTCCGATTTCCACCACTTTTTTCTCCGCATTTGTTACATCCATAAACACAGTTTTCACAAACATTACCTCAACAATAACAACAAAAAAGCTGTTGCTTCTAACAATATTACTACAATATTATAATTATATTGAGAATTTTATGTTATATTTAATCATTTGATTATTTGTAATATTTAAAACAAATTGTTGAAATAAATGAGAATTTTGTTATAATTATGTCGGAATTCTCTGGAATTTTTCATTGGTAATAAAGCTTCAAAAATTCTTCAAATAATTCCACTTTTACGTTAGTTCATTTTATAACATACCTAAAAAATGAGTAGAACGATGAAACGAATGAAATAGAAGTCATAATAATAAGGCTTTATACCTTTTTTTTGTGGTGCAATGATGGAAGGGTCTAATTTTGAAGATACCTACAAAAAAGTCGTAAAACTGTCCCAAATCTACTTTGAGGCTCAAGTTTTAAAATTTGAAATGGTTAAATATAATTGACATATTTAAGCTGAGGACAGAAAGTGTTTTTTTCTTAAATGGAAGTTTTGATGATGAAATGCTCAGAGACTAATTTTGATGATTATTTAAATATATTTATAAAATGATAAATAAACTAATGAAAGCTATAAATTAAGTAGGAAGTCTCTAATTTTTTTTGAATAAAACTCATTATTTATTCGAAAAGTGATAATATTTTTAGATTGTTAAACGAAAATTTACTATAACATTCTTCTTGTAACTTCTAATTCTTATTATGCAATATAAAAACGTTGCAAGTGACTTATCTAATTTATTTTCTTCAGTTTTTAATTAAATCTTCGAATTGAGAAATTATTTTCAACATTATTTCGAATGAAAATTTTTCGAAATTCGCAAACTGTAAAATTTTACTTATTTTGAATTGAATTTTAACAAATAACCTATATGTAATTTTTGTACCTTTTACAAAAAAATGGTGCAAAAATTAAATCCGATTTTACTATTAAAAAAATTATAAATCAACTTTTTCAATTCGTGTCAAATATTCTAAAAATTAATTTTTATAATCAGTTTCTTATTTCAATAAATTATATTTATTATTATTATAATTTTTGCCTTTTTAAAAATATTGGTATATTAAATGAAACTTTTATGGCAAAATCATGATTATGAATCACAGAAGGAAACTAAGATTTTTATTCTTTTTAATAAACTATATTTTTCTAAATTATTTAATTTTTTACATTTAATTAAAAATATCCTCATTACTGTCAAATGCTATAAAATTGCTGATAGTTGAGGTTTTAAATAAATAACAAATTCTTAATTTTTTTTTCTTATTTTTTTTATTAATTATAAAAAAAATGGTAATAAATTCTTAATAGTTCACCATTTAAATCGATGACTTAAGGAGGAAGATAGTTGAACTTAACAAAGAAATATGTATTTTTGAATTCTAAATATTTTTTTTCAATTCAATTTGAGATTAAAAACCTTATATGGGTGAAATTTTGATCAATGTTCGGAATTAAAAAAATAAATCTTATAAAAATAATATATTTTTGTATAGTCTTTGTTTTAGTTTGTAATAGATTTTAAATTTTAACAAAAACAACATTTTTAGATTCATTTGTATTTTGTCCAGGAAAACAGGAAGACTTTTGAAAGACCCAAATTGAAAGTTCAATAAAAATATGCAAATAATTAAATGTATTATAATTTATAGTTAAAAGATGAGTAATGAATAAATTGATGAATTTTCGTTTTAAAATTGTTCATCTATTATTTGGGTTGGGTATGGGGAGATGTAATGGAACGAAAGGAACGTGCAGGAAGGATGAAGCAGGAAACACTGGTAACCTGTGGATGAGTAATTCGTAGTTGGGGAACGTATAATTTCTGGTTTATGAAATCGCGAAGATAACTTTGCAATTTGTCGTTGGTGTATGATAGTAATAATGAAAGGGTGCTGGATAGTAAATTGGAGCCGTCATTTCCTGTTGCTTTCAGGCAGTCTCCAATATCCGTTGTATAGTGTAGATAGAGCGAGAGAGAGGTGGTGCGTTCGGTGGGGTTTGTGCTGGAATCGGGGATGGGTTTTGAGCGAGAGTGTGTTGCACAATGTAATCCAATGCGATGTAAGATAGTTCCATGAATGGTATCATCGGTCGTTTTGTGCCAGGGTGTTATGTATGTGTGTATGTGTTGCATGGATAGGTGTGCATGTGTGTCACATACAATGGAAGGGAGTTAGAGTATTGTGCCATGGCTGGTAGACATCCCCTACATACTAACTAGTTGTATATATGATTTATCTTATCGCCGTAATTAGCGAGAGCACGTATCGCGTTTATGCCTCCACCCAATATTATATGGACTAATATCGCGCGCTTCGCGCTGAGGGGGTCGAAATGTACATTATTATATAATATCAGCTAAATACACCAAACACACACACACACTCACCGAAAGCAACGCACCGTTTCGCAACGCCTTGGTGGTGCCGCCCCCGCAATCTCCGACATACCACCCCCCCTCCCGCCGATATAAATTACAACCACCGGAGGAGATTTCGTTTAATCTGCGCACTCGGACCTCCAGGATCCGTGCGGTCAATTTTCCGGGTCAACAGTCAAAAGGGTGGATCAAAAGATTAAAAAGTCCCCAAAATCGCCACAGAATACCAACAACAAC
The DNA here is from genome assembly GCA_963457615.1 of Nicrophorus investigator. Taxonomy (NCBI): domain Eukaryota; kingdom Metazoa; phylum Arthropoda; class Insecta; order Coleoptera; family Silphidae; genus Nicrophorus; species Nicrophorus investigator. Next base: position 7,427,510 of record OY735142.1, on the reverse strand, counting down.
AACAACGGGAGCAGCGGTAGAGGCAGCAGCAGCAAAAAAAAAAATATATATAGAAGAGTCGAGTCGTTCGCCCACCCCGCAGACACAACGCAAACAAAATACGGCATAAAGCATCGATGCGGAACGCTCCTATTTCATCCCCTTTATCCCTATTTTTGTTTAGACCCTTCCTTTTACCATACACCAATGTTTTAATAACAAACTCGAATACATAGTCATTCTTTCTCAATTACCATTATTCCCATACAACCCACCCCCACATGACTAATTTTAAATATCAATATTTTCACAACAAATGTCGTTTTTCATTACAAAATATTTTTTATATCTAAAACAAGTACAAAAGTTACAATGATAACACTTGTAACCTTGAAATAATATTAATCTTTATACACATTTTCTGGCCCTTTTCTACCAATATTTTAATAATTTGAAACATTATAAATATATTAAAAAAAAATAATTGTATAACTTTTAGACTTTTATGAAGAATCATCAATTACACAAACAACATATGGATTAAAGAATGTTAAATTTTGCTTTAATTGAAAAAAAAAATGGTTATAATTGAATTAAAACTAATTAATGTAAAATAATTACCGGTTAACAGTAAATATTTTAAATAATTTATTTTTTTTTTAATTGAATATTTCCCGTATAGAACTACTATTTTATAATATATACATAATATTATAATTAATAATAATCTATCAAAAATAATTTTTATTCACGCATTTTCTTCTTAGATACTCGTGTGTTAAACAGTGTTTATTTGATATTTCTTTCATCATAATGATTTATTTTAAAAGTTTTAATAAAATTTATTTGCTATTTCATTATTTTCATCTATTTCAACTGCTTAATTATAGTTCTACAATTTTTATATAATTAATTTGAAATCTTTAGTTTCTCAACTCTAGTTGATGCATATTCGTAAATTCTAGAAGATTATACAAAAATTAACCAACATATGAACAGTTTCTGCGTTGTTAATGATTATATAAAAATAAGAGTAACATTTTATGTAGTAGTATGCATTATGGATTATACAATCAGCTGCTTCTAAAGCTTTTACAGACAATTTTATAGGTAGAAATATTGATATTAACGTATTGTTACATACATTTTTAAAATCATTTATAAATAAAACATATTTTATAAAACTGTATTTTTTTGTACTACCTTTTTATTTATAATAATGGTGTAATAAGAAATGAGTTACTAATTTGGATTCAAGATAAAGTTGATAATTTAGATCAAATTTTATTTTGGTATTTCTCTAAGTTTTTAATAAGTGCAAAGCAACTTCTTCATTTCTGTGGGCCCTCTTTACTTGTAGGCCTCTCATTCCATGGGCCCCTTGTCCAGTGGGTTCTCGTTTATAACGTTATTTTTTAATTATTAATTATTTTTTAAATATTTTAAATTTTTATTGGAATTTTGGAATCTCAGAAAGTTTTTTTGTGGTTAAATATAACAAATTTAATAAATGATGTACTTAAAATAATAGAGAATAATTTAGTGAAATTAATATTAAATTGTAGTTAAGTTTTGGAGAACTGCCAAATTATAATGATATTCGTAACATAACAAAGTCTTCAGCGGATAAACCAAAATTACTCGTTTAATAATTTGAATCATTGACAATACGCCTTTCGTGTATATTTCAGACTGCATTTCAGATACGATAATAGTGTTGGATCATGATGATGAAATTATCTATTAATCTATTAATTAGCGTTGGACATAGTTATGATTAAAATAAATAATTGAATATGATGGATCGTTGTATTAACGTGCAGTGGAATGTATTATTATTTTTAATAAGTTTTTATTGGAAATTTATTTTCACTAGATTTGGTGATTGGGTCGTTTTAAAAGGATAAAAATCTTTGTCTTTCGGTGCTCAAAGGAATTTTCATTAAACTATTTCCAATTAACTAGTGGAATCCTGCCAATTGAGTTGATCAATGCGAAAACTCAATGGGATTTTATTGAAATCCATAGAAAATGAAAAACTTCATTAAATTAATTAATCGAAATTATGCTGTTTTACAATTGATTCACGTGCGAAGTGCTTTGGCGTCTCGTGCGGCGTTCCCGAATTGAATTCAATCAGATGTTCGAGATCTACCGAAACGGCTCTCGACTAAAGCTGAACAATTTATTTTTCTTTTAGCCGCCCTTTATTGTCCATTGTTTGCAGTGGATTTAGTGCAAATAATGCGCTTTTTTTCACTCTCGTCGTCCTTCCCCTTCGCAGAGATAATGGCCTGCGAATTTTTCTTCGGGACACTTTTATCTACATGTCTCCTTCCCCGTCTGGATGTGCCTTTACTTTTTTGTCTTCTCTCTTCCTTCATCCTCCGCCGTAGATTTCTTTCGGTGACGTCCAACGATTGCCTTACTTAGGGCATTCATTCCGATCCATTTCGCAGGGCCCGAATAAAAATTAGAAAATAAGAGGTGGAGGAAGAAATGGAGGAAAAAGAAAACGAGTACACTAATGTTAATCAATTAGTTGGAGAGTCCGGAGAGTGTAATTCGTGCTTTCCATGGTTTCGCGTCCGGCGAGCGAATGTAAATGGAGGTTGCATCAAGGATCCCTAATTTCGCTTTCAAAACATTAGTGAAAGGGGGGCGAGAGCTTCCATGGCCCAAACATCAAACGGCGATGCCGGTTTGCCCTTCCAGGTTACGCGTCGCTGGATTCTATTACATTCCCTTTTCCTCTTTCTCTCCTTCTTTTTTACCCCATCATCATCATCATCATCCAAACGGGACCAGTCCTCACACTTCACCAGTTGCGCCCACTGTTTGATACAATTTCAAGATTAAAACTCTTCCTTCCCTCTCCATTATTTCGCGATGCCCTACACAATGAAATGAATATACCCAAACATTACTCCGATATTTATATACCAAACTATAATACTAAAAGTAATTTTCTATTACTGCAAGTACAAGAAGACCTCAATTCTAGAAAAAAAACGAATAAAGAAAACAGCGTTTAATAAAGATATATTAGCGTTAATCGAGGAACTTTGCAATCGAAGAAGTTTGCAATTTTTGATAACAACACTTCTGAAAACCGAAGAATTATGAAATCAGATGAAGGAAATTTGAGCAACAATTTTGACTATTGTCCTGTGCGTACTACAAGAATAGTTTCAATTTAATCAATCTTTGAATATAATTATGAAAATCTAGTGGAAAATAGGAAAGATTTTAGATAACTTTAAATGATTAAAGCTTAAATTGAAAAATTGTAAAATTTGGTCAACTGAAAAACGAGAATTTAATAAAATATATATTTATACCATATGTATTGAAATATTGAAATTGTGTGAATTAAAAAAAATTCTTTTAATAAGAAAAAAAGCAAATAAAAAATATTACACCAATAATTAAATAAATAAAATAACAATGGTAAAAATTGTACATAAACATATAAAAATATATATGGACTTATTTTTGCTTTTTACTCGTTTTTATAATTTTAAAATTAAAAAAGTATAAATAAAATTTTTGGATAATTTTATTCTTTTCTTTTTGTAACTTATTTAATTCGAATTAAGAATTTACCAAGATGAGATTTAAATAAAACAGCGTTTAACTAAGACATATAGCGTTAATCGAGGAACTTCTTAATCAGATCTTCATGTATTGTTATTACAAGTATGCAATTTTTGATAACAACACTTCTGAAAACCGAAGAATTATGAAATTTGAACAATTTTGACTATTTGGTCAAGTGAAAAACAAAGAATTTAATAAAATATATATAAACATACCATATGTATTGAAATATTGAAATTGTGTGAATTTAAAAAAAAAAGTTTTACTAAGAAAAAAAGCAATGGTAAAAATTGTACATAAATATATAAAAATATATATGGACTTATAAAATAAAAATTATTGCTTTTTACTTGTTTTTAAAAATTAAAAAAGTATAAATAACACTTTTGGATAATTTTATTATATTATTCTTTTCATTTTGTTACTTATTTATTTCGAATTTAAAATTTACCAAGATGAGATTTGTATAAAATATGTTTGGAAGAAGAAATTACGTTTCCAGTAGAAATCAATTTTCTCTACTAAATGACTCATTTACAATTTCCAAACGCTTTTATGTTCAATTACATATTGACGATTAATTTTCAATTGGAAATATACAGAAAATACGTAACAAATACAAATACAAATACAAATTATTGTTTATATTATGAGGAAAATATCTTATTATTAATATTAATTTTTATATTTAAAAAAATATCAATAATAATAATCTACACAAAATAATTATAAAATATACACTCTATATGTTTGTTATTATGAGAGGAGAATTAGATTGTTAAATGAATTTCGACATGGACAGAATGTAATTAGGAGAAAGGTTCTTCGCAGAATAAGACGTAGATTACGACGGAGCGAGAAGACTGCAATTAAATCTGACTTACGTGAAACTTAGCAGAGATCGCGGAGGAACTAATCGTGCATTATTCAATAGTTTTCCGTTACCATAGCGATGAATTAATGGAAAGCCGATTCGATTTTGGGGCTCTCTTTGTATGCAATAGGAGCTGTGCATTATAATCAGGTGCGCTGCGCTCAAAAGTAAGAAGAACTCATATTGAATTGACCGAACGCTGCTTCAACTTAATGAGTTTATCGATCTACTGCAGCAGTCTCTATTTTCTTCAATATCCTCAAATAAAACGTACACTGTATTTGATATTTCTTCTTTTATCAGTTGAAGTGTAGATATAATATTGTAGAAAATCAATCAAGCTTTTATAAAGATGTAATAGAAAGTGGTTAGACTTTGCTTAAATATTTGGAATCATTTTTATTCTATTATAAACTTGACTATTCTATTATACGTATATATAAGTGGGTATTATGGAGGGTGGTTAAAGGTATTTCGAGCAAAAGGGCTCTTGGACAGCAGCGGATTATGGATCGAAAGTGACCACCGCAAGGAGAGAAAGAAAGAATTAATGCAGGATATATCTAATGGACGTGCCACCTGCAGAGCTAGATTTATGTTTTTTTTTCATAATTTTTATATATTTCATTGTACATGTTTCAAAATTATAGTAAAAAATACTTGTCATTTAATAATAATACACATTTTGCACAAATAACAGAATAAAAAAAAATTAAACTATTTTTTATAAAAAAAAATACAATTGATAAGAGTAATGTGATATGTAATGCTGAAATTTGTATGTAACATGTATGTTGTTAACACGATAACATAAGTTATGTAACTTCGAGTCGCTTTTATGTAATTGTAAAGAATGCAAAACTTTTTGCGAATGAATACTTTGTATTCCCAGTCGTAGTAACATTTATAAATCTTTGCCATTAATCTGCTGCTTGAATGTGAAAAGTAAACAAAAATGTACCACCTACAGAGAAAAGCAGAGATTAGCTTTGGAGGGATGTTTTGATATATTTCACGGGATGAAGCTATTTAACGTCCTGTGCGTGTGTATACACCTACATATATATATATATATATATATATATATATTATTTTTCTGTGCGCTTCATTTATATTACGCGCAAGGGAAAAAGAACAATTTCATTTTAATTTATATGGGGTGAAAAAAAAAGATAGAGAAAGAGAGAATAAAAAGTAGAAGCAGAGAGAAAAAGGGCCCGCCATCAATTCAACAATCGTTAAGAGTGTTGGGGATTTTTCGCCAGTTAAATGGCTCACGGAGAGAAAAGGGATGATAAGAATCCTTTCGATTCATTATCCCCATTTCCGGCTTTTATCTCTCGTGCAGAAATTGTTTTGGCGCTGCGCGTTTCGTGCTGTTGCTTCATTCCGGACCAGCCCTGTGTGTGTGTGTCTCTCTCGCTCTCTGTCCATTCCTCTCCACCTCCTGCTGCACCCTCGCACAGCTCTCCCTTAGCCCTCATCCTTCGCCTCATTATTATCATTAGCCGTTAGCGAAAAGAAGAGCGTTTGCTTAACATCATCAATTATCCAGCACCGAGGATGATGATGAGTGGAGGTCGGTGGGAATGAAAGGAGAGAGAGTAAGAGTGAGAGTGGAAGTGGGAAATAAAAAGAGAGAAGGAAGGAATTTCGATTACATAAACATGGGGTGGAGCGAGCGAAATAGTTGCTGTGTAGCGTAGGTGCGTATTGCAAACACCGGGGAATTCCCTTCGGGTCCCGAGGCAATCAGACGCGTCAAGGATGTTGTAATGTCCGCCGGGTCCCTTGGGACACGCAGGTGCCGTTGTTGAAGCAACAGCCTCTTCTCCTCCTCGATGCCGTCATATCTCGCTCCGTTTCACTAATTCTATGTGTTTGCGAATGGGGCTGAAGGGCTGGGGGATGGGGGATGAAGGGCTGGGCTGGCATGGGTTGAACGAGGAACAGAAAGATGGAGAGAGAGAGAGATCGAACGAGGTTGGATCGCAGCGGCGAGAGCGAGAGCGAGAGCGAACGAGAGAGAAGTTTGCTGGCGTCGAGCGGATCCTGTTGCGCCCTTCTGTGTATGTGTGTGTCTAGAATGGGATGCATTCTAAAAGGGCAGAAGACAGCAAAACCTAGGGGGACGGAACGTCTACTGCGTCCTCGGGAATTGGCCCTAACGAGCAGACGAACAATCGTCAATCAATATGAACACAGTGGCGCCGGAGGAAGGGGGTCGAGTAGATGGGACGACTCCCCCCCCGTCTGCTTCGATCACCGCGACCGGAGCATATGCAACAGCGGAATTGCCATGTCATCGCAAAACCTCCTCTCCCATCGAATTTGTAAAATCAACGGAATCTCTGGACGTCGCACTGCAAGCCAAATTAAAAGCAAACTCCAATTCCACTCGCCTCTCTTTTCTAAACCTTTCCAACATTCTGATACTATATTTATACTACACTATCTCACAAAAGACACTATCTCATTCATTTTTTTGAAATTATTTCAGTTCATATTCAATATTTCATAATTCCAAATTTTATTAAAAAAAAAACTTTTATACTATTGACAAAAATATAAATTCAGCTTCTTGTTTAACACAAAAAATACTATATAGTTCAAAGATTTATTAATATTTCAAATTATATAAGTAAAAGTTTAAAAGAAATTTGGTTATTTTGTGTACAAATAATTCGTTTTCTTTCATAATTTTTCTAAGAAATAAATTTTATTTTCTTTTTTTTTTTTTATAGTTTTATGTGATATACTAGCACTTTTAAGTTTTGTTTTGTGTATACGTTCGTTGATGAAATAAAACATAATTTTTAAATAAATTATCAATTTTGAAAAGTTTCATAAATTTGAGATTCAAAAACCGATTTTTTTTTCAAAGTAGTCCTAATTTTATAATACTTTAAATATCATCGCTGAAATATATAATACAACATCCAATAAATTTCATATACAAAAATATTATATTATTTTATATTAACAATAAAATATAAAAATTTTGAAAAAATTAAAAATTGTATGCAAAATCTATTGGTAATGATTCTTTTGTGAAATTTTACATAATGATTATTACGAAATTTGCAAACTAATTTAAATAATTAATAGAGGATGCAGAACATTAAACGTAGAATATTATTAAATTTAATTAACGAAACTCTAATGAGCAGTCCCAACATTAATTAATTATTGACTATAAAAATGTTATTACGCAGTAATACGCAGATTCAAACAATGAAAGGCTTTAATTAAATCCCAGCATTTGCAAAAAAAATATTTTAAATATCAATTATTTATTATGAATATAATAAATATTCCTTCATTATCTAATCACTATAAGTACATATATATTGTTATTAATGATAATGTTACGTAATTAGAAAATTATTATTTATTTATGAAAGACTTTTAAAATAATTATTAGTAATAAGAAAAAAAAAGTTGTATTTAAACCCGGCGCATCCACTCATAATATAAATAATAATAAGTAAATATATTATAATTCATATTATTTAAATGTAACTTAAAATTATAGTTAATAATTATTTATAAATAAAAATAATATAAGTAATAAATTAAAAATATCAATAAATATTACTTAAAAACCCGGCGCATCCACCAATAATTAAAAATATTTTTTGTATTTTTCTATTTAATTTAATAAATGTATTAATAATTGTTACTAAATTTATTAATATAATAAATATTTGAAAGATTTAATAATTGATGTTAGGAAGTACTATAATTAATGAAAAAGTGTCGAGCAAATCACTGTCAAAATGAAAGAAAAAAAAGGTTTTCAAAAAGTTCGTTATAATTGTCTGACGTTGATGAATATAACTTTAAACGTTCGAAAAAGCGAAGCGTGTACGTCGTTGCATTCTAAAATGATTAACCTTCAAGCCGAAGTTATCCGTCATGGTTTCGAATCGGAATCACTTTTGCATATACCCTTCAATTGTACGAAAAGTTGTGTTTTCACGAAACGTCGGGAGGATTAAAAGAACGAAATAAAAAATATTTGTGCTCGTGGAGAGAAAGAGAGAGCAAAAAGAAAGGTAAATTGGGTTGAATGTGATTTGCAATTTTGCGAAGCGTAATTAAACACGAGAGCTCTCCGAGTGTATATGCATGGCATGCACACGTATAAAAATGTCATGACATTAGATTGGCATTAGGTTGCTCTTTGTTTTCCTGATGAGTAGTGAAGCGGTTGGTGTATGTGTGTGTGTGTGCATTTGGGAATGTGTGTGTGTGTGTGTGTTCAGTCACTTTTGGCACGACACAAATCGGGCGACTCCATGGAAGGATGGATGGACGATGGATGGACGAAGCAGGAGCAACAGAGCAGACCGAAATTGGATTCATTTCCACGGCCACTTATCACCGGATGAATTGCCGATGCCAGCAGCGACAGGTGATGCACCGTTTAAAAGAGAAGTCCAGAAAGGAAGAGAATGGCGAGGATGAGAAGGTGGAGGTGGATAGGAAGTAAATAAATTGATTCTGTGTTTGGCGGATGCGCGCGTGCCCGTAATCATCAGATGATCGCATCAGTCAACGTCGCGGATTCCTAATCCTTATCAGTCCTTCGGCTTCATTGGACAGGTCAGCCCTGGTTTCCTACGGCGCCCACATTAGATTAGGACCCTCCTCTCTCTCTCTCTCTCTCTCACACTCACTCTCTGAATGCCCATAAATCAATCCTAAAACCCTACCAGTCTATAACCTCCCTTCCTTTTCCTACCCATACCCATTTCCTCCTCCTCCCCCTCGCAACATCCATCCATCCACCCGTATATAGGAAATAGGACATCGCGCAAAGAAATTGGATTCTTTTCTTTCATTATATTTTTGTATCAGTTTAATTAACACGCCGACAGCGCACCTTAATTTTTCCAATTTATCTTGCATACCGTTCCCGTCGGAAATCCTTTTCTCGTTTATTTCATTCCTTGCGGTTATTAATTTCTTCTGCCGCATTTAATCTTCGAGGGAAAGGAGAGAGAGCGAAAGAGGAGATTGAAGGGAAGCAAAAAAAAGTAAGGGAGAATGAGCGAATTGAAGGCGAGCACGGGATAATATTGAAGCGTTCGAGCTCGAAGGGAGAAGGAGGAGGTGGTGGTGGAGGAAGCCTGTTGCAAACCGAATCTAAGAAATCTCAGTTTACAACCGCTTACATCACATCCGGCGTTATAATTTTTAATCCAATCACGCCGACAAACCTTCACTCAAAATATAAACACAATAAATATATAATATTCGCATACATTTTAACCCAAAATTAAAACATTTCAATTTTATAAATTATAATATTTTTTAGTGTTATTTGCAAATAAATATTAGTTTACAAATTAAAATAAATAATATATTTTGAATATTAGAATACATGGACTTGTAAAAAATGTATGTTTATAATTTGTGATAATTTTGTATAAAAAATTAAGCTAAATATTCTTAATTATTAAGTCCATAAATCCAAAATAAGCAAATATTAAGAATTATTTAAAAATTATTTGTTTTGTACTACAATTTATTGATTATTAATCAGAGAAACTGAATAAATTGTTCAGTTTATAAATTTTGTATTCAATATTTAAAAAGAAATTTATACATTTGTAAAATTATATTTAAAAACCATAATGATTAAACAAATTACAGAAATATCAATAATGACTATTAATTAATATTAAAATTCATTGAAAAATCACTTTATACAATCAATATTTGTAATGAAATTAATAAATTTCCAAAATTACATAATTAATTAAATTTGAAAAATATAATAATTAAACAAATTATAGAAAAATCAATAATTACTAGTAATTAATACTAAAATCCATTGATAAATTGTTGACTTTATACAATTTTTATTAAATATTTATAAAGAAATTAATACATTTGCAAAATTACATTAATAATCATATTTGAAAATCATAATAATTAAACAAATTATAGAAATATCAATAATTACTAGTAATTAATACTAAAATCCATTGATTATATGCGAATATCAATCGAATATATGTAATGCAATATCTATAATCCGGATTAATTTGTGGTAATATTATTATTGCAATCCCATATTCTGATTACTGATATGCCACATGTATATATATATAGTTTCACATTAGTGAAACAGGAAATTTATGGTAATAAATATAATTATTATTAAAAAAAAACTATAACTAAAATTGTAATAATATTATATACAATAATAAAAATTAATTACTTTCAATAGTCCTTTGTAACAGTTAATTTTTCTTTGGTTTTGATTTAATAATTATTTAAAATTTATTTATTTTAATATTTATGATTATTATTATTAATTAAAAATTATGAATAATAAAACCAATTGATTATTGACGTTTCAATACAAAATATAAAAAGCAATCTCCATAATCCGGATTAATTTGCAGAATTACGATTATAATTCTCTATTCTGATTATTTGTGCAGCACAAATATAATATTTCAATTCAGATTTATATATTTTTTTTAAATTTCTAATTAAATATTTAAATTAATTAAAAAAAACTACAAATAATGATTTTATAAAATATAAAATAAAGATTGTCGGTTTATTAAAAAAAGGTTTTACTAAATGGAAAAGATATTTATATAATTCTAAAACCGGTTTTTGAAACATCAACATTTTGACAAAAAATTGTATCTTGTATAAAATGGAATAATTGTGAAATATTCTTAAAGCAATATTTTTATGTGATATTTTTCTATTTTTAAGTCTTTTCGTCTAGAAATTGATCGATTTAATTTAGTTATATTTTCGAAATTTTATAAATATGAAATAATTTGAAAGTTTTCAAATAAGTTATTTTTTCGAAATTTTGTAAACCGATTTTTTTTTAACAATCGATATTTGTATAAATCCTATTAGTAACCGAAAAGATTTATATTTTATAAAATTCACAATTGTATAATAATATGTTGATTATTCGAGATACAAAAATAATGATAACTTTTGCAAATCATTTTTACAATTTTTGTATCTATCGATTTCTGAATACTGAATGATAAATTATCCAACACAATTCGTAGATGATGGGCCGAGATCTTGAATGGATCACATTATATACATTTTTTTTGCTCGTCATGATAAACTATCTTCAGCGAAGAAAGCATACAGTTACAAAGTCGCGTTTCTATCAATATGCATATAATATGTAAGTCATAGTAGAAAAAAGTTACGGTTTGCCAAAAAGTAAATTGCAGCTTAATTCTCTCTTGATAAATCTGCCCTATCATTTTCCCATACGATCAGTCAATATGTTCAAAGTTCAAAAAAATAATATTTTTCACATTAATAATTTCTGTTTCCTTGTCAGTTTTATTACAAATAGTTTATTGAGTAGTTTCAAAAATAATTGTTGCTTAAAATACAAAATTATATAAGTAATTTATTTTGAACATGAAAAATTTGAAAAATAATTGCTTTTAATAAATTATATATGTTTTAATTTTAAACTTATGATAATTTTGGACAAATTTTTTGTATTATTTCTGTTTTAAAATTCTTTAATAATTTATAAATTTGTGTAGACAACAAACACTGAAGTTACAGACATGAAGTTACACGTATTACTCGGTTTACTTCATTTACACGATTTTATCTGATTTACACGGTAGTATTTCTCTTTTACACGGTTTTATAAATTAAAATCCATTATTTATAGGGTTGTTAGAGGAACCTATCTTCAGTGTAAATCGGAGAATAGCTGTACTTATACTGATTAATTGAGTTTTTCTGTTTTGCAAGATATAATGTTACAAGGTTTTACGTATTTAAATTTTTTGCACGATTTTCAGAGAGACAAAAATGGAATTTAAGGAAATTTAATAAAATATTTCACAATTTAAAAAAAAAATGAAAATATCTGAAAATATCAATAAACTGAAATCATAAATTAAAATTATGTTTTTTTTTGGTTTAATAACAAATATTCCAGATGCATTAATAGCGTGGTGCAGCGGAGGAAGTGGATCGAATTAAAGTAAAAATTACTTTCGGCACGTTCCACTCGTTAGACCAAATTGCCAATGCCGTAGCGGCATAAGAACGGACCTTGACCAACTGGGTTAACGACTCGCTCGATCCCATTCAATTCCCACAATCGCTCTAACATATTCACCGGGATATAATGCACATCGTTCAATTAATCTGGATTTATTTATAATCCATTCCGCGTACTGTACTACTTCTTCTACGTACTACGCTTCTAATTAATTCCGTTCCAGCAATTTTCCCATGTAAAACATTAAATCTACGTCCTGCATTTTTAATCCTCTTAAACTTTTCTTTGCATTCTTATTTACTTGCTTATATTTGTTTTACTCACAATTGATAAACTTTCTCAAAACTTTTCATAAATTTATCGATGTTTTTCAATTGTGTTTATTTATCACTTTTATTTCAAATATCAAAATTAAAGTACAAAAAATGCAAAATATTTAAAAATTCCTTACAGAATTCAAAAAAATAATATATATTTCCATTAATTAATAAATAAATATTCAATTTCTCATTTTTTTTGCTGATATTTGCTGTTGTACTACATTTTTCCATTGCATCTCACTTACATCTCAAATATGTAATTTACAGTAAAAAAATTACTAAAAATCCAATTATGTAAAAATTATACAGAGATTATTAGAAATATTTCAATTAAACCTTTGGAATTTTATCCACAGACTGTTTAAAACCGGACTAATAGGTGAACTAATTACAAATACAAAAAGAAACCGCACATAACGAGACTTAACTGAATAAAGTATAAAGAAACGATCACTTACGAATAAAATAATAATTTTGTACTTTTTGCTTAAACTTTAGTTTCTTTTAAATAAAATTAAACCTGTCTACATTGAATCCGCACTCATAGAAACCGCACTATAAGATGTACTGCTGTACACGATTTCACTTTTATAAAAATATATCATTTTATTTTTATTTTAATGACTGAATTATGCATATTTTAGTCTATTTTTGATTCACACAGTTTTACGTATCAAAATTTTACAAAATTACACTTCAGTAAAATTCTTTTTTCAACTGCAAAGGTAAATAAATAAATAATTGAAAAGACGTTTTTTCTAATAATTCTAATTATCAAATGTTTAATGACCTTTTGGAATCATTTTCGTTGATTTTTCCTCTCTTTTTCGTTTTCGTCTTTCCACCTTTTCTTCGGGTTGCCGTAGAACTCTTAATCTCGTTACCACACGTCTCTCCATTAATGTTATTAGAGTTACATAAGACGAATGCACGGAGTTCGCGGAGAACAGGAAGACGCGTCCGTCCGGCTTTGCGCGATCCGATTTACATGCAAATCTTTGCGAACAGTCGCACATTCAATAACCGATTTTAATAAAACATGAATCATTTAAAAACCTGCACCGCAGCCCATGCATGTAAAGCACCTTTTTTAACCGAAATTACATCCATTCGGTTTTATATCCCTCCGATACCCCTGACATATTATAAAAATATATATGTATATATATACACACGAAACAATGCAGAAACACAACGCGTTACATCTACATCCCATCAAATGGATGTCATAACAATAATACAAAAAAATATGATGGAGGAATACAATTTACGTAATCATTTCCAAATAGATAAGTTATATGTTATTTATTTTTAAATCTATTACAAAACTCATCTTTATCAAAAACCTCTTAACTTATCTAACTTTAATTTTTTTATCTCTTACATTTTGCAGAACTAATTTTTATATTAAGTCTTTTTTAACTTATCAAAACTGAACCTAACCGAAATTAACTCATTCTAAAATATTATATAACTACACTAGTTAGATATGTAAATTAAATTTAAAAAATTTAAAACTTTTTATAATATATTTTTTATGAAACGTTATGATCTCTAATAGCGTAATTTTTTAATTTATGAACCAAAAAAATATTGAATTATATTTAAAAAAAAAACGACAAATTTGATTAAGTTATATTAATTTGAATAAATTTAAATTAAATACTTGTGATTTAATTATCCGTTAATCTTCAACTTAATTTTTCTCCTTCAAGTCTGTATTAATTCCATTAATATTTCATGTGCGATTTAAAAAATGTTTAATGATGAAATTATTAACGCTAATTTATGCTGTAGCAATTAATTTATTTCTATATTTTTCTCCCCTTACAAAAAAAGTATATAATAAAAAAAAGGAAATATCTGTTTTTCTGTTGCTTTCATTCTTATTTTATTTTTTCGTTTTCTTTATATTCTTTTCTTGTAATGCTCCATCGAATTAATTCAATTGCGACACGCCGGGGCGAGAACTGCGCTTGATTGCCGCACGTGAAGACCAGAACTGGACTGGAAAATGCAAGGAAATTCATTCCGCGGTGAATACTTTACGGCCGAAAACTTTTCCAGCAAACAAGCATTTCCAGAATATTTATATTTTTGCGAAGTTCCACCAGCAACAATAGCAACGCTACTCTCTCAATTCGAACATTTGTTGCGGACGTTTCCCAAAAAAAAACTTTATCAATTACTATTTATTTATTTTTCACACTATTTAATTATTTTTGTGGTTAATTAAAAATTGCTTAAAAATGATTGAAAATGTTTGTATTATAAAAGTAATAAATTATTACATTCGAAGAACGTCACCTATTATATAATAATGATATAACAAGGTTCACAATTGTCGGAAAATATTTATTCTTGGAATCTTGAAGGCATTAAGAAATTCTTAAATAAAATTTTATGTAACACATGGTATGAAGTTATACAAGAACAAGTAAATAACATTAAAAAAGTTTATCTAAATAAATAAATTGAAAAATGTTTATGGTTATGTTAGAAGGTGGAAAATGATGGTTTTGCAATAAATTAATTAGTAAACCATTTTTTAATGAAATTAAACACATGGTATTACAATATTTCGAGTAAATTAAAATATTTCATACTATTTATTTCTGATTTTGTCTACTTGAAAATCTCAAATTACACATTATTGAAATATGATGTAAGAATCAATGCGAAAATTATTTTAGACAACAAGATTTGATTCTAAATGATTTTGATGAATATGTAGTAATTACACAATATTTTGTAAAGAAAACATATTAAGAAAGATGACATAACTTTAGTAATTTAGTAATGTAATTTTGAAGATGGAAGTAAAATTTGTTACATACTTTTCTAAAAATAATATTTTAGAAAAAATGTAAATAAAATAATTACAGAAACATTATGTAAATAGATAAACAGTGATGAATGATATACAATAATTAGAAACACTTTGTTAAATGGTCTTTTTAACACTGATTAAATAAGGATAGATTGAGACCGATAGTGGCTATTTCAGTAACCGCAACGCTGAATATTTTATAATTTCAGCAGTTGCCTTCACTTCTTTCTTTCTTTCTATTTTTTTTTTGGGGGGGTGGTGTTTGTTTTGTTTGTTCAGCCCTTCGACCGTGGAGGAAAGCAGCGTCTTTCAGATGTTATCAGGCGACGCAGTATTTAACACACCATTTATCACGACGTCGTGTCTAGCAATGATTTATCCTTCAGTTTGATATACATACACACACAAACACATACAAACGAGCACATTTTTAGAGCGTGGAAATCTTGAAAAACCAAACGGAGGGAAAATGTTCATGTGGAAATTGTAAAATTGTGCGTCGGCACGCGAGCTTCATTTGTATACGGCGAGCATGGGGGATATGAATAGACGGGAGTCTCGGAAAAGCGGAAAACAAACTGAAGCACAGTTCCACTACTACTAAAATACTGTTGTGCTTCATTCCAGTGTTGTTGTTTTTTTTCTTTCCTCTTCCAACTCTTATATAAGTATAAAAACTACCAGTATTTAAAGGATTTTTATGACCCAGAAATGTCAAGGTTTTCAAGTTATTTGTATATCTTAAATTTCGTATCTAAAACATAACATTTACATACCTACATTTTGCTATTCATACATTCAAACAATCTATTTAAAAAAAAAAGCTACAAGTCAAGTTTCAATTTAAAATTTCCTTATAGAATTGTGAGCTTTAAGCTTCAAATTTCAAAGACAAATACTATTTAAAAAATTAATTTGTATCTTACATCACTTATAAACCATTTTCGGACGATGGGCGGATAAATCCGCCATGCCTTTTTTGAGGTTATAAATTTTATTTTTGTTAAAGCTTTTAATAATAACACACAGCTGTTTTACTTTTAACAGTTGAAAGTCATGGAAGACGCAATTTCTCATCAAAACAGTTGATTTCTATTTTGCAGAGCCAATCAACATGTTAAGTTAAGTACAGAGATTAATGCTGGGGAAATTGTGACAATTAGGCACAGGAAAAAAAAAAACAGAATGAATTATTACTTTATAATAGAAAAATAATTACATTATTTTTTTTGTACTGTTATTAATAATTATTTTTCGTGATCATTTTGGGGCGTAATTTTAATAATTTCTAATAGAACAAGCAAAAAAGAGTGTACGTATTTACAATAGATTAAGTTATTTATTCAGTGTAGGCGCTTTCAATCCATTAGTTTCATATCGATTGTAACTAATGGATTTGCTGCTGCTATTGTGTTAGGTTCGTAAGTATTGTAGAGATAATGAAAGGATTCGAAGTTGAAATCGCAAATAATTCATTTCTACATTTTAGTTACACTACGATGCATTTACTTTGTAATAATAATAATTATTATCATTACGAAATAGAATAGTTTCATAATTTATTTAATTTAGTTATACAATTAATTACAAAACGTAATGGTGCATTAACACTACATCCAAAATATGTAAAATCTTTTCCGAAATATAGATGCACTAACTATATACATTAAGCTATCAAGTTAATAATATATAGTTATTTTTATGTTTGCTACCCCTATTTCTGGCACCCTACCATGCTTATCTATAAACTACCACTTTTTTTTTTAGTGGGATGCATGATCGTAAGGTATTACATCATATCGTGACTCACTCGTGTTGGATTTTGATTATATATTTTTTTGTTGTTGCTTTGGTGAGAATCGAACCCGCAAAATCGAATCAGTTATTTCCTGTACACGCAACATCTTATACAGCAGTGCTTCCAAATCGAATAAATATTATATTTCTCCCATATTATAATTACAAATTAATTATTTTTATATATGAAAAAATATTGGAATTAAACCTATTCACTGCTCATCAAATATGTGAGGTATGCCGTTACGTGAAAAAGGTTGGGAAGCACTATTATATGATGAATTACATAGTTTTGAAGACGATTTTCATGTTTTATAGTTGTGATAAATATTATAACTGAAACCTACTTGTGCCTCAAAACCACAATACAAAATATTTAATATATATTTGTATCATGGATAGAAACAGCTGTGTCTGGAATTGTATACCAACTTAAATATTTTATGTCACTATATGTCAATTGATTATTTCCTGTACACTATAATGAATATAAAATAAATGTTGTTTCTTCTCGATCACCAGTTTTACTATTATTTCTGCATAATTTTAATCTTGAAATAACTATTCAAGGTTAGTAATATTTCACATTATTTTATAATTTTGTGATTTCCTTTTAAAATCTCCTACGTTATAAAGGCATCATTTCGTTACTGCATATTTACGAGAAATCATATCTTGTACGTTTGTATCTAAATAGCTATGTAGTCTGGTAACAGCTATGATAAGGTAAATTTATAGACATTCGCGGACGAAAGCCGGATAAATCCGCCTATATCTTAGCAAAATTGTATGGTGGCGCAGTCGTCGAATTTTAGTTCATAACGAGGCGTCACTAGTGTTTTACAAGTCTCATAAATCTGCCGTCATTTTGAGGTTATGAGTTTTGACGATAATTCTGTAGAGGTTATCATAAAAAATAAAGTTTGTCTAGTGTGAAAGATCTAAAATAATTATAAAATACTTGAATTGTTTTATTTCTTTTATACGAGGATAGTTTGAAAGGATTTGAAATCGGAGGGTCTTTTTTTCACGAAATACCATTTTACCATCGAATTGATCCAACAGACTTGTATAATATTCTGAGTTAATTCTTTTACCTTTCTCAAGATAATCTAAATTTAATAAAGTTAATTAATTAAATTAATAAAATTCCGTTTGCATCCCAAAAAATGGATGATATAACCTAACTAATTGCAAAGCTATTAAATATTACTTTTTTTCTAAATATGTTTGCATATTTACATCCAAACGTCTAAATAGATAGAATTGTGTTTCTGGCATATGTACCAACTTAAATTAATTATGTCACCATATGTTAGATTTCTATTTAAAGATTTTTAGACGTTACGAAAGAACTTTTTTGAAGTGAAGAGTTATTTTTAAGATTATATAATTTCAACAATTATTAAGAGAGCCGTACATAATTATGAACAGCTTTTGTGACCTCTGATGTAAAATGTAGCATGATATAGCACGAATATAAAATAAGACCATTAATAGTTAATTCAAAAATGTCTTGATACTTCATTAGGTATTTATTATTTTTTGTCACTGTGAGAATATAAAATTAGACTTTTAGAAGAAGGTATACCAACTTAAATAAGTTTTGACATTATATGTTAGTTAATCATTTTGAGTCTAAGTCTAACAGGTAATGTTGATGCACCACAACTATATATAACGAAGGTATAGTGTTTCTCGTGGATGACCAATCTTCGAATTTCGTCTGTGCACGTCGGTTTACACTTCCTAACGTCAGGTATGCATGTGCAATGTTATGCCGTATGCATAATGGATGTGGCGTGGGGGGGAGAGGGTCGTTGGGTGGATATGGGTGTGAGTGTGGGTATACCATTCCACCGGTCTTCGTATCCTGGGTATCGCGTATCGGCCGATTGTTAATAACCACTCAATACGTATCAATTATATCCCTCCGACGAACGAAACGTTGTACGGAGACCGCCTTCCGGGAAGCAAGGCTTATATTTTATTTAGCGACATATGCCCCTGCTAAAACGACCGACAGCCGCGCACGAAAACTAATTGATACTACACCGGAACTAAATGTATATCACACACACACACACTCACACACATAAACAATACATATATAGAGAGTGTCGCTGCGTGTGTCTTATGTATTACTAATTTTGCAATTAAGAAAGGCGATACCCTCCGTGCCCAACATTTTATAAAGCTTTCAAAGGGCTGACCCCTTTCCAATTTATCGATTGCAGCGAGACAATCACTTTTACACATTTCAAACGAAAAGGCCACCACCTCCGTCGCCTTTCGCGGAACACCATTTGCCATACCTTATAATTCAGAAAGCAATCTCTGCCCATCAAAATTGCGTAATCCATTAAAACGACGGCCGAAGTACATCAATCAAAGTTCTGAAAAGCAAAATCACACCCAATTATTTCCAACAAAATATGAAAATAGCAAAATATATGAAATTATCACCATTTTTAGTCCTTTGCTATTTACAATCAGTAAACATTTTAACTAAACTAAATGAAATAACAAAATAAGAGTAGTTTATTACTTAATTACGTTATGCCCAAACGTATAATTTGGAAGCACTTTTCGCGTCGAAGAGCACGTTGCGTAATCCATTAAAAAAAAAATACGCGCACATCAATCAAGTTCGTGGAAGGCAAAATCGCACCATTTATTTTCAATTGTGCACGCCTTCCGTGGGTCCGTTATCTCCGGAAGATCGGAAAATTAACAAACGCAACAACTAAATTTCAGAATAAGAAATACTTTTTCTTAATCAACCAAAATCTAAAGATTTTATTTACGTAAATAGTTTTCGTATATTTTGTTCATATGCAACCTAAAAGTTACGTTACATTTTTAATGGTTGCGAAATGACAGCTGTCACAAAGCGTCAAAATTTTACTCGCAGTACAACTGAAAGTAAGACGTTATCTCCGGAAGATCGGAAAATTAACAAACGCAACAACTAAATTTCAAAATAAGAAATACTTTTTTTTTAATCTAAAGATTTTATTTACGTAAATAGTTTTCGTATATTTTATATCTATAGGTTTCGTTACATTTTTAATGACAGCTGTTTAGGTTATCAATGATTGAGTCGCATTACAACTGAAAATAAATTAAGATATGAATAATAAATGTTACTGAGAAATATTGATAATTCTAATATCAATTTCGTTCATTATAATTTAGAGGTTAATAACATAAAATTTAATATGGAAATAATATTAATTCTAACTGCAATTTCCATACGTATTCTTAGAAGGATATATCAAAACATTAAAATATTTATTGCAGATGTAGAATTAAAAATGATTATGAGGCAACTAAATTTCAGAATAAGAAATACTTTTAATTAATCTAAACATTTTATTTACGTAATATTTTGTAACTATAGGTTACGTTACATTTTTAATGGTTGCGAAATGACAGCTGTCACAAAGCGTTAACATTTTAGGTTATCAACAATTGAGTCGCATTACAACTGAAAATAAGTTAAGAATTGCTGATATGAATAAAAAATGTTACTGAGAAATACTGATAATTCTAATATTAATTTCATTCATTATTAATAACATAAAATTTAATATGGAAATAATATTAATTCTAACTGCAATTTCCATACGTATTCTTAGAAGGATATATCAAAACATTGAAATATTTATTGCAGATGTAAAATTAAAAATGATTATCAGGAACAAAATAATTTAATGAATTTATAAACTAGAGCTCACAATTTAATCATCAAAGTAGTATGCATAACGTAAACATTTATTGATAAAGTACAAAATAATTAGAGCACTGATCTTACAATTTGTAATCAATACGTTACAAAAAAATACTTATCTTTGACCTAGACATATTATAGTTATCATATTATTTTACACAAATCACTTATAAACGTATACTTTTGTATTACTTTAAAGATTAATTCAACTATTGTTAATAATAAAATGTAACTGAAATAATTAGTAGATTATTTTTTCTTAATAATATCTGAATGTTATTCATATTAGATATTTGACCTTGTAAATTAGTATTTAGCTTTCCATTTTAAAATTCTGTTTTTCTTGCCACTAATTATTTTAGACCTTCATTTGAAATTATTACATCAAAAGAAAAAAATCTATTTTTAAATGTAAACATTCTTATATAAATCGTATATTTTTACTGAATTAATGGCAAAGATAAACAATTTATTGAATATATTTTCTTAATGATTAAATTAATAAATTTTCTAATGAAACTTAATATTTTAAAACTTTAAAGAAATCTAAGATTTGCAATACTCATTTATTATATAGACTTTATCGCAAAATTAAAACTCTAAAATAATTAAGAAAATATTTTTCCTTAATAAGTTTTCAATTAATTGAGATTAATATTATTAATAATACTATTCAAATTGAATATTTGACCTTGTAGATTAGTAATTAATTTTATATTTGAATATTCTATTTTTCTTGCCAGTAATTTTTGAAAAGTAAAACTATAAATATTTTTTTAATTAAAATATTGGATTGACCTGAACCTTTGATGATCAATTAATTTTTGTAAGTTTACTACGCTGAAAATGGATGAAATGCAGTTTAAATTTTGATAAATAAAAAATATTGCTTTAGCTGAAAGAATTGAATGTGATTTGATTAATTTTCAGCTTCAAATATCTGCTAATAATAATGATGAAATCAAGACATTGATCGTGAATAACCTCAAATACAGGATACATGAATTAACAGCGGGTATTTGCAAAAAAAGACATAAAAAATAAATAAATAATAATTAATTCTGACAGAATGAAATGTTTCAGTTGCGTCAAAATTGAGTATATATTACATAGTGGGATAATGTGCACATTGTCCGGAAAATATATGGATTTGCTTACAACTAAAGTAAAAGTAGATTGTAAATAATAGAAACTGTATCCACAATATCCGAAAAATCTACACCGTAATTTCACTGCTTTGGAGAATGTCATATAAATAGGGGAAAATGAACAAGTATAGAATATAATAAATAAACATTTATTTTTAATATGTATTTCCATATTCACCTTAGGTTTTTCAAATTTGTTTAGGTTATTTATTAAAAAATATAAATCAATAATTAGTACATTTGCCAGTAAATGTATACATTATTCAAATATGCACTTTTACCTTAACATGTACAACATTAAAAATTTATATATCGATATTTCAAGATTTTAAATTGGACCCAACAAATATTTATACTGTGAAATAATCGTATTATTTAGTAACAAACTCTTCTTTCATTAGAAGCGAGATGGACAAAATTATTATTTTTTAATTACCCATTTTCATTCGATGTTTGCTAAGCTAAATCCATATGACGTGGCGTATTCTCATTACTCCGTAGTCCACTCGATATTCCGAGGGACGTGCATTGAACGATCAAAGGTACGTTACGTTTTCAATTATATTTACTTTATTTACATTGCAAATGTAATATAAAGTAATTCATATTTACGTTCGGCATGCAAACCTTCTTCTCCGCCATCCACGAGATACAATAAAGAGGACCTCGCATTACCCGGAGCCATGAATAAAATATATTTAAATCTAAATATAAAGTAACGTTTCAAAAAACGCGACGTAATTTACTCGGTTATCCGTCGCATTATTTATGATTAATAGTTGGAAATTTTCGTTGTATTCGAATTGAAATATTCTCCAGCTTATTTTGGATTCGTTTTATTTTTTTTTTCGCGACATATGCAGCGGTTAAGAATGTATCTTTCTCTTCTAGTTTTCTTTTTTTACATTTTCATCTTCCTCTACTTCTATGTATAATGCAAAGCGTATTGTAAATATTTCACCAAACATAAAGGAGGCACGCGCTTTCCTCTCCGGCTCTCCGAATTGTGAGTCGAAAATTGCTTTATGTAATAGCTTATGCCTGCAACTTCCAAAGGAATAGGTTTATAGTCATGGGATAAATAAAAAGATTGCGGACTGGAGCTATTATGAAAGTTGTATAGCGAGTGCGGGGAGGCGCACCCCTCTTCTAATATCCAATCAACTTTTGTCTGGAACATTTTCCGTAACCCTTTCAGTTCCAATCCCGGTGGAAAACCAAACAAGTATTATTTTAGCAACGAGGATCGTCTGCAATTTTCAAACTAAATTTCAGCATTCTCTATAAACGACCCAAATAAAAACAGTACTTTCTACATACTAAATTATTATGAATACTTTATTCAATTCATATTATTTTATTCTGTAACAAAAAAATATAATTTCAAATAATTTTAGTTCCAACAAAAAGTTACATCAATTATTAGATCAAATAATATTTACTTAAAAAAATCTTCTTAAATTGTTTATTCGGTGATCTGTTTTTATTTAGTTTTAAATAAAAGTCTGAAATTTCTTTTTTAACATTTTTCGGATATTATTTTAATGAAACTTTATCCAAAATTTCCATAAATACATTTCAAAGGCAGAAAAAAATCTATTATAAAACATAAAATATTTGCTTTTAATTTTTATATTAAATTATATTTTTATAACAAAAATTATAAAATTAATAGAAATTTTATAAAAAAAAAACATAATTCAATGAAAAATCATTTTATTTATTTAATTTCAGACTAAAATTTATGAATTAGATGTACGAAAAGAATTATTAAATAAATCTATAAATACAAATATTATTGAATCAAAATTTAGGATTTATCTTTGAAACATTATTATTTTTCAAAACCGGTTGTAAAAGGTTTTCGAACAAAAAAAATGAGAAAGTATTTTTAAAATTGATTTTAAAAAGTTTTATATTTATTTAATATTTACAATATTTTTTTTCAAAATATAATTTTTGAAAGGAAAGAAAATCTTTAGATCTATTTCTCTAATGGATCCTTTTTACTAAGTTGTGTTTAATCGTCTTTAAAAACTCAATTATTGGTAGCTTACTGTTGGACGAACTCACTTTTTCAGATTTTTGAAAATTTTTATGAAATAATTCATTCGTAACATTTTTGAAGCTATGGCATGATTTACTTCTTCAGATCACTTAATGACATCAGATTTTGAAGCTAGTCGAATAAATACCCAATACGTCTTTGTCCAAACGTTTCGTAGATTTTGTAATTATGGACAAAGTGTTTTATTAAATTAATATTTAAAAATATTATTGTTTTATGTTTAATATTTTGTGTAAGTATTTTTAATCAAATAATTAATCGTTCATTATATTTTAAGTATAAGCCCAAAGACCGTTCTATTTTAATTGTAAAAAAAAACAGGTTTTTTAATAGCAATATTTATATGAAATGTAAACAAAAATCAATATAAATTAATAATAATTATTATTTTATTTCTACTGAAAAAAGTGTGTTAATTATGTTTATATGATTTAGATCTGTATATTCATATAAATTTGTTCTGTTATGTAACGCATATTTGGGCGGTATTAATACAAGTTAGTAATGTTTAGCCTGTTTGTTCGAGCGACGTAAATCGAACATTGACGTTAAAGATCAACCATTTTATAGAGAGCGGCCGGTATTCAACAAATAACGCAAAGTTTGCCAACCACTCTGCCGGATCAACATATTTCATATTTAGTACTTAGCGCAAACGGAAGGAGCCAATAACATTAAATAAATGTAATAAATACCATGTCCGTTTGTGCTCTTTATTATTTATTTGACGTACATAAAAAAGGGCATGATTTACTTGATTTTTTATACTACATATATTAAAAAAAATCGGTTGCACATGTAATGTATGTCCATGCGATTGTGTGCGTGCATCTATGTATATGTACATGTGTGTGTGTGTATTGTTCGTTTTTATTGGTTCTCGCTTTTATTGTTTCAGCAGGCAGTCGACCGAAACGTTTCCCTTTCCATACCCGTGGGGGGCGGTGGGACGATGGGTGAGCGCGGGGGCGGCCGACGCAGAGAAAATACAAATCAGATTTATTTTTGTTGCTATTGTTATTATAGGCTTTTGTTATGCCATTTGGACCCTTTTGTCTTTGTTTATTTTTGCCTTTTTGATATATATTTTTTTGCTTTAACCCGTCGCCGCCGCCGCCGAATTGGACGAACGGCCGCCCCATTATGCGGTAACAAAATATTGAAATTAACAGAGGCAGAATGGATTTAGAGTATTGTGAAAGGGGGGCGGACGATTGTGATCGATGGTGACGGCGGCGGCGACGGCGGGGGAGCTGCATCGCATCTCCTCCTCTCGCGGTTTTATCGATTGTCGCGATGTATTTTTGTTGCGCCATGTAATATTAAGCAACAAGCTGCAGCGCTTTTAATTTATGATGAGGGGGATGTGAATGAGTGAATGTGTGTGTGTGTATGTGTATGGATGTTGCCGACCCCTTCTGGTTTCGATGCAGAATAACCGCAGCAGTTACAAGAACCCGCCCGGAATAATAATCATACACGCGACACACACTAAAAATATACACAATATTGGAACTTTTATTAAAAGAGGGGCAGGAGGGAGTCAATGATTTATCGGCGACAGCAACAAATATACAAGATGTATGGTTTTCGGGACATTTTCATAGCCGAAGCAGAATGCAACCGAATACAGCAATCTCGGACTTGATAAACACACATGAATTACGTTCGAAAATTATTCTGACTCGAAAATATCAATTTCTTTCTAAACTGACCAACGTCTTAAAGGATCTTCAACTATGCATACTATCTGAATGTAGGTTTTCTCAAGTTGACAAAAAGAAATTAGAATATTATGAATAATCACAATAATACTTATATACATTTTTCACACAGTATAATTTAATTAAGTCTAGTATATTGAACTTTTTAAGTCTATATATTTGGTACGACTTTCCTCTAGTTTATTTGAGTATAATTCTTATATAACTTAGAAGATATAATAATTAAGAAAAAAATCAGCAGTTAACTAATACAAAATAACTATTTGAACAGATGTTAGTGCAACTATAAGAAATTAATTTTGATTGAATAAAAAAATCAGTTTAACTATCAATAATACTTGAATTAAAATAATTAAAAACTATTACATTATAGTTCAGGATTGCCAAACATTTTTCATTATCAACCCCCTAAAATTCTTCGAAACCTATTAAACAAATTTAGTTATTGTGGTTTATTTATGTGTTACCAAATAACTTTTACATTTTTATGCCTTTATTTTACAATTTTACATTATGTAATAACAAGTTTATAACAATTATTTAATTTTTTTAAAAATATTATAAAATTTAATTAATTTTTTTTTTTGAATACGTTTGAACTGTTGCATCTTTATTAATTTTTGCTGTTGCCAAAATGTAGTACGTTTTCTATTGTATCGATTATATTGATTAGTTATTGCATGTTTTCCCTTGGTCTCAATAAACAAAGTGGAGCAGAATCGTCACTTTCACCTTTGACCGTCCATTCATTTTGCACTCTGCGTTATCGAAATGTTTGTTGTACATTAAATTTTCATATTCTTTAATATCAAGTTTTTTTTTGACTTCAATCTATTACAAAAGAAAAGTTTAATTTATTTTGTGC
Source organism: Nicrophorus investigator (assembly GCA_963457615.1). Classification (NCBI taxonomy): domain Eukaryota; kingdom Metazoa; phylum Arthropoda; class Insecta; order Coleoptera; family Silphidae; genus Nicrophorus; species Nicrophorus investigator. Next base: position 7,400,540 of record OY735142.1, on the reverse strand, counting down.
ACTTATTATTTTAAATGCATTTTGTGCCTCTCCAAATAGTAATAGTTATTGAAGATTTTGTTATTATTTTCTGAAAAGCTAAACTAAAATTGTGATTATTGATTGGTTGCTGCAATGTAAACAAGTGTAATAGGAGAGTCGTAAAGCGTGCATGGCACTTTCAGGAAATAAAAGTCTGATGTGTTTAGCCATCTCTACGATTGCCATAGGCAGCCTCATTTGTGGAAACGCTGACGAAACGACATCGGCGACCGACGACAATAATAACATAGTATTTTCGATGTTCCTCTCCTCTGTTCGTCCTTGTTTCGAGCACGTCCGCAATCCGACGTTCCTTTTTTCACTCGCGCTCCTCCGTCTGTCTCTCCCTGTCATATTTTCGGGTTTTCCGTGTAGATTTATGGATGCTGCCTCGATACACAACTTTCCATTTTCATCCATTTTTGCTCTCCTCCCGTGATTGACAGCCACTTAGAGGGGGTTTAGTTGTGTGTCCCATCCTCCATCCGCCATCCTCTCTGCTTACTTTGTATGCGTGCACATTCTCGGGGCGCATCCATTACCACTGAATTGTGGATGCATGAATATTTGCTGACCCGAGTTTCACACACTTACGCACGCGAATAATGGACGCACGTTGACACGTCCAACAAATCTTCCGCTTCTGGTGCCCATCATCATCATCGATCTGCATTTTCGGTATAGTGCACAGAGAGTGCTCTTCTGCTCACCTGTCCCCATCATTCCGACACTCCACGATCCACTTTTATTAGCTGCTAACGCGATTTTAAGTAACAACATTATGCGACGCTATTGATTTTCTTCAAGCAGCAACGATGTGCTGCTGCTGCTTCCTCCTTCTCTGCAAATACTTCCAAGTGTTTAAAACAAACTCAAATTGATGGCGCGCTCGTTCTTCAAACTTTAATGGATTACCGCACTTCACCGTCGCATTGTCACTGCTTCATAATGTATTTCCGACGATGACATAACAAGCTGTTATTAGAATCGAATTTAGTATAAAACATTTATATATGAATAAACCTACAATGAACTATCTTCATTCCTCAAAAAACTGAGTAAATCGAAATATATTTATAATCCGCTAATATTGATAGTTGAATTTGAATTAAGGTATCACTTTTTTTTGTAATTAATCTACTAACTAACATTGGTAATGTCGATGCAAATTTTTGTCAAAATTCAAGTAGAAGGAAGAAAAATAATCATTAAATATACTAACTAATTTAATAAGAATAAAAGATAAATTATAGAATAATTGCAAATATTTTCAGTTGAAAGTGCTTCAAGGAAACATCTCGGAAAACTTGTGAACCGCCGTGGCGTGCTGTACGCGATATAATAAGAAATATCATTCATATCATCCGAGTTGCCACTCGAGTGGAGTAAACTTATTTTTATATCTAAGTAGTTGTTCCGAGGATGTGTGCAAGCAGCATACACAGATACAAGGGAATTTGTTGCTCGTGCTACTTTCTCTACTAAACCCGAGCGCAGTGAGGGAGAGGACGGAGGGCTCTTTATTTTTTATTTTTTGACTAGTCTGCAGAAAACGTGCCATGTCTTTGTGTAAATATCTAAGAGTTTTGTGCACAAAGTGGGTTTAGTAGCCGCCCTGTGAGATCAGAGAATGTGCTCTCATTCCGTGCATGTGTGTGGGCGTTTCAGTGTGTCAGAGAGAAAAAGGGAGAATGAAAGATGTATAGAGAATAAGGAAGAGAGAGAGGGCGAAGGGTCTGACATACAGCAGTAGAACAAGTGGACATTTTCCGTGTGCAGGAAACGTTGGAGCAGTACTTGATCAATGTGCTGACTAAGTACCACCGTTTAAACGAGCACGTCTAAAGAGAATCTAGAGCGCAAAAAGTCCTTGCCGTTGCCTGCACATACACGTGTATAAACTGTAGATACAAATCCCCGCAATTCCTCTCTGCTTCACGGGAATCGCATATCACATGAGCTTATTCCATCTTGTAGGTTATTGCTTTTTTACAAACTCAAGTTAACACACAACATCTATAACATCTCAGTTTGATAACGAATTAATTTCAAAAATATTTAAGACAAAAGCCCGACAACAGTTGTACTAGAAGAGGAATTTTCCTCTAAATATCCAAGAAATTTATTGAACCTTGTTAGCAATAAAGGCAAAGAAATTTAACATAAAATTAAAAAAGTTGCTGCCGAAACGTTGACAACCTAATCTAGAAGCGTGCCGCGAAAAACATTAAAATAATTTATGTTTCCATGACAAAATATTGGAATTTAATAAAAAGTTTGGGAAGCACTGATATATGAAATATTTGTGTATCAACTGCTATTTGTTATGATAAAGTGTGATAGTATTAAGATTTAAATGTCGGATTTTAGTTGGAATCGTTGACAGATATTTTTGTCATGATGTAGTGTGAATGCAGCATAACATGTACGTAAATCACAGAGGACTTGTGGAAAGATAATAATATTTTTTCTGCAATAAAATACAACTTACTGCTTATATCTTTTGATATTACGTTGCAGAACTAAATTGAGATTTTGTTGCCGTTGTTGCGAAAATATGCCTCATATAAAAGCAAGCCAAAATTTGCCAACCTTAAAGCGGTTAAGATTAAGTGGAGGCCATTAATTTGTAGAACATGGAGTGCGTTTCTGTTTTCGCCGTAAACATGCACACACACACATACATTCTAGTATACTCACAAATTTTATATAGTAGGGCTCGCAGCAGGGGCGCCCTTCTAGTTTGCAATAAATAACTCGGCGCTCTCCGCTGCAGACGCGTCGCGACGCCTCGCTAATATTTTCCAGTTGATACGCGGCTTCTCCTCCTCCTCCTCCTTCGACCCTTCTCGTCCTACATCTTCTCCTCCTCCTCCTCCACTCGTTGCTGCTGCTGCTACAACCAGCACTTCTTCTTCGAGCCAAGCCCATACGACCTAACGAAACTTTATGTTTAAGTGTCTGCCTTATCGCAAATTTATTTATATCGCGTACACATCGTTTCGCATTAACTTGACGGATTGCCTACAACGCACAAAACAAACAACCCTTGACTGAACCTCTAAACGCGACGCGTAGGATATAAATACTTCAACAGATGGAAATATATTATATATTTCGTAAACAGTTATTCTATATTCACTCTCCTAATTAAAATGTTGTTCGCCCGCTCGCATTTCTGTCACCGAAACTTTTACATTTCACAGCAAACATATGACATCTTCATTTTTACCAACGCTTCATGATTTTTCTGAAAATTATTTCATGTTTCCCTGACAACCACACAATTACTTTAGTGTATGTCAGGTAGATATTCAAACAATTTTTCAGCCAAAAAATTTTTCATCTTCTGAAATCAGTTCAATAATTTTTTCATTTTAATTATAACAGTTATTTTGTCCTAATTAAAATGTTATTGGCACTTACGGAATTTTGTCACTATCTTGCTGATTTATCTGACAACAATGTTATGTTTCCTTGACAACACAATTATTTTAGCATGTGTCAGGTATTTCAAACAATACTTACATAATACTAATAGAAATCAATGAAGAAAATGTTTTTTTTTTTAAGAAATGAATTTTTCTTAATAGATTAAAACTGAAAACTGGTATCTTAAGTAACAATGAACTTAAACTTCAATTAATACCTAAAACTAATCTTCGAATCTTAAAATCAATAAACGAAATGCAGAATGTTTTTGCGTTTTTGCTGTTGGCGCGAGGATACGGCTGGATTTCGCTGCGGATGACGGGATTGAGGACGGTAAGATAAGGTTGAGAATGAGGAGATGGAGTTGTCGGAGGATGAGGAGGATCGGCCTTAAAGCTCTGCAAATGTGGAATGAAGAAAGCCAGTTACGAGTACGTAAATGTAGTTAGGAAGAATACCGAAGAGAATACGAGTTGCTAATTATGATAAGGAGATGGGACGAGAGGGGTGGCTCTACACGACAATGACACGCATTCCGCTGAAAATACTTCAGATTTACAATTTAGATCTTCGCTTTGCGTAAATGTAATTGTTTAATTTTGTAATTGTGTTATTCTGAGTGTACATTTTTTGTGTGTCAAAAGTTTTAGACATGAATTTTGCTTTTATCTTCACTTAATCTAAAAAAAAGTAATATTATATAATTTTATATCTAAAAATTATTGAATTTCAAGTTAGACAAAAAATTAAACCGAACTAATTGCATACCAATTATCTGTCATTTTTTTTGACATCTGTCACCTGTCAACCGGAAGGTATTATTTATGCAGAATAAAATAAAAATTGTTCGAGATGCGATTATGTTGGGTGGTAAAAGGGAGCAGCCGCAAAAGCATGATTCAATTATAAATAAGATCGGACCATTCGGAAACAATTTTTATGCGAAGGGTTTTCCTCCGGCTCAGCACCTTTTCGCCGATCCTTTTTTCTCGCGTCCCACCCATTCGGCCGGCAATTTCCGCCACCCACCCAGAAAAGGGCGAATCGTAAAACGCAACTGTCCCCAACACTCCCTCCACATCGAGGGGGACACCTAGCATAATAAAAACGACAATGAAACGTTTAATTGACGTATCGATGGGGGCGCATTAAAGGGGGGTAGGAGAAAAGCGATTTTTTTTTCTATAGTCTCAGTCGAAACCCTTGGAGGAAGGAAAATATGTTCGAGATAGCAAGTGATAAATCCAGTTGATCCGCAATAATTGGAGAATGAGTTGATATCGTTCGTGGGTTTAAGGGGTGGAGGAGGTCGATGGTTTTAATTGGAAAATGATGTTTTGTTGTTGCGCAAAAAGTAGTTTCGAGTGGGATGAGGGGGAGGGAGTTGTGAGAGTTGGGCTGCGGCGGGTTGCGGAATTGGAAGGAAAGACATTTCGGTCGAGATTGTGAGTCGGGTTTGTGAGTATGCGAGCAGGGAGATCTAATCTAAGCTCAATTAAAGTGGGTATACGTTACGTTCATTAATTCAGGACGTCCTCGAGGACATTATATCTAAATTAAACCCATCACGGCCGTAATTAGCATAGTAGGACAGCGATCCGACAACCATTCATATCCGAAGACCGGAGTCGTTTTTGCTTCGCCTCATGGAAATTCAATTGAACAGAAAAATTCTGTTGACTCGACTGCTCCAAGTACTCTGCTTGCACCAGCTAACAGCGTATCACTTCAAGTTCACATCTAAAACTAAACTAAATTTATTTATTTCAAGAATAATAGATTTATACATCAAAGTTTTCATACATAATTAATAATTTTGATTATTTCAAGAAAAATAAAGCACAACAAATTATTGTTCCAAATTTCCTAAGCAAAATTTCTTTATATTATAAATAAAATTATTACTTGAAATTTTGTTTCTGTCTTTTATATCACAATAGTCTAAAAAATTATATAATTTAATTGCTTCCTAGAAATGTACGGATGTTTGTACGTTATTACTAATCATGTTCGTATTATCAAACAAACGTCGAAAATATTAAGTTATGTGCAAATTTATAAAATATTAATAAAATTACCGATATTTTAATTTACCGGTAAGCGATAAATAATTTAAGTAAAAACCAGCAAAATTTTCATAGTATGTATAATATTGCAAATGCGATTTCTCGTCAAAATTTAACGGTAGTAGAACTATTAGTTTTTGCAAAATACAGATAATTTTGAGGTTTTCTTATTTAGCTGCATTCTGAGCTTATTTTCGTCATCTATCTGTTTCTCGGTTCTTTTGGGTGCTGTTATTCGAATGTTGTTTTCGTAAACATCGATATTTGGCGGAGAAAGTAACCTGGAGTGGTTCATTATGGAAGCGGTCGGAAAAAGCAATTTGAAGCAATTCCAACAGACAATCGAACGCCGGCGTCGGATGAGGCGGCAGTGGAGGAAGAGGAGGTGGAGGGTTGTTAAGACTGCTGCTGCTGCTGCCCTTCGCCCATCCGCTTGGGGGATGGGTGGTTCGTAGTTTGGATGCTTGGCTCAACTCGACTCGACTAGGACTCGTTGTCTCGCCTTGGTCTCGTTTGGTTTGGTTTGGCTTGGCTGAACGAAGAAAGGAAATAGTGGCTTTTGTATATATTCTGGGGGGCTCCTTTAAAAGAACGGGAGACGAGCACAACAAATATATATTGCCCTGCCTTAGATAAGACCACTCACAGGAATCCTACAACAACAGCAAGAACTACTACAAAAGTATGTTGAATACATATATATATATATACACTCGTCTTCTCATTCAGCCTCGCACCAAAAACCCCTTCCAACCATTCTCTTTCTCTTCCTCATATACTCACACACACACCATACACATTTTCATTTCTGACTTTCGTTCCGGAAAAGTTTATTGCCTTTAAGAGAAATATTACATTCCGGAATTGCATTTTTTTCCTCCCCTCGTCATCTTTTTTTCCGTCGCTCGACCCTAGTGTTATTACTGCGCTTTGAATAATAATATTTTGCGCACACAACGCTCTGTATATTCTCTGGATGCCCCCATTGTTACACACAAACCCAGCAAAATGAAAGTCAATTTTCTTTTTAATCAACTCACAATGATTTTTTCCTCATAATTATCTATCAAAGCAAAATGGATGCTATTTTATTCTTGGTCCTAATTTGATGATTTAGTTATATTTTAACGTTAATATTTTAAATGTTAGTAATAGTGTGTTTTGGAGAAATTATAATTGTCTTGAGTGGATGATCTTGATCATAGTTTGTAACGGGATTGTTATTTGCGCGGTTCCGAATCGGTTTATGGACGAGGGTGAATACAAAAAAGCTGAAAAGAAAGAGAAAAAGAGAGGCGGAAGGTTGGTTAAGCGTTTCGGACTGCAGGGCAATAAATCCCGTCCGGCATATCCGAGCGAAATCGGAACGATAATTGCTAGATAAATTCGCCCCGCGAACGGGGACCGATAAATATATGAAAATAAAAAGGACGACGTGGGCCGAATCCTCCTCTATAAATAAGCTAAACGCTAAAGAATACGAAAAAAGCGTCCGCGAAAGCGAACACACATATCCTTTAAAGGAGATTGATGGTTATTTATACGTCTCTGGATAGAAAGGATGGAACGAATATCGCGGCAACGTTTTCACGTGGAAAACTCAGTTTCCACATCGAAAACCAGTTGCTCAAAGATGCATTTTACTTCTTCTCAACTATCCCCTGACTTTTGTTATTTATTTTCATTCCCTATATGCTTTGATTTTTGTTTGTTGCCTAGATTGGACCACATGAGAAATATATATTTTAGGCATTTTTTTTATATTGGACCGATATAAATTAATGCATTGGTCATTTTCTACCATTGTAAGTTGTATTTCTTGAATTCCATCGACAATTTTTTTCTTAATATTTCTTTATTTATTTTCAAACTTTAAGCCACTGTGATGGCGCTTTCATCGAATTTTAGTTCAACGGTATCACGTAGTGAGGCGCCACTTTCCTTTTTCAATCGAATCTGTCAAAAATATGTATCATTGATTGTGGTTATTTGTTTTTGGTAAAGTTCTGATGTTATTTCCACTAATGTTACACAGTTGAAAAATCTGAGTGAGTTAAAAAAGAAATATGAGTGGATGGTCAAAATTATAAATGAATATTTAACGATTTCCTCATATCGTTTTTTTCTCTCTCTTTTTCCATCCATCTTTCATGACTGGATTGTTTTTCTCGCGTGTCTCTTCTCTCCGTGGAAGTTGATCGAAAGAGCGAGGGGTTGCGAGGATCTTAAAGATTCATGCCACCGGTTGATATTTTGAATCCCCCAATCCTTTTATATGGGACCGTGTGCATACTTGATGGACCTTAAGCATGAATACTTCACGACCCGCTTCCCGGTAACTTTCTCTAATCATTATCGACGTCCCACCATTTCCAACTCGCATCCTCATTCCTTTGTTGTTGCTTTTTCCCTTTCCGTCTCTTTTTTTTTGTACTTTTCGATTCTTTTATTATTTGTTGTATGCATAAACATCGTCAACCATTCTCTGTTTTTAGCCTGTTTCGTCCCATCAATCTTTCATTTTGTCAAAGACGTTAAACTTCTCGAAACCTTCATAAATAATACACAGAACCAACAAAAAAAAATATATAATCAAGAGTAATCTGAATTATATAGAATGTATATTAAAACTTTGTAGAACGATCCATTCTTATTTCATTATCGTAATGCTGAAAAGTTTCAAAAAACAGTTCCATCATTCAGTTCATATCAGTTACTATCAGATTTTCAATCATATTTACATTTATTCTTGTAATTAATAATTAACAACTTTGATTTAAAAAATATTGTATTGTAATTATTTTTTTAAATGTTATTATTATTATTTTGAGAATCGGTAATTTGTATGTTTGTATTTATTGGGATTGGATTAAATTTAAGGTCTTATTTAGCAAAGTATTTATTCGTTAAATAAATTGATGGTCCATCTAAGGAAATACATAATCTACTGAATATAATTAAACAATGTTCATTTTGTGATTTACAATTAGCGGTGACATACATTATGGCACCGCTGTAGGCATTGGGTTTGACATGAAATACATTGCGATGATGTTTGGCATGTTTTCGGGTGGTATGATGGCCAAATATTTGGAGTGCAGGATGGACACGGCGGACAGGGTGGACATGGTTGACAGGGTGAACAAGGATACGTTGGATGCTGCGAATGTGCACAATTTATGCTTGGATAAGCTGCTGGTGCACACGGCGCTGGATACGGTGGTTGTATTGGTGGATATGGGTACGGATATGGATAAGGATACGGAGGATAAGGAGGATACGGCGTTGGTTCAGGTTTTATTGTAGGCGCTGGTGTTGGATACGTTGGATGCGTCGGATGCGTCGGATGAGTTGGATGCGTCGGATGGGTTGGATATGTTGGTATTACTGGCGGTGGTGGTGTTGGTATTATTGATGTTACAGCTGATTTCTGACTGTAACTAATGACATTAACGTTGTTGTTATTCACATTAATAGGTATCTCGATTTTGTTCATATTGTCGATACGATTAGTGAGGTCTATTTTGTTATCCACTTTAGATTCATGTTTATTCAGATCGACGTCTAATTTGCTGCCTTCTGGTTTAACCGGTGGTGATGGTATTGATGGTATTGGTGGAGGTGATGGCAGTGGCGATGGTGACGTTGGCGAACAATCATTCTTGCAAGAGGAACAATCATTCTTGCAAGAAGAACAATCATTCTTACAAGATGAACAATCATTAACGCAAGAGGAACATTCTCTGCAGGACACTGTAGTGCAGCAGGTCGATTGCCGACATGCTGATTTCCCGCAATTTGGGTAGGTCCAAACACTGGTCCAGCAGACCAACAGCAACAATAGTAGAACTTTCTACAAAAAAAAAGAAGTAACGACACTAACGAAAATTTGACTGTCTGCACTTACCATTTGTAGATGTGAAAGATTCGATGAAATGCCGTTCCGCGCATTATATATGCTTTCGTCCACGGAAGAGCGCTTGCGAGAATTCAAGGATTTAAAATGTTTTATCTACTTTGATCCGCTGACCGATGCAAATTCAATAAATGCAGCCTATTTATTGTTTATCCGATAAAATTACTTTTTTAATTTCTAAAAAACTTAAAATCTAACAACAAGGTCAAAACAGATAGCATTTCTCATTAATCCATACACGATAGGCATATGTATTAGATAAGTACTTATATTTTCTAGAAATGAATGCTCACTCAATCCTTGTTCATTTTGGTACCGAATTTTATTGAAAAAAAGATAAAATATTTAAAAGCTAAATGATTTCATTTTACTTAAAATAAAAATATTTATTATAAAACTAAATAATTTATTACATTTGTAAATTTCCCTAACCTAGGCGTTGGCCCAAATATGGCAATTCTTCCCACTCATTTCTTGAAAATTGAAATTTAGGAAAGTTGTTACAACAAAATATATTGCAATTTATGAGAATTTTCATCATTTTTTTTTTATTTGATTTGTTATTTTAAGTTGCTTTCCTTTCGTCCACTTTACATCAATTCTAATGTGGAAAATGGATTATGTTTTCGAAATTCTTTACTTTAATAAAAATAAATTATATAACTTTAATTAATAAATGTAAATTATGCAAGTAAATAAATTGAAATCTGTTGAATTAATTCTTTGATGTAAAATAAATTTGGCAAAAAATACTACATTTACGAGTGCAAAGGAATGCTACAAAAAAATTGAAACCATTTCTAAGAAAACGTACTATAAATGAATGAAACGTAGTAAAAAGTCCTAAAAAGATGTGTAGAACATTCCGTTTCGGGTCTAGACGACAACAAAAAACTGTACACATTTATTCCATAGCTCGGCTGCATTCCTTGGAAATACGCACAAACAATAAAAGAAGATGAATGAAACGTAGTAAACAATTGTAAAAAAGAAAATTCCAGTCTCCAGTATAGACGATAAAAAATCATTTATTCCAAACAACATTAATAAGAATTAATTCAATGTCTCAACTATTATTTTTTTTACACCACTTGTGTTTTGTAATACTACAAGTATCTTGTCAAGTATTCGTTCGCGCCTCACAGTTTGGAAACTACTGATTATAGAGTATAGAAGGGCGTTACAAAATATTCCGAATGCTGTAACGATTTTTTATACTAATTATATAGTGCCAAATATGATTCAAGCGTATTTAGTAGTTGATTGTGACAGCTGTCACAACTGTCATATTTATCTGGTGAAATTTGCTTTTATAGAAAGTACATATTGATAATAATTTTGACGAATTATCATGCGTCACAGTTTGGAAACCACTGATTTAAAGTATAGAGGGGCGTTACAAAATATTCTGAATTCTGCATCGATTTTTTATACTAATTAACGCGTATTTAGTAGTTGATTGTGACAGCTGTCACAACTGTCATATTTATCTGGAGGTGAAATGAAGATGAAGATTATAACATTTTTTTTTTCAATTAGAAAAAATTAGTTAGTTTTAAAGTGTAGCAAATAACGATGTGCAGATGTGTTTTTAAACTGAAATTAGTCATTGCTTTCTGCACGTTTGCGTTTCAGCTTAATAACTTGTGACAGAATGTGAGAAATGCGTGCCGCAGCAATGATTTTGAGTATATGCAAGTCTTGCTCAACAAGCTGATTGCAGATGACCCTCGAGGCGAGTACACTTTATCTGTGTTCGGTCTGTTGGATGGGCAGTGCGGGGGTGCGAGAGGTGCGGATGGGGCTGCCGCTGCGTCGGAGGGGTCGGGGCAGCATCGGATCGGCGTCGTAGAGTGTGGGGTGCATGTGAAGTGTGAAGGGTAGCCACAAGTGGCCATTGAGAGCTGCAAGCCTTGCACACTGTATATATATATATATATATATATATACCTATATACATGCATACACATACATACATGTATTTAGTATTATATATGATGTAGCTGAAGAGGTATAAGAAGTATACCTAGTCTTGGACTGTGCAAGTAATGACCTGCAACGATCATTACTCACAGTATCACCACCCTTCCAGCAGTTATTAACACCCGCGCACCTAAATATTGGATAATTAATTGCAAATATTTGTTTATCACGTTCAGGTCCCGCCACGTCCTAAATCAACAAGTGCAATGACCTCAGGCGAATTTAGTGGAGCAACATTGGATATTTCATAACCAAACAACATATACTTACAAACTTTCGTCATTCGAAAAGCTAAACAGTGGAGCAACAATAAATGGATGGACCCAACTGCGACTAAATTAAATGCCCTTTACTCTCAGACACATTTGAATTTGGACACATAGGTTCGTGAGCCCATGAAAAGTGCAGAAGTTTCATCATTATTCATAAATACGATATTTTGAAATAAGCACTTTTACATAACTTGGAAAAATGTTTCTAAAAAACTGGTTTTCGAATTTTTACGAAAATAAAATAGAAAAAAAAGATTTTTAAAACTTTACAAAATTTAAAAAATATAACTGAAAAATGCTAGAATATCACATAGAATTTAAAAATAAATAACAAAGTAAAACTAACTTAGAAAAACCGGTTTTCCAATTTTTACAAAAATAAAATGGAAAGAAAAGATTTTATACCACTTATTAGTGTTTTTTTAATATTTACAAAAACTTAAAATATTATTTTATTACTTATTTCTTTAATACTACCATGGTTTTTGAATTATATAAATTTCTTAAAAGTCGACATAACCTGGTTATTATTAATGACAGTTGACGTTTATATTTACATTTGAATTGTTTAATTAGGTTAAGTAGATGATTTTCGTTTTGTTTGGTTGCAACTATGATTCGATGTCTATCGGCACGGTAATACGAAGGGTGAGAGTGGGAGGTAGGTAGGTTGGTTGATAGGGAGGGGGTGGATGAGATGGGTTAGGTGGTATGGGCATATTGCCGCTGCATTATGGATACATATCTTAATGGAATATTGATATCTCGTGCGGCTAATGGAATATGGGTCCGGCTCTGGCACTGGTAATAAGAGGATATCATGTCGGTAATATCGCGAGGTCCGGATTTCGATCAATCGTTCGTTTGCGGGGAATCCCCTTTTCCGCCCATCCAGCCGCCACCCTCTTACCTCTTCCTCTCCGCCTCTACCGGAATAACGAAATGCGCCACAACCCATTTCGTTAATTAATTTCTTCGGGAATCTGCGTGGGTCCAACAGGAATTGAAATTTACTATCTCCTATGTTGCCGCCGTCGATGCTGTCTGTACGTCTGCCTGCAATAGTTTATTAATACCGACCTGCTGCCCCTGCCTCGATCTGTCCGTTCCAGGCGTATCGCCCTGCTGGAAGTAATCAGCAGATACATCACATCATTTAGCTAATGGCTTCCTGAATGCTAATCCAACAAACTTGAGAGATCAGCAATATCATCGCATCAGCTTCATCTCCCGCTCACTCCATCTCTCTCTCTTTATTCCAAACCGAAACTATTTAAACCTGTCTATCTCGTATCCTCAAGCGCACACACTCATATCCACAATATATATACATATATATTCCCTTAATCAAACGTCTGGCGAACCCCGCAGAACCCTTTTACTAATCAACTCATAATCACATACTGTCTAATTAAATCCATCCGCAATGCCAAATATTTTAATCAACTCCTAACCGAATTTGTTCATTACATTCAATTATTTATATGCAACAAAGTTCTACAAACTCGCGATTCATTTGCATTCCACGAACAAAACAATTATTCAACTAAATTAATTAAACTAATCAACAATTATAAATTATCAAATAGATATTTATTATTCTATATACAATTCAATTCATCAACTAATCAATTTTAATTTGACAACGCTAAATTTTTGTCTTGTAATTTAATCTTCGTTGATATTGTTTAAAAAACTGATTATTTTCTAATTATTTTACTCTTATTAGCTTTAATTTATTTTTTTTCTTACTATTTTGAATAATTTGAGGTAAAACTGAATGGAATTATTTCCAGATTTATGACCTACAATTTACTACTTAACTATTAAGAATTATAGATTATCTAAATAATTTAATTTTTCATATTTGAAGGAAGATATATTTTCTCTAAGACTTTTTAAATGTGCTTTTATTGATAATAATTTTAACGAAATAAATGATTTTAATTTATAACATAAAAATTATTAATTATAAATAAAAAATTTCTATTAAATAATTGTTTATAAATATAATTTTCGTGACGAAGAGTTTACAAGTTTGAAAATCGCAGCTGCGAATTGCACGTGCAAATTTATTATCGCGACGAAGAGATAAACGACGTTTTTGTGACCATATAAGGATTGTTTACTTGTTCGAGAATCGCAGGTGTTCATTAGTCATCGATATAAACGGACGAGCGACGTTTTCGTAAAATAATATAAGAATTGTTTAAAACCGCTGAGATTCATCGGGTCGTAGATCGGGCGTTTTCGTGATCATAAAAAGATTGTTTAATCGTTTGAGATTCGCAACGTTTTTTTAAACATATGAAAATTGTTTAAACGTTTTAACACGTTCGCCGAGCGATATTTTCAAAAACGGCTACAAATTTTAATTAATTAATTGTAAAATAAAAATACGAAACATGTATTTATGGGAAAGTTCTTGAAAGTTCTCGTTCTTGAATAAATATTATTGCATTTAACACTTTTTGGTGTAATAGTAATATTTAATAAATTAAAGTTGACAAACAAAATTATTACAATTAATTACAGAATCACAAAAATATTTAATTTTTAACACGTTCGACATTTGCTACATTTTCAAAAACGTCTACAAATTTTAATTAACTAATTGTAAAATATTTATGAGAAATATATTGAATTTAAATAATTTTTAATTTCTTTTTTAATTATACGAGTTATATCGTATAAAATACTACGAGTTTGATCATTTTTGACGTAGGTAAATCAAAAACGTTTTACAAATTAACTCGTAGATGGCGCTTAAACACAAACTACGACCTACGAGATAACTCGTTGTTGAATAAATATTATCGCGATTAACAATTTTTGGTGTAATAGTAATATTTAATAAATTATAGTCGACAAACAAAATTGAATCACAAAAATATTAATTTTCATTGCGTCAATTAATGAAACGCACCTGCGAATCTCAAACGTTTTCGTGACCATATAAGGATTGTTTACAAGTTTGAGAATCGCAGGTGTTCATTAGTCATCGATATGAACAGACGAGCGACGATTTCGTAAAATAATATAAGGATTGTTTAGAACCGCTGAGATTCATCGGGTCGTAGATCGGGCGTTTTCGTGATCATAAAAATATTGTTTAAACGTTTGAAATTTGCAGGTGCAGATTCGTAGATCGGGCGTTTTCGTGATCATAAAAATATTGTTTAAACGTTTGAAATTTGCAGGTGCAGATTAGTCATCAAACGTTTTTGTAAACATATAAAAATTGTTTAAACTTTTTAAAACCGTATAAATATTAACGCGATTCATTTTATTAAATTAAAGTCGACGAACAAAATTAATAAAATTATTGCAATTAATTACAGAATTACAAAAATATTAATTTTCGTTACATCCATTAATTAAAATGAAAATATGCAACCAAAGTGTAAGTATTTATGAATAAATCATTCAACTATAATAAATTTTATATCAAAAGTACTAAGATTTTCTATATATTTATTTTTTTCCAAAATAGTTAATAATTACTATTAATTCGGGCATAATAGCCTTTTGCAACAATTACATTTTAATTTATTTATATTGTATTGAGTATGTTTTTATTTTAATTGTAATTTATTGCTGCAATAAATATTAATATTTTTGTAAATTTTATTTTATAATTCTTGATTATAAATATCGTTTATAAAGTAACATTTTTTTTTTAATTGAAAACTACATACACCAAAATATCATAAACAAATAATTAATACATTTTTTATCCCGTTTTTCTGTGTATTTCTTAGAATTAGTTTCAACTAATTATTACTAAAAAATGTATACTACAGTAATACCTCGTATAGTGCGGATACAATTAGTTCGAAATCACCACAGTTAGGTTTAAATTTTTGTTTATACTAGTTCCGTTTTAGCAAACTTTTTAAACTCGCCGTGTTAAAATCCGGAAAATCTTAGCTTAACTTAATTTTGTGCCAAAAATATTTGGCGCCTTTTAAAATAAAAAAAAAAGAAAATATTTTTTAGATTTTCTAAACTATTCAAATGTGATGAGTTTTATTTTACAATTCCAGTAAAAAAACGTTATATTTTTGATTTATTGTAATTTATTTATTTTTTAAGATCTCAATACGGTTTCAAACAGGTAATACCCGAGATATTGTAGTATTTACAAGTAATTGATCGAGTTGTCAAAATAAAAATATTACTTGCTCATAGTATACATTTCTTTTAAAAAACCGTTATTTAAACTAGATTATAAATGTATTATTTTCGTTTTTCTGATTGTAAATTGTATTTCGCATAATGGCGCTTAATAAAATATCGTTCCTAATTTGAAAAGGACAAATAAACATGGAACGTTCTCCCTTTTCACTGTTTTCCATTATTGAAATCAGTGTCTTGAATGGGAGGAAGGGAAATGGAAAGAACGCGTAATGTATTTATGCCGTGTACTTATTGTTAATGCCTCTTCCAAAGTAAATTTTAATAATGTCATTAAGGCATCGCAATTATACAAAAGGGAAAATCCCGAGTCCGCGCGCACCCCTTTTTCGCCCTTTCCGATTTACTTCAAAGTGCGTGCACACCAATTAACTGAAAAATCTAATTAAAATTTAGCAAGATTTTGATGGAACACGCTAACTGTTGAATACCTCGTCCCACCGTCAATTTTGCAACCCCAAAAATATTTATTCAAATTGCAATCATAATTCATAATTATTTTTACATATTTTTTTAAATTTCTAATTTATTCGATTAAAATTCTTAAATATAAACTATTAATTCATGTTTTACAATCTCGATAATCATGTCCAGTAAATTCTATTAATCAATCTTAAACTTTAGATTAAAATAGAAAGTGTCATAAAAGAAGCGTTACTATTTCGTTTCGCCTCCATTAATTTTCTATTGAAGTTATTTCATTTCTAATTTGATTATATAATAGAGTGAACACTTTAATTTTGTTAAAGTAGATTTAACCATTTTAATGCACTCATTTGTGTAAATTCAGGAAATTAAACAATAAACGTGCAGAAGTTTCTCTTATTTATTTACCCCTAGTTAACGTTATTATTTGTATGCATTGGTTTAATGGGTTTCTGGGTGGAACGGGATTTAAATTATTACGTAATAAAAATAAATAGGAAAATAAGTAGTCTAAAATCTGAAATATAAGCTAATTTGGTAAAATATCAGCGGTAATCGTGTTCAATAAATGTTCTTGTTTTAATAAGTTTCAGGAACTTTAGTTTAAAAATAAATGAACAAAGCGTCATAAAAGAAGCGTTACTATTTCTTTTAATCTCCATTCATTTTCTATTGTAGTTATGTCAATTATAATTTAATTACATAATAAAGTAAACAATTTAATTATGTTATAGTATATTTGTTCATGAATTAAACAATAAACGTACAGAATATTGTATTATTTATTTACCCCTTGTTAACGTTATTATTTAAATACATTGGTTTAATGGGTCTTTGGGTGGAACGGGATTTAAATTGTTACGTGATAAAAATAAATAGGAAAGTAAGGGGTCGCACCATGCATCTGCTTGTGGAAAATATGGCACGCGCCTGTTTCTGAGCTAATAACGGGGGTTGTTGTTTCCTTTCCTCGAAAGCGGACCAATTTTCAAGACGATATTACCGTATTTAATACACACAAAATCTAATATAAAGTACAACAACATATGTTCTCAATTTGTATTTTCATACAAAAAAAAAAAAACATATTATAAAAAGAAATTATTATTTAAGAAAATATTTCAATGTGAATAAATAATGGAAAGTATAAAATAAGAATGAATAAGAAAAAACTAATTTTATAAACTTAATCAATATTTAGAAAAGAAACAATAATATTCCGATAATTTTGTACTAATTCTAAAATTAATAAATTTTGTTGGCTTTATAAAATCAATATAAAAATTTAACTGAAAGAGAGAATTTTGGGAAAAATTGCTAAAAATGTGGTCAAAACATGAGTTAAAGATATTTCAAGTATTGACGAGAATGGAATAAAATTAATTAAACCTGATAATAATAATATTCATAATATAAAAATAGTTTCGTTTTTAATTAAGAGAATAATGATAATAAATTCTGTAACTAAATACTCAGTTTAATATTTTTCTTAGCTATTACAGAATAAATTCCTAAATACTAAAATAAAATTAACTTACATTTGCAGCGGTTGTGTAGAATCAATATTAATAAAGTAAAACACAGCATTTTTGAGAAAAATTGTATCTTGAAAGATGAGAACAAAGATACAAAAAAAATACTACTAAAAATTACATTCCTTTATAAATAAACCAAATTTTCGTATTTGCAGAAGAAAATGTTCTTTATGCGACGAAACTCGTGGTTTTTACTGCTAGATGTTGGTTATAAACTAGTGTAATCATGTATTATATAATTTAGTATTTAAGATTTTTCTGCTTAATGGTGAAATGCTATATTTTTTTCATTATTATTTACAGAAATTTACTCTTCGATTTTGAGTCTATTATATCTTAATAATAGCAGATTCATTCAACTAATATAAATTATAATCATCCTATTACATTATAAAATTCTAGAAGATTATGTAATAATTGAACAACATATGAAAAATTTGTGCATCGCTTTTGAATATGTAAAATTAATTTGTTAAAAATAATTTATGATTTTTTTAAATAAATTCCCGGTTTTAATAAATACTCAACATACTGAAATCTATCAAATTACATAATAGAAACAGAAACTTTTTTTTTTATAGAATTTTCGAAATATTTTAATTGAAAAAAATAATCAACTAAAATCTATCAAATTACATAACAGAAATAGATTTTTTTTTTAATAATAAACATAATTATTTTGCTACTAAATGTATTATTTATTGATTTGTTATTATAAAATTTTAAAACATATATAGAATATAGAAATCTTTAGAAAATAATAAATTTCTGGAAAGCAATAGAAATTCCGGTTTTTTGTCAAATTTTACCAGTAATATGATAATCACTAAGATATAATAAACACACATTTTTTTATAGAATTTCTGAAATATTTTTAATTAAAAAATACTCAACATATTAAAATCTATTAAAATAACTTAATAGAACTGATTTTTATATTAAAATATTAAAAATATATAATTTAATTAATTAATAATTATTTTTTGAATAAAGAACATAAATATTGCTACAAAATATAATTTTTATTATTAAAGATGAGAACAAAGACATTCAAAGATACAAAAAAATACTACTAAAAATTACATTCCTTCATAAATAAACCAAATTTTTGTATTTGCAGATGAAAATGTTCTTTATGCGACGATACTCGTGGTTTTTACTGCTAGATGTTGGTTATAAACTAGTGTAATCATGTATTATTGATAATAGAAATTTATTGTTTAAATTTTGTTAGATTTGCGGTGTGATTTGATATAATTTAGTATTTAAGATTTTTTTGCTTAAATTTCACCTATATTTTTTTAATTATTATTTACAGAAATTTACTCTTCGATTTTGAGTCTATTATATCTTAATAATAGCAGATTCATTCAACTAATATAAATTATAATCATCCTATTACATACTAAAAATCTAGAAGATTATGTAATAATTGAACAACATATGAAAAATTTGTGCATCGCTTTTGATTATGTAAAATTAATTTATTAAAAATAATTTATGATTTTTTTAAAGAAATGCCTAGTTTTATTTGGAATAATAAATACTCAACATACTGAAATCTATCAAATTACATAATAGAAACAGAAACTTTTTTTTTTATAGAATTTTCGAAATATTTTAATTTAAAAAAATAATCAACTAAAATCTATCAAATTACATAACAGAAATAGAAAGATTTTTTAATAATGGACATAATTATTTTGCTACTAAATTTTAAAACATATATAGAATATAGAAATCTTAAGAAAATAATAAATTTCTGGAAAGCAATAGAAATTCCGGTTTTTTGTCAAATTTTACCAGTATTATGATAATCACTAATGGAATCACCTAGATATAATAAACACACATTTTTTTTATAGAATTTCTGAAATATTTTTAATTAAAAAATACTCAACATATTAAAATCTATTAAAATAACTTAATAGAACTGATATTAAAAATATATAATTTAGTTAATTAATAATTATTTTTTGAATAATGAACATAAATATTGCTACAAAATGTAATTTTTATTATTTTGTTATTAAAGACACTGAAATTTCTGGAAAGCAAAAGTTGAGTATTCGTATGTGGAAACGTTTAATTAAAGATGTACATGTATACATATATATTTGTTATAGGAAAGCTAATTGGATGTGAATTAAGCGTATACAGCGATGGTGTAATTAAAATGGAAAGGATTAATAATTCACTTGCGATAGTTCAGCGGCAAGCAGAGCGGAATATTTACATTATAGATTATTCCATGCGCGCGTTGTAGATATACGCTGGGTGTGTAAATTAAATGCGTCCATTAAATAATTGAGATTATGGATTTCTATGGACGGTAATAGTTTCCATCGTCGCTTTTGGCTCGTGCACGATTAAAGTGCCATAAAGAAGTTGTTAGCAAAGTAATATCATTAAGTATTTGTATGTACGTGCTGCTGCGGTGGTGGCGGCGGTGGAAGAGGAGAAGAGGGATGGGGTTAGGTGCGATGGTAATCGAAAAGAATGTGTGATTATGTCACCAATGTTATATTATATTATATATATATGTGTGTTTGTGTAAAAGAGAGAAATGTTTTATATGTTCGATGTATCGATTAGCCTGTTACATACACACACACGTTTTCAGTAAACATTATGTGGGTGCACCGAACATTGCGATGATTTATTACGGTCATATTTACGAGAGAATGACGTGCGCAAACAGAATTTATCACGTTTCCGTCGAAGACCCGCGTTTTCCGCGTTTCTTTCTATTTTTTTTTTTTTGGAAAATTATTAAATTTTCTTCATATGAACGTCTAGCTGATATAATGATTGAGGGGTGGTTCGGGCGCTCCGTGCTGTACCGTTGGGACGGACAGATGGTTCCTCTGTAGGCAGATGGCCTTCGGTCTACCAGAGCAAAACGGTAGCGCCGTAATTTACATCTTTCTCTCTTTTATAATTCCTTTTTTTTTTATTTCGGTTTTTGTTACGAACACAATTTTTTTTCTTCTTTGATTCACGAAATGGTAAAAGGGAAAAAGGTATCACAATACACACATTGCAGCATTTTTTCCAAAATGTGATTCAATTATGCAGATCATATACAGTTATATCTAATTCATAAATCATATATGAAATTTAGTTTCTAAAATAATTTAATTCTAAATTTTATTATATTAACGTCGATTTGTTGTAGTACAAAAAATCAATCAATCACTTTTGTTATTCGCATTTCTTTGCTCAAATAATTGTCATGAATAAGTTAATATTTCAATTATATAGAATATAGAAATCTTTAGAAAATAAGAAATTTGTGGAAAGCAAAAGTTAAGCATATTCTAAAATTTTAGAAGATTTTCAAGATATTTTTATGATTTTTTTTTTTAAGAAATTCCCGTTTTTTTCTAGTCAAATTTTACTAATAATTTTGATAAACACTAATAGAACTTGTAGATATAATAAATACATTTTTTTTTAGATCTTCTAAAATTTTAAATTTAAAAATACTCAATGTACTAAAATTTATCAAATTCCAAAATAAAAACACAAACTTTTTTGAATAATGAAATTAAATATTGCTATCAAATATGAAATTTAGTTTCTAAAATAATTTAATTCTAATTTTTATTATATTAACGCAGATTTGTTGTAGTACGAAAAATCAGTCACTTTCGTCATTCTAAAATTACCGAGATTTTAATTTAGCGGTAATTGTTAAATAGTTTAATTAAAAACCGGTTAATTTATTAAAAACCGTTATTATTTAAATAGAAAACAAGATATTTTTTGTATATAAAGCAACATTTATTATTTTAAATTTTCATACAAGGAATCCTCGGCAGAAGTAAAAAAATACTCCTGAGTTTTACTTACAGAAAGTGGTTGTAATCAGAAATTTTATTTGGTATTTCTTAATTTTTCTGCGTAAAGTTCAAATGCTTCAATCTTTACGATCTTTACTGAAATAAATCTTCTAGATTTACTATATATTAAAATTTTAGTTGAATAATAGAAAATTATAAATAAATTACAGAAATTACCGGTATTTCTTGTCAAAATTTTGGTATTTCTTCAATTTTCTGCATAAAGACCAAATTGGTGTTGTTTCAATCTTCACAGTTTATTTGAAATATTTAGCTCATCACTTTTGTTTCCATCAAGTTTTATTTTTAATTGCTCAATAAAAAATACATAAATTTTAGTAAAGGCAGATTTTTCCAACTGAAATAAATTATAATCATCTTCTGGATTTACTATAAATTAAATTTAAGTTGAATAATAGAAAATTATAAATAAATTACCGAAATTACCGATATTTCTTGTCTAAATTTTGGTTTATCTTCATTTTTCTGCATAAAGACCAAATTCGTGTTGTTTCGATCTTCACAGTTAATTTGAAATATTTAGCTCATCAGTTTTGTTCACATCAAGTTTTATTTTTAATCGCTCAATAAAAAATACAAAAGTTTTAGTAACGGCAGCTTCATCCAACTGAAATAAATTATAATCATCTTCTAGTTTTACTACATAATAAATTTAAGTTGAATAATAGAAAATTCTAAATAAATTGCCGAAATTACCGGTTTTTCTTGTCAAAATTTACCGGTAATTTTAGCAAATATATTGTACGATAAAACCTGTTACCGGTAATTGAAACTTTAATATCAAAATTAAATTGATACAATATTAACAAAATTCTCTTTTCAATCCAAAAAAACTGATGCCATAACTTTGTGTCGCTTTCAAAACTTTTCGAAATAACTTCGTACAGTAAATAATCAATCAAAATAATAAATATTGTATAATTAATACGAATTTATGTGAAATTTTAAAGTTTTTAAATGAAATATATTCAAATATTGTACAACTTTATCATTAATTATTACTTAGAAGTAAGTGGGAAAGAAGAAAATGAAATGTAAAATATAAATAATGAAATAAGTTTATTTATTATTTAGAGTGAGTTTAGGAAAATGGATGTTTCGAGTAAACAAATAAAATGCAATTGAAATTTTCGCGATGGTCCAATGAAAGAATCTAAACTTCTAAACGCGGAGTCAACGAAACTGGCAGAAAAG
This sequence comes from Nicrophorus investigator, assembly GCA_963457615.1. Classification (NCBI taxonomy): domain Eukaryota; kingdom Metazoa; phylum Arthropoda; class Insecta; order Coleoptera; family Silphidae; genus Nicrophorus; species Nicrophorus investigator. The sequence goes on along the minus strand of OY735142.1, from coordinate 7,377,632 downwards.
CATTCGTGATTGAAAAACTTTGCATCGCAGCAAAAGGGGAGAGTTGAATACGGAAATCCGTGCACGTTTCATTCTCGCAGCCAGAGGGTGTCGTCATCCCATCGATGTACAAGTGTAAATACAGTAGCATACGCATAAATATATGTTTCTTTGGATTATATGTGTGTGACGATGTGTTTCCTATATGGAAATATCATGTTGGTTAATGGGAAATGTAAACGTGGAGACATGTTGAATACCCGGAAAATGATACCTCCCCTCCTCTCAGTGTATAATGTAATATGCAACAAACTGAGGAATAAAATATTAAAAGGAGACGTTCGAAGTGCGCCGTTTATTCTGAATAATGCAGGGCTAGTGGGGGGGTGAGAGTTGAAAGGGTTCGGTGCAAATCGAAGAATGAATGAACGGGGGAAAACAGAAGCGACGAAAAGATGGATGGTTGATTGAGCCGATACATTCTTGTTGCGCCGAAAATTTATAGATGACAATTATACGAATTGATGACGCTCGACATCAAGTCAATCTCGCTGAAAATTGAAGAAAATTGCGCAGTGATGTACTGCTTCTAAATTTACAATTACAGTTTTTTAAATAATTAAGAAAAATAGTGTTTTTTATATACTTGAAATTTCTATTAAACTTTAGATTAAATATTTTATTATTTCTAAATTATGACTACTAAAATAATACATGTTCTAGTATCAGCTGTATATTATTAAATACTATACTAAAATTAACAGAAATGCAAGAAATAATTTCTAATAGGTGCAATATACGTTAATATGTGAATTCAAAATTTGTTATAAATATGAAAATTTCATTAATTTTTTTTTTATAAATTTAACTTAAATAAATTTCTCACATTCTATTAAGTACTTGAGTATGAAACCTTTACACTTACTTAAAAAATCAGAAAGATTTTTTATAATATAGTTAAGAAAATGATCCATTTCGATACAAAATTAACTTACATTTTCAAAGTTTAATTCAAAGTCATTTTTTAAAGAAATGACTTTATTGAAATTGAAAATGGAAATATTTGATTCAAAACATCTAAAATTTAAATTTACGAATTCAAAGGTACAGGACGTTTTTCTTATAGAATTTAACAATAAATTAGTGAATTGTTTTTTTGGTATTTTCTTACATTTTCAATTGTATGAAATAGTTGTAAAAAAATCACTGCATAAAATTTCTACTCATTTTTTGAGTATTTTATTGTTGTTGCTATAAGTATTATTAAGTTTTATAAAATATTTATTTATTTTATTTTTTATCCAATTTTTTCGGATTAAAAGATATTTTGTTCACAAAATTATTTTTTTCAGTCTTATTTTAATTTTTTAAAACATGAATTATTTCCAATTTATTTCTGAATCAGATTAGAAAAACTGTATAGAAATTAATTAATTATTTTTATAAGTTTAATGAAAAATTCAAGTTCGTGCTTGTAATTATGATAGCTTATCGTTAATTCCAGTTCCCATTGAGCTAAAATACTATTTTTTAATTGTAATCGTAATGTGAGAATTTTTGTACAATTTATATAAAAAAAATAGTTAATTAAAATATTAAGTTTGATATAAATCTTTATAGGTTTTGACTTATTTTAGTAATCATTAATTTGTACTTAGTGTTTATGCTTTAATTAAGATGTTAAGAAGGTGAGCTATATGAGATTTAGTATCATGAAAAAATGGTGAAATAATTAGTTAAATAATAAGTTTTAATATAGACCTACAAAGATTTTCATCTAATTTAGAGAAAATTAAGTTGTACCTGATGTTTATGCATTAATTAAGGTAGCTTAAAGATGATCTTATATGAAAATACAACTTAAGTATACATTTGTGATCTGTATGAGATTTAGTATAGAATTTTGTAGTTGATTAAATTTGATGATAAATACAGCTTAATATTTAATGGTCATGTCTGTAATTAAGATAGCTTATTACAGTTTTCTAATGTGATCTATGTAAGAATTTGTGTATAATTTATTTAGAACAGTTGTTGAATCATGAAAAAATAGTTCAATTTACAGTTCAGTAAAATAATAAGTTTGATATAAATCTTGAAAGGTTTTGACCTAATTTAGAGAAAATTAAATTGTACTTGATATTTATGTATTAATTAAAGTAGCTTAAAGTTTATCTTGTAGAAAAATATAACTTAAGTATAGTTAAGCATTCGTGGGTGATCTATATGAGATTTACTGTAGGATATTGTAGTTGATTAAATTTGATGATATTATTACAGTTTCTATTGTGATCTATGTGAGAATTTGTGTAGAAGTTGTATGGGACAGTTGTTGCATCATGGGAACAGGGTGGAGCGGTGGCATATTTGGTTAGTTAAAAATATAATTAAGTCGTTAATGGAATTAAAGAAAATAGCGTGGTATTATCTTTGTGGTTTTTCGAGGGTGGTTCACTTCCGTTTCCATGTGTATATATATATATATATATGTACTTTGTGTGCCATATGAGTAAAAAGGGATGTTACAGATGTCCGGTCAGCTGTTGTTGTTACTCTTACCAGGTGCTACCTGGTATTACCTGATGCGTGTGCGTGTAGAAGAGAGGGCCCAACCGAATCGTGTGTACATTTGGGGAATGACGACTGAAGCAACAAGTCAACGAAAGGAAGAGCAATTATTGCATTTGGTTTATAGGATTATGATGATGGATGTACGTGTTTTGAAGCAAGTATCGACAGATTTCATCCGTGGGATCCGATGGTTATCAATAAGACGCTCAGAACATATGCGGGACCATCGATTTTTTTTGTCCACATAAATTCTGACGATCACACGGATACTAATTTTACATAGATGCATTATTTACAAGTGGCACAGTTTTATCCTACTTCTGGGACACGTCATACTTTCGTTAAACAGCAGAAACGAAAGCTAAACAATTTATTTATTATGTATAACTCTTTTTAAACTACACTACAATTATCTACAAAGCAATTTTAATATTTGATTAATACCCGTTCTTTTTTACAGTAAATATTAAATATAATTAATTTTTAAATAAACTTAAATCTTACTTAAATAAATTGGTATTAGCTAAAGAATGTACACAGTTTAAACCATTCAATATAAGCGAAATTACTGGTAAATTTTGACAAAAATAAGTACTTCAGAAAAGATATAAAAGATGTACATATTGAAATTGGCTATAGATGCTACAGCTAATTGTAGAATACTTTCTGTTGTATTTATTCAAAAAATTATTGTTGTCTACATAAAATACTATTTTAGAATTTAGTTATTTACATCAAGAGGCAGATTATAAATTATTTCAATTGAATGAATCGTCCTTTACCAAAATATCGTTTAAAATAGCCTTATATGGGCAAGGACACGCCTTTCTTACGTCACGATAAATCAGCTGTTGCTTCAAGTCATTTGTAAACATACTTAAAAAAAATTATTATGAAAAATTATATTTTGTACATTTATAAAATCGTCACCTCATCTACGACACGAGAGTCAACTTATGTCAGGGACGGAGCAAGGCAGTTCTGCTTCATTTCATACAAAAAAAAAACGTATTTTAATTCTAAAATTATATATTTTTTTTCAATAGTAATAAAATGATTAAAGTATGAAATATGACAGAATCTATCTTTTTTGAATTTTTAAATAAAAGAAATGAAAATATGAATTATGTATAATTTTCATTTAAATAAAAAAATTGTATAAATTTATGCATTTCACTATTCCGGTTATGGTTGTTAAATGTGAAACGAAACGGAATGCACATTTTATATCAGATGGTGTTGGGTTTTTTTCGGATATGCTTATTTCGTGAAATACTTAATTTCGTGACGTGCGACGTCGTCTCGTTTCGTTTTGTGTCATGTGTGTGATGTGATGTCACGTCATTAAAATTCTAAATATACGTGTGCCCTTTTCAATTTACCTGTATTACGTTCTTTCTTCATTGTTCAACATTGGAATAAAATGTTTGGAACTGTAGACGCCGCTGTTCCATTTCAATTCATGAACAATGTGTATGCATACCATTAATAGCGAATTATTTCCATGAAGTGAACTTTCTATAAAGTAATATTTCTATGAAATGAAGTGAGCTTCTCAATTTTGATTATAATTCGTAGAATTTAAATATCGAGATGTACAGATATGAAATTTTATGCGTTTTATTTAAAATTATTTATTGTACAATTTTACAAACTTTATTCTATAAGAAAAATGTAAAAATTAGTACACAACATTGATGAACAACATTGGACTAAAAATGACAAATATTCGAGAATAAAAGCAAAATATTTTTCGTTTATAAAATATTCGTAATTGAACGATGTGCAAAAAGGACAGAAACTAAATAGTTAATATTTTTAGATAGTAAAAATTTAAAATAAAACTGGATATTAGAAATATCAATAAAAAAAAATGTTGGATTTTACAAGTCTTAATATTTCTAGTTTATGAAAGTTGAGAAAAGTTCTGAATATTTGAATATTTTTACCATTGTCAAAATTGGCGTACAAAGAAAGTAGTATCCTGATAATTGTTAAGATAAAAAGGATAAAATAAATAATTGCGGTTTTTGGTACAAAAATATTTTATTAAAAAATCTTAATATTTTTTTTAATGAAAATTAAGAAGAAATTTTATTATTCTAAGTTGAACGATGTCAACATTTATACAAATGTGTCCTGTGCTAATGAATATTAGGATAAAAGGACAAAAAAGTATTTGTGGTTTCTGAAACGAATATGTGGGAATATAAAAGTTATAATATTTCTAGTTTATAAAAGTTAAGAAAAATTCTGATTATTTGAATATTTTTATCGTTGTCAAAATTGGTGTACAAAGAGAAAATTATTTTGATAATTGTTAGGAAAAAGGATAAGAAATTAATTGCGGTTCTTGGAATAAAAATATTTTATTAAAAAATTCATAATATTTTTTAATTATGAAAATTAAGAAAAAAAAATATTATTAGAAATTGAATGATGTCAAAATTTATATAAATGCGTCCTTTGCTAATAAATATTAGGATAACAGGACAAAAAAAACTATTTGCAGATTTTGAAACGAAAACTGTGGAATAGAAAAGTCTTAATATTTCTATAGTTTATGAAAATTAAGAAAAAATCCGAATATTTAAATATTTGGCTCATTCTGATAATTCTTAGGATAAAAAGGATAAAATAACTAATTGTGGTTTTGGAACAAAAATATTTTATTCAAAAAATCTTAATATTTTTTAAATATATTTTTGTGTTTAAGAACAAGTTTTATTATTTCAAACAACTATTTGCGGTTTTTGAAACGAAATTGTGAAACAGAAAAGTATTAATATTTCTAGTTTATGAATATTAATACAAAAATATAATTTAAAATTCAGAATATTAAGCTGATTCTGATAATTGTTAGGAAAAAAGGATAAAAAAGTAATTGAGGTTTTTGTAACAAAAATATTTTATTCAAAATTTTTTTAAAAATTAAGAAAAATGCTTAAATATAAATCGATACAACTGAAAATATGTTAAATATTGGATAAAAATTAACAACAAACTAAGTTTAAATTCTGGAAAAAAATTTACAAAAAAAAAATAATATTTTTAATATATGAAAATTAAGAAGAAATCGTATTTATTGCTGTAATTCTACCCAATTATGATATAATTTCTATAATCAATAGAATTATTTTAACTTTTATTTATGAGAAATGCAAATACGAATATTTTATTTTTGATGAAAAAAAAAATCTAATAATCTTTAAATAAATACTTACCATAAATAACATTACTTAAATATAAGTTTAACTAAACTTATTAAAAAAGCAGAAATTATTTTGTAAAATTGATTACATACCTTAGCAAACGTTCTTGAGAATAATACACTTTTTATTCGAGATAATCCTTCAACTTGTCGTTACAACCCAGACGTAATCTATTTAAAAAGAAAAAAGTACAGACGCACAATTTCTCCCCCAAATTCGTAAGAAATGAAAGGATGGAAACGTGCCTAAATAAAGGATAATCTCTTTCGTCTCCAAAGAATAACATTATATATATTTTTCGCTGAATAAACGAAATCATGTTTACAAAAAGGGAGTCACATTAATTTACCAAATGAGGTAATAATAACGTCTGAGTCCTGCAGATAAATTGTCCTTTTATAGTCGAAGGATTACAGGACGCTCCCTTTTCAGATAAATATTAGGATAAAAGGAATACCCAGGATCAACAAAAAAAAATATATAGATAAGGAGAGAAATCAAAGATGAATCGATGATTGGAACGATTATTTTTTTGCAGTTTTTTTTTCTATGCTATTTATTATGAAAATATATAATACAAAACTTACTATATGTAGTGTTTACAATAATAAATATTGTGGTCAATATTACTGGACTGCAAGTGTACAGGTTCTTAGAGAAATAAATTAAAAGAAAACAAATATACTGCAAGCTCTGCACGTTCTGTCCAAAGTGTTCGGAGCGCATTCACAAAATTATTATTATTATTTTACATAACAGATAATACAATACAATAAATTAATTACATAATAGAGAAATAAATATACATAAATAATTACATAATAAATTAATTATTATCGAAGTGAAATCAGGTGAAATAATTGTTGTTGCAAATATATTTTATAGTTTGAATGAAGAAACCTCTCCTCGGCTTTGGCAAGGCTGGCTACTCGAGCACTATATAGTTTCATATATAATATATATATACTCTTATATATTCTTTAAATACTTTTAATTTACAATATATAATTTTTATATTTTTTTTTTTTTCGTTGGAACTGAATCTCGTTTATTCGTCGAATCGTGGTGAACCGAAATTAAAAGGATTACGACTAAGTTTACACAAAATCTAGTCGAAATTAAACGAAATTTTTTTTTTGAAAAATATTGCTTTGATTATTATTATAATTATTACGTCGTCCACTGTTACTTTTACGATACTCGTATTACGATATCTATTGCTGTTCGCTAAATATTGCTATTAAGTTTATAAATAAGTTTTCAATTACTCTTCCTTACTTCCTTCCTTTTTCTTCGACTCATCTCCGCTTCAATCTTCGTTAGGCAGGCGCTGCTAAATGCTATCGTCGTTAATCAATAATTAATTACCATTACAAAGTATTCATTATTTTTTTTTTTTATATATAACTTTTTCTCGTTTTCGTTTTTTTTTTCTTTTCATATTCAAAATTTAACTCGGAAAGCCCCAAAAACCGAAAATCCAACAGAAAAACAATAATTTTCATATACAATATATATATATATATAATAAATCTTCCCCAATTTTTGTACTGCGCACTTTTCCGAGGCTCCCTTAATTAATTTCCTTTCATCTTCCCCCAACTAGTAAAATCGAGTCACTAATATATAATAATAATATATATCTCTTTATATAATATATTATTACTTTATTCACTTCGTTTTTATTACTTTAAGTTTCTATATTGCTATGTTTCACCGTGCGGTTGAGGCGATTTCGTCCCCAAAAAAAATTATAAATTAAATAATCACGAACTTGCTCGCTCGTCTTATATAAATTTTTCTTTTTTTGGGAAACCGAACCCTCAACCAACCACGTCTACTGTGCTTTATTGCTTTTCGAATACCCGGCGCATCCCGGACAAAGAACGAAACCTTCTTCATTCACTCTCCAAGAATCACGAGAAATAACAACAAAAAAATTATTTATATATATTTTTCCAAAAAAAAAAAAAATTAAACGAAACTACCTATTATTAGATCTACCGGGATTTATTGCCTGCGAATTTTATTTTTTTTAATTAAATAATTAAATTTATTTATATTAATTTTTTTTACTCAATAATTTTCCTCGTTTTATAATAAATTTATAAACTATATATGCATATCAAATAACTTCTAGAAAATACTTTCCTAAAATATTTACCTTTTTTTTTGTTCGTTTACATCATTTAATTATTAATTTTTTTTTTTTGGTTTTACTTCGATCTTTTAAATGCTCTCTTTATACAAAAAATCAAGGAGAAAATTTCGCGTTTTTTACAATTTCTCACTCATCTACATGTGGCCTAGGATACTAATTAATAGTAGTAATAATAGTTAATAATACTTAAATCCTATAAAAAATTGTATATTAATAACTTGGTTGCTTTACTTTCTTTCACCTAATAGTAATAATAGTTACATAATTTTTCATCTTATCGGAATTTAGGCAGAGAAATAGTTTTATTTATTTTTATTTTTTTTCATTTAAACAATTCAGGTGTTCTTTGAGTATTTTTTTTTGTTTGTTTCGTTTTCGCTTTTAATTTTGTTTCGTTGTTCATTCTCCGTTTTTAAGGCACCCGTCATATCGTTTAATTAATAATATATACTTTTTTTTTTGTTTAAATATTATTTTTTTTTACTTCTCTCGATTTTTTTTTTCAATATTTATTATACAATATAATTTTTTCTCTTTTCGTTTCGTTTCGTTTTCCTTTAAGCTCTGCCTAATTCTTCGCAAATCCAAGTAATAGAACGGGGGCCCGGGCACTACTCTTAAACAGCTTAAGAATTAAATGACTAGAGCTTCACACTCGCCTTGTTTTTCAAAATATTATTATTTTGTTGGCTTAACGCACGGGCCTATTGCACCGGCCCTAAAAACCACTAAATAATAATTAAGAAAAAAAAAAATTCAAAAAAAAAACTGTACAAATTCAAAAATTAACAAAAGTGTAGCAAAAATATTTGCCGAAACTTCGTTGAACTCTCTTTTCGATTTACGATTAAATTTTACGTTTTTTTTTACATTTTAATACAAAAAACGGAAAATTAAATCGAAATCAGTACGCCTTAAAAACTAGATTACCTTAAACATTACGCGCGCGGTTTTTTATTGCTTACTTTCGTAATCAAATTCCCCCGAAAACGGAATCAAGTTAAAAGTAATTACGTTAATTGACTATAAATGGGACTAGGACGTATAAATACGGGGATTAATCATTACCTTTTTTTACTTTCATATAATATATATTTTTTTTATATATCATTTAAATACGATCTAAATTATTTTTATTATTAAACGCGAAATGGCAATTTTCAATTGGTGTTGCTAATGTTCGTTACTCGAATATACCTGATAGCATCGATCGTGGAAACGTCCGAAGGGAAAACGCAAAGTTTTCCGAACGATATTAAACACAAACGAAACGAGATAATTCCGTAAATAAACGCTCTTATATTACTTTAAATATAATTTATTTATAGTATATTTATATAAGAATATCTATTAAAAAAAATAAAATGAAAAATCGTTTGTATGTTTACATACCCTAAAGAGTAAATTTATTTGCATGTAACTTCGTTGTTTGCGAAACGTTGCTTTGCATCCGCCCTGTCCGGGTTGGGATCTCATTTAAAAATTTTACTTTACTTATTATTCTTTTACTTTATTTATTTATTTATTTATTTTTTTGGGGGGCAAAAGCACATTTTCTTTATATGCTTAATTCATCTGCAATATATATTTTTTTCTCTTTAAATTTTTTTTGTTAAATTAATTAATTAATTATTACTACGGTGCAGCCGTTCAAAGATTTTTTTTTTGTATTGTAATTTTTGGAAATCGGCCAATTCCAAGCCGTAAATTACGATATTGCTTCTCGAATAATTATTTTTATTGCTTTACGATTTTTTTAAAGAAAAAAATAAATAAAATCCGCTTAATTGACGCAGCTTCGACTTTGAGCCAAGAAAATGAATTGACTAGGTACGACTTTTTTTTGTGACTACAGAAAAAAAATCGATATTGACTAAGGAATATTTTGCAATTATGCAATTACATATATTTTTTTTAAATATACAATTTTGGTTTTGCGCTTCATTTTAAATTAACCCTTGCGTCTACAGTATTATTTTATTTCTAACTTTCAATAATTTTATTATTGGTTTCTTGACTAAAATAAATTAAATTTATAAATTTGACTAGAATTTCAACTTAAATTATTTTTTTGGTGTCATTGACTAGATATTAATTTCTCCTTCACTCTTGTACTATTTAAGTTTTCGTTGATATTTTTATAATTTCGATGTTGACTAGACTTATTTTTGTATTTCACAAAATTTATAGGTGTTAAAAATTAAATTTATTATTTAACAAGTTAATACTGACTAGTGTTAAATTTGACTACTCTTTGGTTTTTACTGTTAATACTGACTGTTTTTCTATAAATTATAATAATTGTTAGTATTTTATAGATCAATTTTATTTGGTGCAGACTAGAAAGATTGGACTTTTAAGAAATGTTAGCGTAAATTTGACTATTTTGTTTTTTGGTTAGTTTTTGGTGTTAATATTGACTAGATTTAAAAATTTTACATTCATCATATTATATTTTAGCCGTAGCAGTAACATAATTTGATAAAAATTTTGAAAATTAAATTTAGTGTTAGTTTAGACTAGATTTCCAATTTAATATTAATTAAACTTCATTGTTTTTTTTAGAATTAATATTGACTAGTATTAATATTAAACAACAAAGTAAAGTAATGGAATCTTATTTGGCATATATTGTTAGTTTTGCTTGTTAATATTGACTAGATTCAAATTATATTTTAAAATATGAAGATTAAAATTTTGAATTTCTTTGGTTTTTTGATTTTAACATATTTAATATTTGGTTTTGTAGTAATATAATTAAATTTTGACTAGCGCGAAGAATCTTTGTCGATTCGTTATAATTTTCTTTGTTAATATTGACTAGATGTTTTTTTTTAATATTTGGTTTTGTAGTAATATAATTAAATAGAAATATGTATAGACGCAAGGGTAAATTTTGACTAGAGCGAAGAATCTTTGGGATTCGTTATAATTAATATTGACTAGATTTTCATCCGTTTGTTGTTGTTGTTATTTTTTAAGTAACTTCGCCGACTTTTATATTCGTTGGATTGGAATCGTGCGATTTCCGTGGCGTTTGCAATTGGCTTAACGCTATAACTTAAATATTTATATATATTTTTTTTTTGTTGGTATTATTAATGTTTTTGCTCAACTTGTATAATAATATAGTAATAATTATATAATAATAATAATAATAGTATTCTATACCCCAAAGACCTTAGGGTCCTAAATTAGTGGACGTGTTGCGATGTGTATTAATCTCACTGGGAGGGATATTTACAAGAAGGGACTTTTCAGTTCGCGAAGAATCATAGAATATGTATATATGTACAAGGTAAGGTAATAATATATATATAATAGTTAGGATAGCCTAAGATACGCGTAAAGGCGCGAAGACTAGAAAGTTCCAAAATAATACGTTATAGATATAGACTAGAGTTGAGTGTACATATATAAAGACTAGAGGTTTTAGTTACCTATGTAGTACGTTTTTTTTTTTTAAGAGTTTCGTAACGTCACGTCACGTTGCATGCGTTCAGCCCGCGTAGACTCTGGTTCCGTTTGGATCCGAGACGGCTGCAGCGGAGGCGGGCGAAAGCTGTTCGCCGGGGGAGGCGAGATCACCGTCGATGGGTGTCAGATCGTCCTTCAGACAGGCGGACTCCAGGTGCTTGTTCAGGTAGGACTTGAGCGCGAAGGATTTGTGGCATCGCGAGCACTCGAAGTTCTTGTCCGAGGAGTGGGTCTGCATGTGGGCACGAAGGTTGGAGCGATCCGCAAAGGCCTTACCGCAATGGGCGCAGCCGTAGGGTTTCTCCCCTGTGTGGGATCGGAGGTGACCCTGGAGGAGCCACGGACGCGAGAACTGTTTGCCGCACACACTGCACTTGTGCGCCAATTTGTGTGTGAGGACGTGCATCGCCAATGCGGGCATACTCACGTAGGCTTTACCGCAGGTGATGCACTTCTTCGCCGATTGGGAGTCGAGACTTCGATGGGTCTGTTTGTGTCGCGAGAGATTCGAGGAAGTCGCGTACTGCTTTCCGCATTCACTGCACGTGTACTTTGGCTTGTCGCCGCTAACCGCCTTCACCGCCGCCGGTTCCTGCTGCTGCTGTTGCTGCTGCTCCGGTGGCGGTTGTCGCTTCTTCGATCGCCCGTCGCTCACGAAGAACGCTTCGTAGGTGTACGCAACGGTCTTCCCCGACGACGCCACCGGCAATTCCGCCTCCTTCACCACATCCTCCTGGCTATGTGGTAGCAAATGTTCCTGCTGAGGCTGCTCGAGTAGAGGCGGTTGATGAGGCTCAGGAAGTTGAGGAGGCGGCAGCGACTGCTGTTGTTGTTGCTGCTGCTGCTGATGTTGTTGCTGCTGCTGCGGATGTGGCGGCGGAAGGAAAGCAGTGGCCGCGCTCAGATCGAGTATCGCATGGGCTGCATGCAGATCCTCCTCAGCTGGCACCCTGATCTGCGACAGCTGCGGCAACGGCTTGTCCTCCAACGAGTACGGCCTATAAATATCTTTCTTCTTCGGCGGCAAGGATAGCGCCGCGCCGGTACTCGTGTAGCACATTGCCAAAGACTTCTTGCTTCGCACGTAATTCTCCGTCTCGTTGACCGTCCTCAAAGTGGCATAGGTTTGCTGCGGCTGCTGCGGAGGAGGACTGCTTCCACCCTGCTGCTGCTGTTGCTGAGGCTCGGTGTTACCGCTCACCTGAGTCACGAACGTCGACGTGTAGTTCGTTGGAGACAGCTCCTGCAAATAACCTGCGAACAGAAACGAATCCAATAAAACTTCGCTGTTGCTGCTGATGCTGCCGTTGCAATTACGGCTCCAACAGTAAATCTCGCGATAAAGCATTGTGTAATTCGCATTCAACAGTTCGTGGCCATAAAGACAGAAATTACTCCAGCTGCCGCCGCCGACGCCACCGCCTTAATGACCTTACATACAGGGTGTTTCGCGACAATAACCGACTTCCCTTTATTACGTGCGCTCTCTCGAATCCATTAAAACTTCTTTTACTGTTTCAACTTGTTCTTTATTCACATCCTCCACACCAAATTCACCAACCATGTCACCATTTATCAAATATTTGACAACTTCTACAAGTCTACCAACTTCAATCACAGTACAATAATTTACAAGTTTTTCCAACATTAACGTCGCACGAGCAAAATATGCTTAGTTTCCATGACAACTAATAAACAATTGTATAAGTTACTATTAAATATTATGTAATCAGTCCATTTTTTATAAAACTTAAAACTCTCAGCACCAATTAAATTTTAATATATATTTCGCTGAATTATGAAACAAAGTGTACCAACTTAAATCACAGTACGGTCGTTTTCAAGCAAATTAACTTATTTGATAAAAAAAAATTGAAATCGTTAATTCGTTAAGTGAGGAATAAAAAATAATATAATTTTTCAATGACTTGACATAATGGCAATCACGTAAACTTCTTTTATCGCAAACACCTTGAATATTTAATAAAACCGGTATTTTTATTATCCAATTTGAGAGCACCCGTTAAATGTAATAGTTTTCAATCAATTTTACTGAAATGCTCAACTTAGCATATTATAAGCATTCCATTAAATAATAAAAAAAAAATCTATTACGTTCATTCTCCGTCGACCTTAAATCGTAAATATATTTTATAACGCTCCTTAAATTATGCATAACAACTTGTTGTATATTAACTTGCTTCATCTTGGAACACATTTATTCCTTGCATCAAGGGTAGAATTCCCACGAAATTAAATATTTTCAGGTCAACAACTTCGGACGTGAAACACAAAACTGATGTAAATGTAATATTTTTCTTTGGTCAGTATTTATAGTTGATCTAGATTTCGCTGCAATTATATTAATTTGCATGAATTTCGAGCGTGCTGACCTTTCGGGGTGGAAAAAAGAAATGTTAAGATATTCTAATTTTCACCCTGAGACTAAAAATACAAACGATGTTTGTTTTTCTGCAGTCGTCGTAGCCTGTTGCATGATCGCGCTTTCGTTGCTTATCGAGATTAATTCGTTGGGTGAAGTCAAATATAAAACGGCGGGAATCTTGAATGCGAGCAGAATAAGTGGTAAGTGTATATCATCTGAAATATGCATGCGCTATTATTGAGCAAAAATGAAATGAAAAGAAGGAACGATAAAAGCGAACTACTTTTACGTTTAAGTTACATTATTTAACGTTCGACCGTTCCGAATCGCTTTCACCGAAGCAGGCAAATATGGTAATTGCGCGCTACTTAAGCATCTGACATTCTTTATTAACATAACTCCTGCGGAGGGGCAAACGGCGTAATGCTCGAATATATATTCCTCAACGTCATATATATATATACGTGTATTACATATACAGCGGGAAAGGAAAATTGAATATCTTTATCTGCTGCCAGTGCCCGGCGCATCCACCATTTATTATACAACATGGATTACCATTTCAAAGGCACTCGACCTTAGACCTTAAATCTCGATTCCAAATTTTCGGCTGGCAAATTTCCTCCCTTTTTCCTCTTCGAAACACAATATCTACAAATAAAAAACGGACTTTTTTTTTCACAATTACCATAAGCGTTTCTGTTCAAACAGGAATTATTTACAATTCCATTGTCAACAATTTTCATTACATAAGTTATTTAATAACATCTCTTAAAGTTTTTAAGACATTAAAATAAAATGTTCTCTTCAAATTAATATATTTTTATTCTTTATTATAAGTTTTTATAGTCCCTTTTTATAATTGCATTCATAAATATAAAGTGCAAAATTATTAATAATATTTAAACTTTAATTAATTAATATATATATTACTGAAATCAACTGTTGCAACTTATTATTATTAGTAAAGAATATAGATATATTTAAATATAGAATCGCCCGGCGCGTGCACCAATAATATCGTCTAAAATATATTTTTTTAATATAAAGACATTTCGAATCTACTTTTGAATTATATTTCAAATTGGTGATGTATATAGACTTTGTATATTCATTGAAAAATTAATTAAAAATAATGTATCCTTTGAAGTGATGCAATTGATTTCTGAGAATAGTAAATGATAAGTTGTCGAGTGTAATAGTTGATGATCAAACAGAGTTTTGTTTGTAGTTGATGTTTATTTTTGGGTGGTTAAGGAAACGGCGTGTTATTTGTTGCTCGGCGACGAAGGTTGCACGTTTCTTGGGGAAGGGAACATCTGTTGAAAGGGCCCGAGGGGGATGACGCGTGCGGCGCGTCCTTTTAATTAAATCAGGGACACGCGACAACAGCTGAACACGAGTCGGTCGGCCCTTTTCTAACTGGAAATATGTACACCCTGCAACAGGGGACGACGGGGAGGGACACGTTCGTGCATGAGAAGGTCTGATCATAAATTCCATTTGGTTTATTTGGTTAGAAAATCGATGGGGTATTTTACAATTTAGATCGGTTCGGTTATTAATGTAAGCCGTGGGGGTTGTGTTTGCAATTTGGGGGGGGTGGAGGTGGTGGTGGTGCTTACCATTGTAGAGGAGCGTGGTGCCATGAGGCGAAGTGGGCGGCGGGCTGGGAGCGGTGGCGCCGGCCGTTGGACTGGACGGTGCCCAGCAGGTCGTCGTCGTCGAAGAGACCGGAGTGGTGTCGCCGACGACATCAATCTCCTCCTCGTCCTCATCGAAGCTGTGGTCGTGGGGCCGCTCCGGCCACGGATACGCCTTCCACTTCTTCGCCATCAAACAGCGCGGCATGTTTGCAGCTTATGGTGTTGAACGCCTGCTATCGCAAGAGGATCACAACAACAAAGACCGCGAACCGGCACGGCGACGCCGCGCACCACATCAAGAACTGCGTCAGGTGGGAACGATTCCAGATTCCGGCTCTTCGCTCCACGACAATTCCAAAGTTTTATTCTCTCTTTCTCTCTCTCTCTCTTCTTTATTTATTTTTCTCCCAAATTACTTGCCGTTCGTTCTTAGTTCTTTAATTTTTCTTTTAATTCCTTTCCGTTTACTGCTTTTGCATGCTTTTTTTGTTTTTAACACGAAGTGTGAGAAGACGAGTGAGAGACAGACAGTATCAGAGAGAGTTTAAGTTTAGGAAGTGTTGAGTGAATTGTGTGTGTTGTAAGAGTGAAGTGGTGAAGAGAACTGAACTGAAACTAAACTAAACCGAACGAATGAACCCCTCGTGTGTCTTTGGAGGGTTCACTCTGCCCCTGCGCCCCTTTATAGCGGCACGCTAGGCCTGGTGGTTCGGATTGCGCCGACGCCGATTCTCTTCCCCTGCCTGTGCCTGCCTTCTGCTGCCAGGGGTGGAAAGGTTGCCAACAAAAACTCACCACCACCGCCAGCACCGGCACCGCCACCACCACCACCATCGCCGCCGCCGCTTCTGCCTCCTTCTCCTTCTCCTCCTCCATCGTCGCTTCGATGCGCCGCGCATCGATTGCACCCTGCAGAGACCTCACCCAACACGTGGATATACCAGAGGACGCGTGCCATGCGATCATTACCATCCGAAGCCACTCAACAGTCGACCACCAACAACAACAACAACATCATCAGCAACAACCACCTGCAACAAACCGAATCCCCTCATCCGATATTGTTATTAGATTACAGCCATACAATTACATACAAATGCAGCTACTTTTACATATATTTCCTTTCTCAACAAAATAAAGCAATTAAAAAAAATATAATTTATTGCAGAAAATTACCTTAATAAAAACAAACAAATGTAAAAAATATTTTCTTCAACACAATTAATTCTTAAATTACACAATTAAAAGATTATATCAGAAATATACATATCCCCCAATTTATATTGTACAGTAATTAAATGCTTTATAAAATAGCTTATCACCAATTCACAAGATACGATTTTGCTTTACATAACAAAATTCAAAATTAAAAAATTAGAATATAAAAAAATAATTGTAAATTAAAAGAATATAATATTTCTTATTTCTATACTTGTTTAATTATTGTAAAATAATAAATAAGGACATACATAGAAAAAATTATTTAAAATCTACAATTATATAATTATTATTAGTAACAAAAAAACTTTTCTTATGAATTGCGTTATTTCTATGCGAATGGATATTGTATGAAGATAAATTGTCATTTTATTTGTCCCATGTTGATCATGAATATCGATCATCCATTCAAGTAGTGTCTTTAGCACGCGTTATTTGACTTTTATTAGAGGCCCAAAAAAAATCGTTGTAATTACAGTGGTGCCTCACACAACGAACTTAATTCGTTCCAGGAGCAAGTTCGTTATGCGAAAAGTTCGTTATGTGAAACGCGTTTTCCCATAACAATACATGTTAAAAAAAATAATTCGTTCTGTAGCATAAAATATGGTAAGATGACATAAAAAAAAGATAAATTCCAGGGATATTTTTCTTTAGATCTTCATAAATTATCTTGGCCTTGTGACAGATAATATCTTGGGTTGTTACGTCACCTTTCACCTGCCTGTCCTTAATCCAAATCGCTAATAGCCTCTCCATTTCCTCGTGGATTGAAGATCTATGTTTTTCATTAAATAGTTTTGATACTCCTTTGGCTACTTTGGCTGATTTTATTGCATCCTTGTTTGTCAAAATGGTGAAAATGGTGGTCTTGTTGAGGCCAAACTCTTTGACGAGGTCACACTGTTTTACCCCACATTCACTCCTTCTAATTATTTCCTGTTTCATTTCAAGAGAAATCACCTTCCTGCTTTTTTTAGAACCCATCATATAAAAAAAATGTTGAGTTTATCTTAAAAGGACGACTGCCGTGATACGTGTGCGATTTAATTCGTAATGAAGAACGATTGCTGCGATACGTGCGTAAGTTAAGTTGTGTGAAGCGAAGTTCGTTGTGTGAAGCGAAGTTCGTTGTATGAATCGTGAAATGAACGAAAAGGAAGTTCGTTGTGTGCAGCGTTCGCTGTGCGAGGCGTTCGTTATGCGAGGCACCACTGTATATATTTTATTTATACAAATTTTAAAAAAATATGCAATATTTTGTCTACAAAGCAAAATCAACCCGCCGTTAAAAAGTATTATGGAATTAATGAAAAACAGAATTAACTAAAATACAATAGATATTAAGAATATTAATAAATATTGATTTCATTTCAATTTTATTTTTTCATGAATTGAAATGAATATAAAAATTAGAAATTATGAATATTAAAAATAATAAAAGATAATTATGGTATGTTAAAGATAATATGTTTTATTATTGTAAAATAATTATTAAGGACATAAATTGAGAAAAAATATTTAAAGTTACAATTATATAATTATTATTATTAGTAACAAGAAAACTTTTCTTATGAATTGCATTATTTCTATGCGAATGTTTATTGTATGAAGATAAATTGTCATTTTATTTGTCCCCTGTTGATCATGAATATCGATCATCCATTCGAGTAGTGTCTTTAGCACGCGTTATTTGACTTTTATTAGAGGCCCAAAAAAAATTGTTGTAATTATATATTTTATTTATACAAATTTTAAAAAAATATGCAATATTTTGTGTACAAAGCAAAATCAATCCGCCGTTAAAAAGTATTATGGAATTAATGAAAAACTGAATTAACTAAAATACAATAGATATTAAGAATATTAATAAATATTGATTTCATTTCAATTTTATTTTTTCATGAATTGAAATGAATATAAAAATTAGAAATTATGAATATTAAAAATAATAAAAGATAATTATGGTATGTTAAAGATAATATGTTTTATTATTGTAAAATAATTATTAAGGACATAAATTGAGAAAAAATATTTAAAGTTACAATTATATAATTATTATTATTAGTAACAAGAAAACTTTTCTTATGAATTGCATTATTTCTATGCGAATGTTTATTGTATGAAGATAAATTGTCATTTTATTTGTCCCATGTTGATCATGAATATCGATCATCCATTCAAGTAGTGTCTTTAGCACGCGTTATTTGACTTTTATTAGAGGCCCAAAAAAAATCGTTGTAATTATATATTTTATTTATACAAATTTTAAAAAAATATGCAATATTTTGTGTACAAAGCAAAATCAATCCGCCGTTAAAAAGTATTATGGAATTAATGAAAAACTGAATTAACTAAAATACAATAGATATTAAGAATATTAATAAATATTGATTTCATTTCAATTTTATTTTTTCATGAATTGAAATGAATATAAAAATTAGAAATTATGAATATTAAAAATAATAAAAGATAATTATGGTATGTTAAAGATAATATGTTTTATTATTGTAAAATAATTATTAAGGACATAAATTGAGAAAAAATATTTAAAGTTACAATTATATAATTATTATTATTAGTAACAAGAAAACTTTTCTTATGAATTGCATTATTTCTATGCGAATGTTTATTGTATGAAGATAAATTGTCATTTTATTTGTCCCCTGTTGATCATGAATATCGATCATCCATTCGAGTAGTGTCTTTAGCACGCTTTATTTGACTTTTATGAGAGGCCCAACAAAAAAAATCGTAATTATACATTTTATATGCAAATTAAAAAAAATATGCAATATTTTGTGTACAAAGCAAAATCAATCCCGCCGTTAAAACGTATTATGGAATTAATGAAAAATTTACAAACAATGGGCGTTCGTAATGTACATTTTTCACGCCGTCCGGAATTAAATTCGTTTCATTTTTTTTTTGTTCGTTGTTTTGTTTGCCTGTGTATCAATTAAGGGATGCAATACATAAACGCGAACGTTCGTCAATCAATCATCGGGCGCGTCGCGTCGTTCGCTTGGATTTCCTTCCACCCCTTTTGTTCGCTTAATTACAAGTCATCTTTAAATATAAAACGCGTTGCAATCGCCACCGTTCATTTGTTGCTCTCTCTCTCTCTCTTTCGCACTCATTGTATTCGTAATTAATTAGCGGCCGTAATTAGCGACGGATAAAATTCGCATTTGCACTTCGAAAATACCATTATTTATTTACCGCGATATCGATTTATCTTCTAATATTTTTTTCTTTCACTTTAAGTTGATGAACAATTGCATTTCATGCATATCGATTCGTGCTTTGCATCAATATTTCAGGAGGTGAATTAAAATTTTGTTAATTGAAAGATTAGATCCTGGAAACGTGTTTCAAAAAAAAAAACACCATTGCTCAGAGATCGATACGAAACATCAAACGTGGTGTTTTTTTTTTCTTGAATCATTAAAATTGTAGAGGAAACGATGAAGGGTGCAAAGTTACAAGGATAATGATAATGATGTTAATTACGTAATAAATATATGCGGGGGAAATGTAAACGGAAATGGAGAAATGGAGCCGGGATTTTTATAAAAATTTCATCAAGCATTTCATTTCGAGTAAATGAAAAGAATGTTCCGGAACCGCTCGTTCTCTGTCAAATTACTTGCGACATACCGAAAGATGAAACTGCACAAAAAATTAAACAGCAAAGTTCATATTTTACATTTTTTTATTAATATACAACTATAAATTCCATTAAATTATTTAAGTGAAAATGGTTGGGAAGCACTGGATTAAAGCACAAAAACTTGTTAATATTTTCAATTAAAATCTGAATAAATCAATAAAATATGTCTTTTACAAAAATTACATCAAATGTATTAGCTGGAAAAAGCAAATTTAAATAGAAATCGAGAAATTGCATGTAAAAATCATGAAGAAAACCTAAATTCCTAAATTCATGAATTATTATCAATACAAAAATTAGAAACAATAAAAATAAAGATTACGTTAATCTGAAGATAATAGATTAAGGACATAGGATAATTATGGTATATTAAAGAATCGTTAATATGTTCATTTCTAATTAAGTAATTTAATACACAAAATAAATATACGAAAACAGGAATTATCTAGACAAATGGGAAAACACTAAGTATGTTATAATCGAAGTTATTAAATTATTTTCTATTAAGAAAATACACAACAATTTTCAAAATATTATTCAAATTAAATTACACAGAAAAAACACTAAATGCGTTAATTTAATTTATTTACTTTTTTTACGTTTAACTGAAGTAAAATGAGTTATATTATAATCAAATATATTAATTTTTATTAGTAATACTAATAATAATTACAAAAATAATTGTAATCAAAAATTGTGTAAATTTGTTAAGTTTATGAAATAATGATGAAGACATGTATATAATTGTATAATATTATGTAATTAAGAACAAAAAAATTAATTAATAAATAATTTAGGAAGTTTCTAGTTATTTTCACGTGTTAATAGTTTTCGTTTCTATAAAAGTTGTAATTAAATTTTAACCTTGTTTAAAAGTTGTAATAAGTTAGTTACTTTACTATTATAATTTCGTCAGAAATTTGAGGATTAAATGTATATTATATGAAGTTATATAACTTTTTTTTACGGATTATCTATTAATATTATATTGATTATTAAAATTTCATCAGTAATTTGAGGATTAAATGCGTATTATATGAAATTATTTAACTTTATTAAAAATTTGAAGTTAATTGTAATTTTTTGGAGTTTGTTAAATGTACATGTAATTAAAAGATAAACTTTCTGAAACTATTATGATATAACAGTTTGAAAATTAACAAAATTTAAAGTCATGTTTGCAGTATGTGTATTACAGAATTTCCATTATATGAGACATTTTTGGTGATACGTGTTTTAATCATAATCAATGCATCGTAATTATAGTGGTGCATTGTTGATCCATGATGAAGTTGTTAGGGCAATGGATCAGGTATCAGGAGGCTGTTGCAAGTGGAACAATTGATTAAACGAAGCGGTATTACGTAGTCATGGTTGTTTTGATTGCACAATGCTATCGGCCCATTATTCCGTTGTTCGGTGGATGACGTTGTGTACAGAGAGAGTGAGAGAGAGAGATGTTGGAGAGGTCTGTTGCGACGACGATGCATGCCTCCATCCAGCGGCATGATGACAGCACATACAAACACGCATTTCGGCGATATTACTTTCATAATTTTAAGGGGAATTTGGCATTCGTAACGTTGAAGCGGAATTTAATACTGTTAGATTTCCAGTGGTATCCATTACCATTGATAATTAAGTGTATGAAAATGGGGGGCTGGTGGATTTTGTTGCCACTGACGCTGCCGTAGCCACCGCCACCGCCGTCGCCGCCCCCTCGCATCGAAATGCTTGACTGTAGCCATATCCCCGCGCGTTCCTGTTAATTTGTATGCAAAGTCGGTTTATATTGCAGATAGCATGCAGCAGTCGGAAACCCGCACACTCACACACGTACACATGCAGAGAGATAGATAGATAGTATGGAGTGGCGTGGTGAGGGGACGGCGGAGGGTTTATCGCGCGAGCGAGGGGGCGGCGGCCGTACCCCCGCGTTGCCCCACCGAAAACCACTGCCGCCTCCGCCGTTCCTGCCTCCCTTGCCCCCCCCTCGCGCCGCTCGCTCCCGTTCGATCGCAACGAGACGGGCCGCGCCGCTGCAGATACCGACACATACACTCTCCATCCCTCTCTCGCTGCTGCGCCCCCGCGCAACCCTCCACGTATCTACCCCTTCCTACAACATCGCACCCTCTCCCTTCCATCCCCAATGCATGCATACACTCATACACACATGCACACATCCATCTCGTTAGGGGTCTGATGCTGCCTGCTACCGCTGCTGCTGCTACTGCTGCTGTTGCCGCTACCGCCACCTCCGCCTCCACCCCTGCTTTTATATATCCACTTTGAATTGTGCGGATCAACAGTTGTTGGAGGAGCAACAGAGTATACGCCGCGAAAATTTATGCTGCAGAATTAAAAATGAAAAGATTTATCCTCGTTCTGCCGCCCCCGCTGCTGCAGCCGCCGACGCCTCTCCTCTTCGCAGCAGACCCTCGCGGCCAACGCGCACCGACGCTGTAATTTTAATGTCCTGTGCTCCCCTGTGTTAATTTTGTATGTAAATTATCGGGGGGAAACCCCCAATCGCATTTGGATTGTCGCACTCAGACACACACACACACACACAATGGTCGCATTAATTATATTTCGGTCGCTCTATCGATTTTACAATTTGCCAGAAAATTTCGTTTTTCCTCCCCGTTGCCCGGGCGAATTATTATTACGCATTTACCAATTGCCGGTCAACATTAATACGTTCTCTGTTTCTCTCCAAACCAGTTTTCAACCAACTTTCTCTCTCTCTCTCTCTCTGCACATGTATCGCCTCGTTGTTTCATTTCCATTGGAAACGATGTGGGGAATTTTAATGCTTGCATTCTGCGGGGGGGATAAATCAGCAACACGCGGGGGTGGGTCAGACAGACAGACAGACAGACATCACGTGAACTGCAGAAGAGGGTTTCCGATCGGTGCGGAAAGCAGTGGTTCTTAACCTGTTCTCGATCGATGATCGACGGCACGGAGAAATTGTTTTAGGTCCCGCAGGCTGCAACCTAAAAGAGTCATTCGGAAATCCAACGTTTGCAGCTGAAGGGTTGAACCCTCGCATCGCGTTCGATTTGACTGCATGACTCATTCGCTCTGTCTGGCTTTACCTTTCAGTTCTAATAACACCAAACAACATACTTACTAAACAGAAAAAAAAAATAGTTTGTTCAAATATATACAACAAAAGCTATGATTAAATAATACCACTTAAATTGTTACAAAGAAACACATAATTAAACGAAGTAACATTAACATATAGTAAATAGATCAGTTCAACATATAATAAGTAAATCTAGCTTGAGTTCTTACTGTAGTTAATATGTAACAATCTACACACTACGCGTTAACATCAGTTGATATCTTAGTTTCAAACTACTATTTAAGATTAAGATTTTGTGCCTTCAGCGTTCTTGTATTTTCCTACTTTACTGCTAGTTTCTTTGATTGAAACCTGAACAGTTTGTAGTAAATATATATTATGAATGAAATAAGGTTATTTCTTGCTATACAATGCATTAAGTTATCTGCAGGTAACAGTATATTTGATATACATTCGTAAACACTTTTGGGTATCCTTTTGTGTTTCGATGCCAGATGTGTGAAGGTGAGCCGTTCTTGCGTGCAGCTTGATAGCAGATTCTAATCTTCCTCGTCGCATTTATTAATAAGAAGCTATTAGGTGACAAGTCTACGTCTGTAAGTGCTGCTGCGAAGGGATGTAACACATGAATCAGAGGGGTTCGGGAAATGTTTGGCCGCGGGGGATGCATCTAAGGGATGGAGGATCTCGGATGTGGAGCAAGTGGAGCAGCACACGGTCTCGCCTACAATGCAGACGGGATGCGAATCGCAAAAACACAACTGTCGGTGTGAGATGTGCATTGTTAAAACCGGTGGCAAGAAAGAAAGTGTGTGCACTACCTCTCTCAGGTAGTGCACACTTACACAGTCGACCGACCGACCGCCCCCCCAGGCACTGTTACTTTAGTTACGTTGTCTATGTTGCTGCAGCAACAGCAACAGCAACGACCCGGTTTATTGTAATAGGGTGGAGGTTTTTTATTCCCCCTGGGTACCCCTCTCGAGTGGTACGTGTGTACGTGGTGCTTTTGTTCCGACTGCAACAATTGGAACACGCGCGCATCTGTTTGCCGGTAGCGTGGATGGGTGAGGGGTGTGGAGACGCGCGGTGGTCGGTTGGTGAGGACGACGATGTGAAGAGGACACGAGGACGAAGAGGGAGGATCTCTCTTTCTCTCAGTCACTCGGTGTCGCCGTACCCTCCGCTCCGCCGTCCATCCCCCACGAGAACACATACACCCCGGTATCATCTGTTGCGACCCTATTATAAAATGCGGCCGTGGCCTCTGACTGCGCCAATTCTCTACCCTCATCACCCTCTTCTGCACCCCGAAAACTAGCGGAGACCTGAGGAAAAAAGCAACAACCTCAAACGCCGACGAACCCATCCCCTAAATCAAATCATCGCCGAAAGAAATAATTGAATCACACAAACACACTCACTTTCAATCTCTTTAAAAGACCCAACCAAAAAAAGAACAATATAACATTCAAATCACGCAACAAACTATTAATAACTAATTTATAGCTTGATATATTTAACATAGTCATTATATTTAAATTTACTTATTTATTTTAAAAATAGGTTCAAATTTGTCGTGGAATAAAATAAGTTTGAAAAAGATTGCTGTAAATACTATTATTTAATAAATATCATTTTTTTAATATAGATTCGTTTTCTTTTGGGCTTTCAATTAATTGTTTAAAATCTAATTTATTAATTGTATTGAGTAATTAAGAATTAATAATGAAAAAAAAAATTAAGTTAAGGAATTCTGAACTTTAAGGTCAATAACAAATTTTTTAAATACACCCCTTTTTATACACATTTTTAAATGAAAAATTTCTACATTTTTTCATGAATTTCCATAATTACTAAATATAATATCAGATGTATAATTTTAAATTATATACTGAAATTTCAACTCATAATTTTGATTATCATTACTATGGGGAAAAAAGTGCGTACTTTACACCGATAAATACTTTTCTAATAAATTTACATATTTTAAAACTCAATTTATTAATTATCCTTAGAAAATAATATTTAATTAATAAAATTTAATTTTCAAATATCATTATATAATAGAATAATAGTTGTTTATAAAATCTTAATCATTTATGGCGGATAATAAAGCTGACAAATATTTGTCAGAATGGGCTGCAATTCAACAAGTGCTGCCCGTGCTACTTTAGGTTAGCACAGAGAGTAGTCCTTTTACTCGTTCTTTATATTATATTTTTTTTATGCGTGTACTACGTGTGTTGTATGTATTTGTTGTAAGTTGAAAGGCGACCCTCACTTCATGCCGAATTTATTTGCACAAAGGCTGTAGTCCGTGTATATAAATTGCGTGCGTGTATGTATATGTACATGTATGTGGATGGGTGTGTGTGTGTGTGTGCGTGGCACGGGCCGCAACGTCCGTCCAGCTGAATCCGGCAAAGTAGGGTGCGCAAGGGGGTGGTGGCACGGGCCGAAGGTTCAAACGCAAACCAACCAACCAACCTACAACCCTCCACCCGTCTGAACCCCATATTCGAGGAAGGCAGCCGTAGCCGGCCCCAGCTGCCCAACCATAACGTCATTCGTCACGCGCAACTACCAATTTATTTATGTACCGTGCTAATAATATGGGTCAATACAATTTAAATCCCCCCGCTGTCCGCGATTTATCGGCCATCAATAATGAGATTCAGAGTAATTTATCCACGAATCCGAAAACTTTCATTAAGCCTAAAATATTGAAAACGCGCGCTGCGGACAATATTCGTTTATTTGTGCCATCTTTCATACCAAATTTGAATATCATTAAAAATCATCGATAAATCATATTCCTCATCAACACTCTTTCATTTTTCGATTCATACAATACACACACAACTTGTCCCACTTACAATGATTTATATTTAATTAAAGCTAAATCTGCAATATTGAAAATTATGGTCTTAAATAGTCTAATTAAAATGCAATTATGAACATTAACTCACTCACTATAATTAAATTCTGACTAGTAATTCCATTAACGGTTAACCAATTTTAACGATCAAACCGAAATTATTGACATAAATATTGAAATAACGTGATATTGATAGTCCCTTAAATAAACGTCTAATTTTTTGACACATGATGACAGCTGTCATTTCATGTCCCATTAAAAATTGAACACGAATCATTTTTGGGTTATATATAGAACATCATTTTTCAATGTTATAACACACTGGTCGGCAACCTTTTTGGAGCAAAGAGTCATTTAGAAGATATTTCCTGTTCAAAAAAGACCAGCAAACATTATAATCTTTATTTTAAATGAACATATCGCAATTGCTCATTTTTTTTTTAAAATTAAATGTAATAACTAATTTGAAATGTGCTCAGTCAATACATTCTCATGTAAATAGTAACTGAAAAAAGGTTCAGTTACATATAACTTCAGTGAAGTGCTTTGTAAGCGATTATTGTTATTTCGCCTATAAATATCAAGTCTTAAATCAAGTGCTTGCAACAAGTATTTCTCCACTACTTGAAACATGTCATTCCGGTACTTGAGTACCTGAATATCGAAAGGACAAACATATTCTAAAGCCACTTGAGATAATCTATAAATACAATTGCCATTTTCACAAAAATATAAATCAACAATTGGAATTAATTACTTAACTTTTAGTACTTTCAGAAATTATTTTAAAAAACATATAAATTAGATTACTGTTAAATATAATGTGTTGCGTCTTATTTTATTATTTTTAATAATAATTTTGTGTAATGTTTTGTAATTTGGATTTAATGAAATTTAATTTATAGTCATTGTTTTCAAAGAAAAGTACGAACTAATTGAGACAGTGTACATGTTAGGATTTAGGAGATGTTTTGTTTTTGTTCCTACGGGAACAGATGATATTTTAGGTGTCGGTTCTTGCACGCCGCTTGGCACCGAAATGACGCTAATAACGGCAAGCTTTAGTTCTCATTAGGAAGTTTTGGTGTTGTGGGTTTTGGGTTATTAGAACGGGTATCGTTTGCATATTAAACACTCTTGGTTTAACTCGGAGAGAGACTTCGGGGTTTTGGCTACGGGTTTGAATTTGAAATAACCCAGTCCGCAGCTAGGACCTAATGCAACGTATGTTTTACGGTCCATTTTGTAAACACAACCGCCGTTCCCGCAACGCAGATGTTCTATTACCTAAGGACATCAATAATCTGCAGCGTAATTGCACTTGCCCTTCCCAAGCAAATAAGGAACCAGACCATAATCACTGCTTACTAAGTAAGGAATGGATTGAGGTCAATTCTATGAAACTACTGTATCCAGAAAACTCCAATTTTTTGCTTTTACTCATTTGCCACGACTCAGAGCCCGGAAAATCGGATGAATCAATCCTTTGAGGATTTCGCAGAATGTCCAGATGCGCTTAGCATGCACACAGATAATCCTCTACTAATTCAGTTTGTTCATTCTGGTCTATGTGTCATTGTATTTCGTCATTGGCAACAACTGTTTACATCGAAATTTAGAAATACAACCAATTACATCTTCTGTTGTAAACTAACATCAAAATCAACTTTATAATTAAAAATTTAATGAAAAACTTACGTTTGATATTTGAAGTTTCTTACATTTGACAACTAACGGCAGGTGTACCAACTTCACATATTATTGGTTACTAACCAACAGAAATATTGTCGTTCCAATAATATTAAAACGTTTGGTTGGTAGTAACTTTTTTCAATGACAGTTAATCTTTGAATTAGTTTATTTTTAAATAAAATCCTTGAAAATTATGTAAAATAAGCTTCTTAATCTTCTTTCTAGTCTACCACTTTCCTCACTAAAATAATAAGCTAAAAGATATTTTTTATTACATTTCTAAAAAATACGTTGGAACAGCTTTCGGCATACCAACATAAAAAATGTTACTAGACTTAGTTCCTTAAAGGTATTGTACTTTAACACCATTATAAATAAAGAAATTGTGTTTGGAAAATTGCAATTAAAGGAAATAATGCGATTCGTTTGTATTCTCTGCATGAATCATCAATTTTACCAGTGACTACACCCCCAACAAAACGCCTTATTTTCCAAATAAAAAAAAAATGTAAAGGTTTTTCAAAGAGAGTGTTTGGTGGAAAATCGCTTGGCTACAAACATTCCCAAATCGATTAAACGAAAAAATTCTTGAAACTACAATTGCCGTGCGGAGGGAGAGAAAACTCTAAAGGCTGTTGCATATGAAAGAGGTTTTTTTTTCTATATCAAATGCAGGAACTTTAGGGGAAGGCCACCGCCCTGCCCTCCCTTAATACATCACTGCACCCGATGGTATTATATAACTTATGCAGTAGACAATGAATAGACGGCAAAGGTCTGCCGATGACAGAACTTTCGTTTTATTGTTATACAAATTTATATATTCTCCTCTCAATGGAGATTATTTCATTATTTATTAGCAGCAGTCTAATAAACGACAATGATTATTATATAATCGATGCAATACAAAAAAAATAAAATAAAATGAAGAGTTGATAGCACTGGTTTTGTTGTTGATAGCTTCTCAAATAAATAATTAATTATTTGATTTCTTTGTCTTATAATAATACATATTTTTCTTTAATGAAAAATTGTTGAAATACAAATTGAAAATTAAAACAACAACGTAGGGAAAAAAAAAATTAAAACCGAGATCGTTTCTAGTGCCGGGAGGCTGTTGCATATAAAAGATTCATTTTACTATAGGGCCGTTAGGGGAAGGCAATCGCCCTCCCTTAATACATCACTGCACCCGATGGTATTATATAACTTATAGGAGAGACAATGGGCAGACGCAGAGCAGAAAGGGCTCACGATGACATCACTTTTTTTTTCATATTACGGCGAAGCGAAACTGAAAATATTTTTTTTATATATATGTTCTTAGTATTGTTTCGTTCGAAGCGACAAAATATTTATACCTACTAACAATACAAATACTTTAATACGATGATAATTGTTATTGGTAAGAATTACATGTACTTAACTATTAAAAAAAAACTTTACAAATTTGATCGATTTTTTTCATCTGCAAGTTTTTTTTTACTAATATTATTTTACTATGTGTTTCATTTAAATTATTATTAGAAATTACACCTGAAAATAACAATAATATTATTGCAGCAATAAATCATAAAATAAAAATATTAACAAAAAAATATACTGAATAACAAAAATAAAATGCTGCTATTGACCTATATGAAAATATTAACTTAAGTAGTTTAAATCACTGTAATATTTACGTTGTTATATAATAGTTTTTTTTAAAGAAAATGTATGTTTGTAAGATCTCCAATAAAAGCTCTTCATTTTTATAAATCTGATTAATAAATAAATTGAAAGAAACTTTTGTGCAAATAATTTTTCTTTATTTAAAGTTAAATGTGAACGTTGAATCCACAATAGTGATTTAAATTTTCTTTGTAATTACGTCAATCTATGTTAATAATTATTACAGTCGCAACCTGATTAATATTGCCTCTGAAAATGTATCTTCAAAAAAAAATCATCTAAAAATTTATAAATGAAGTTATCCAAATCTCAATCTTAATTCATAGATTTTGAAAATGTACATTCAATCTATAGATTTTGAAAATGTCTATTAAGAAGATGTTAAAAAAAATTTAATATAGAAGATGTTAATTTTAGTGAAAATAATCTTGATTTAGAAAGAAGTATATAGGCAATTTTTAAATGAAATATAAAAAAGTACTGTTTATTTAATAAAACTTTAATTTTTACTTTTTTCTTAGAAAAAAAGATTTCCTTAAGAAACTAATTTTGTGGATTCGCTAATCGATGTATGATTGTAATTTTATATAGAGAGGAAGGATGTATATTTATTTTCTAAAGTTTAAACCCTTTTCGAAATTCTAACAAAAAAAATATTTTTTATTGAATTTCTCAATAGATTCTTATAGATTCAAATGAAATAATTGTTAAAATTCAGTGTATTAGTATTACGTACACAATAGTTTGTAGTTTGGTTCCAATTATTCTGAACTTCAAACTGTAAATGCATGCCTAGTTATTGGTACGTCTGAATTTTAGGTCTCATTTCTCGCTTAGTGTATATCCACTTTTATATAATTAATATAAATTAAGTTTAGATTGCAAATTCTTGTATTTTATTGGATATTTATGAATATTTCTGACTGCGACAATCGTTTTTGTTTTTGTATGTGAGCATGGTTGGGGG
Organism: Nicrophorus investigator; assembly: GCA_963457615.1. Classification (NCBI taxonomy): domain Eukaryota; kingdom Metazoa; phylum Arthropoda; class Insecta; order Coleoptera; family Silphidae; genus Nicrophorus; species Nicrophorus investigator. The sequence goes on along the minus strand of OY735142.1, from coordinate 7,347,001 downwards.
AAGGAGGTGGAGGTCGTAAAAAACTTGGAAGTTGATTAATTCGATCATTATTTTCGTATATATTATAGTCGAGTCCCTCGGATAACATTACCATTAATAATAATTTGTAAGAAGGAAAGTAGAAACGAACGTTGCGACCGTAATAGATGCATCTAATGGATGGATTCTGTTAGAAATAAACATTTACCGAAACAATTAGCTTTTATTTGCATATCGGCGGTCCGGCGAATGTGGATTTTATGCGTCCGTTAATTTGTACGTGGGATTGTGCATATTTACATAAACGACTTGCCTTAATATAATAAGCTAAGCAAATAATTACGTATAATGCGGCATAAATCAGTTAGATAATCAAAATAGGTACGTACGTGCATGTTGTTGTTGCTAGTATTCCGTGGGGGTTTCGTGTGGAACATTGATGGACGTGAATGAAAGTGCGAGGAAACGGTGCGGGGTGGTGCGGAGGCGGCTATTTGGAAACGGTCTTTGGGCTGTTGTTGCCGCTGCCGCCTCCACCGCCTCCGCATCGCACCGCCTCCTCCACCACCAAAGGGGAAGTTACGTAACGTTGTTCCGGTCAGAATCTAATTTCTGAAACATGCAAATGCTCCCACACTCCCCGAGTTTACTAGGTAGGCGCCGTATGCAAATGCTCCCCGAGCGTGTATTAATAACAACTATTATTTTTCCATCTGCCATAAATATGTATTCGGCATTAATTGCTTAAAATCTACATTTTATTGTGAACGTCGTGCTTTGAATAATTTATTCCGAGGCGAGCGAGGATTTCTTTCATCCTGTTTCACCCTCCTTAAAGGATTTCACCGCGGGCTATTCCAACGGTCCGCACACAGCGTCGCGAAAGTCGAAGGAGCAACAGTTACGTAACGCGGAGCCACGATTCCTCAAAACTCTTCAGCCGCATAACTGCACGCAACACATACCAATATCATATACTCCATCATCATAACCGTCCAAACAATTACCTACAGAATTATTAATAATTTATTCAATGTTTAAACTTACGCATAATCTGCACCCTACTTTTCAATAGTTACGTAAACACCAGAAAACTAACATTTATTTAAGTTGGTATACTCGACATCGCCATATGTAATTACAATTGTCAATTATCAGCATTAAAGTCACGCAAATTTTATAAATTTTTATAAAAATGTGAAAACATATCGGATATTTAATATTAATTTATTTGTTATGTATGTTGTGTGTATATATAATGACATAAAATCACTTGAATTGGTATAAAAGTCAAAGTCAGTTTTACTGTCATCGAAGCGCTGACGTCACAAATACGTCAATTTTTAGGCTTAGATTAACGATACTTCGGACTAACGCGATATAGAAACTAGATTTAGCAAATTTTCTAAAAAAAATATTAATTTATTATAAAATTTTCAAAGTTTGATTTGATTTTAAATAGAAGCAACATTCAAATATTGATTCATTTGACCATGATCTAAAATTCATAACCGGTATTATGCGAAATTCCATTGATTTCTTCGAATTTACATTATTTCATGCTAGTATCATTTTCGTGTCACCGGACATGAAAGTATCGCAAATATTTAGATGAGTTTTAATAAATCAAATGGTGATCATATTAGAAGCGAGAAATAATTTTGTGAGCTATTTTCAATAAGTTTTATAGAGAGGAGTAAAAAATAAATAAAATGAAAGGGACGAGCTATTTGTTCCGAAGTGTCGCAGACAAAAGTTTTCTCCAAAGAAGAAGGATTTTCGATACCTTCGACTGGGACGTGTCGGGAATCTCCTTGCGAAGAACCAGCGACAGCTTGAACTGGCGTCATCTTTTCAATACGAATCCCATTACATTTTTTTTTATATAATAAAGTAGAAGGAATATGGACGGAGCGAGTATTCGAAATGTCTGCGATCGATGAAATCTCTCACCATTCCTTTATTTTATATAAATAAATCAATCAAATTCTTCATATTTAACTTATTAAACGAATTCTTCATTAAATATGAATTTCACGATATTTTTACAAATAATAAATTATTTATAGCTTGAAGTCTTAACAGTTGTTATTACAAATTCTCACAGAGCAAATACAAACAAATGAGTTAATTAGTTTCACTACTATTTAATGAAGTCAGTAAAAAATACAAAAACTTACCTAATAATATGTTGAATTTACAAAAATTTTAACGTCAACAGATGAAACGACACTTCAATAACCTTGAAATGAAACTCCATGGTAACGACATAACAACCCAACGACTTCAAGCAACAAGATTATAACTATTAAATATCATTATTACGTAACCTAGGTAACTTGTCACAAGTTTCAAACTAACAAAAGAAAATAATCTGAGAATAATCAAATTTAATTTTGTATACAAACATGAATGTTAAATTAATATATTATGTAACTTTAATAATGATAATAAATTATTTTACAAAAATAAATTTCCTAAAAATTAAAATATTTTAAACCAATCCAATACACAACGCTTCATTTAATTATTTATGAAATAAACTCTATGGTTACGACATAACAAATTAATATTATCATTATTTTATGTCATAACATTTGTATTTATTCAATAAATTTCCAGGTGTATGTTTACCATTATTGTATTTATAAACATTAATAATTTACTTAAATCTATATACTAATTTTAATGGTTATTAAGCAGATTAATAGCAAGAAAATTATTATGTGATTTTTGTCTACTTTCGTATCTGCTACTAAACATTAGTATAGTATTCTTAACGAGATCTTCATATATTTGTCTATTCGTAATACTTAACTAATATTTTGCATTTTTTTGAGTCATTCCTGTAATTTATCTGAATTTTCCTGCAAACATTCGGATGCTACAACCAAATTCTCATCAGCATTTGCTTGTGTTTATATTTTTACAATAAATTTTACTAAATTATTAATATTTGAAATTTGAAAATTAAAAATAAATATTACAGTTCATAATACAAAATAGATTTACTTTCTGTAATAATTGTAATATTTATGGTTAGTGAAATGTTAATAATGTTTTTATTATATGTTTTTTATATATTCGAAATTCAGTGAAACCTTTTATTGTTTAGGATATTACTGTTGGGATATTAGAATTCAACTCTCAAAGAAGCCGTCGTTATATATTACATCCAAATGGTTACCCACTGTCCTTTCTAATACATTTTTCGTTTGTTCTTTTTTGGTAGGAACATGTAAGAAATGGAGAAGAGAAAACTTTGAATTTATTTCCGATACGTTCGCTTCGATTGTAGCCGAGGAAGGTTTATTGTACATGCAGGCTTCGAAGGGGGACGTTGGTGGGCTTCGGAAGGAAGTAGGAAGCTGCCCCGGCACGTATTCCTAGGATTTCCCAAATGTACGAGTTATATCGGTATAAGGGGGGCTCGTGCTGAGCAGAACGTAACCGCATCACATACACACACAGACCGTGGCCAGGTGTCATGGAAGAGGTGGAGGAGGATGCCTTTGAAGCATCTCCTCTTCCCCCTAGGTGTCTCGAATTACCACGCCAGACACACGTACCCACTTATTAATATCTAATACACACTTCCTTCCGCGATGGAAACTCAAAACCGCGCGGGAATCGAATTACGTCGGTTCCGATAACCATGGATAACCGTGGCCCGATGTATGGGTTTGATTCGGTCTTCCTTCTTATATCTAGAGACAGAAGCGCCCATCATCATCGTTTCCGAGTGGCACGATGGGAGGAAGGATGTTCCATGCGGGTCTGCGACTGTGATTGATTGTGCTAATGTAAGTGCACAAGTGCGGATGATATCCTCCTGATCGGTCGGCCCTTTCAGTGGCCTCCACACAAAATTGGGACACTCGATCGAATGTACGCTAATTTTATTACACCTCTTCTACTGCAACGCAAACAATGCCTTTATCCGCATAATTACGCAAACATTTCGTAATTACGCCAATTGATTTTACATCTGGGACAACCATAATTAAGATCATCTGCCAGGAACGTTATAACCCTTATCTCAGTCACGTCGATTCGATTCCCTCCTCCTATATAACACCAATTTTAAACTAATCACCAAAGATTTACGATTCAGCCAATTTATGGAGTAATATCAATTAATAACTTAAATTAACTCATCCTTACAAATCTACTTTATCTAAAACCTAATAAATCACATTTTTTTATACTTAATTTCTTCAAGAAAACGTTTAAATAATACATTCGAAATTTATTCAATATAACCATTAAATATTTATATTATCTCTTTTTATTTATGAGTTTACCTTTCCCAAAAATTAAAACTTTCCCAAAAATCAATTAATTGTATTTTTTATGACTTGTAAGACGAATAAATAGTAAGTAGCATTTTTCTATACGTAACATCAGTTACGGGGAATCCCTATTAGCGCATGTACTGAAGAGACAAACATAAGGTCGTAAGTGTAAACAGTCGTAAGTTGTGGATTACCAGTATTTTTCATTCTAGAAATTAAACATTACAACAAAATGACGTGTTTCATAAATCATATGTGTAAAGCGTTCGTATACTCATGAGACTTAAATGTCATCGTATATATGCTAAAAATAATTTGCTCATCGACAAGAAATATAGTGATATATATTTATTTTAGTTGGTACAAATAGTAACAGAAGGATCTATGATTGCAACTATTTAAATTTGGCAATACGGAAGGACCCACGAGTGTGGGGCCCCGGTTTTTGGACCAGCGATAGAGCTAGGAATGATCTTTATTCGAATTAGTATTCGTCCAACATATACTTTTTATAAATAATAGGCTCTAATGTCAGGTCAACGTTAAAACTGTTAAACTGCGTTTAAAAAATGATTGAATAAAAAATAATCATTCTACAAAAATATGAACCATTTTCAGGAAATAAAATAATTTCGAATAAATTTCATTACTAATAAAATTTTCTAAAACTTCCACTTAAAATAAAATCATCTACTGTATTCTAGAGATTTCTACTATCTTTACATGGACATTTTTTAAATTTGCTTTAAAATGGATTTTTATGGGAAATGGGACTTGAAATTGCGGTCTTAGTTATAGACAACCATCGTTATCAGAGGTAATGTTAACTGAGGACATCTTAAGATTACAATGAATATTACATAAAAAAAACGTTATAACTAATTACTATGCATTAAAGTTTACTATAGGTTAAATCATTATCTTGCTTGTTGTTTTAAACATGGGAAATTAATGAATATGTGTATTTTCTTCAATAAATAGTCGACTTTCCGTTTCGGGTATTATAGTATTTTCGTAGCGTCTTCAAGAATATTGTACACATTAATAGCCCATCAAATGAAAAATGGTCTTGTAAATAAATGGTTTCTCATTATTTGTAACGCAGTCAGAACAAACCCACCTCCTCCAACAAACAGATCAATACCGTTACAACAGAAATCGCTAATGACCCTAACGTCTTAAATGCTCCGAACGCGATATTCAGTTAAATTACCGAAAGCTAATGATAATTTCAATATCAATATTATTACTATTTGCATGTTGACAACATTTATTTACAGTTCGCCAACAAGTTTATTTCTTGATCGACAATCGATCTGAAATGTATTGAAATGTATAGAATATTTTGTAATTGTATTTACTTTGCTTGTAGTGGAATGGATATTAGTAATAAATATTAAATTGATTTATGAATATTTTTTTTTTTTTGCAAAGATTACGTGTGTTTTGGTTATTAATGTAGCTTAAAATAGGTCGAAATGGAAAACCTGACGACTTACAAACATCGACCTTCCTCTTCTGAATAGGCCACTCTAACAAATAATGCGTAGTCATGGAAACAAGTATTTTCCTGGCGTGGTGATAATCCCTCGGTCTTCTATTTACGGAATGAGCATGAAGCCATATCCATGCACTTAATACCATTCAAACACCTACTCGTATCGGGTGTGTTCGTTTTTGAAAAATCATTTCAAACAGTTCCACGATCGCTGCAGTTAATAATAATTTTTGTAATGCACATCATCCGGATAAATCCTTCGATAAAACCACGTGAAATCTGAGCTGTCTATGTTGACTATGCTCGGAGCTAAACCGCAAAATTCGAAACGTCTCCTGCATTTCAGCACTTGTTGAAGCTTTATCGGCTTTGAGGCCGTCAACTTCACTTACATCCAGCTTCTCTTTTTATCTATCAATTTTGGACCTCCTCAACGTCCAAACAATCTGACCTCATTTTTTATCAAAAGAAGAAAAAAAAACTTTTACATCCACATTTTCATTAGTTTTTTAATTTCGTTAATTAAAAAATAGAAACATAATTAATTATTATTATTAAAGCAGAGAAATCAAAGAATTATTATTTAAATTTTATCACTAAACTATATTGAAAACTAAAATTATTAAGTAAAATATTAATGAAAATTGAAGCAATACAGGAACAAAGTGATACTAATTATTAAACTCATCTGAAGTGCAGAACCCAACCGCTCTCTGTGTAAAGTTAATGATCTGGGACCGCGAGGGCTTCCTTATTAAATCTTCAAGGAGACTTCAAGGATGTGAATTATGTCTCATGCTGGAAACGTTCGCAACTGCATAATTGAGAGATGGAAACGCCAGGATCAGCGTATCCGTTTCTATTATTTTTATATTTATATTTTTGTTTGCAATTTGCGCAAATAAACCAATTTGCATCATTATATTTCCTTTCTGCTCTTCCGACGTCTTCCTCCACTGAATTCATAAGCATTTGTATTGTGAATTTGCTCATTACTTTATATATATAAAAAATTATATTTAATACGATCCAACTTATTTATTAATTATAATCATAATAAATATATTCATAAAAATTAACTAAAATAACATAATTTACAATGTAAAGTTTAGCAATTTTATGTTATTTTTAGTGTTTTCTTTTTGGGTTTGTTGATGATGCTGCAAATTAAATCGCGATACGATAAACGTTGTAATGTCTATTACTTTATTCGTTTTATACCGCCAATCTCGGCGGCTTAACCTTTTACTTTGTATTGTCTTCATGCGCCCTGAATTGTTGTAAAAGTTGATGTTACTTTTTATAGCAGCTGAAAAATTTCTCCTGCAATAATGGATGATGAGTGCTTGGCAGATTTATATGTACATCATTCAACAAATCATTGCTATCAAACGAGCAAATATAAACATTAAATATTTTACAAAGATATACAAAATAAATATTTTCTACATTTTACATTAAAAAAATATAATATAGTTTTATTTTCAAGGTTTTAGGACAATTAATTTATTGACTTTTAAAGTTTTTTGATTGATAATTTTTTAAACTGTAATTAATTTTATTAGAATTATAAATAGATATTTATATTTGAATTGCAAATTGCTTTTTTTTCTGGATTATTTGGAGATTCTGAGATGGCAGAGTTTATGGAACTTTTGGAGGAGGTCCAGAAAGTGTATATTGAGTGTTGTTTGAAATCACTTTAGCGTCGTAGGATGATTGGTATTCAAGTAGTAGGCTGCTGTCAAAGTTGGTTAAGTTGACAGTCGGACGAGGGAGAGGCAAGGATTAGAATTCATTAAAACGGTATTAAATCATGAGAGGTTGCATCGCGAAGGATCCCTTGCATGCGATGATCGGATGGGAAGGACTTCTTATCAGTGACCACCAGAGAGTCGGAGAGATTTACTAGTCGAGCCAGCATAACTAATCCTCCGGGTGAGTTTGAGTAGTTTTTATTATTCTGTTCTGATTAATCTCTTCGGAGATAGAGAGAGAGAGAGAGAGAGAGTCGTTTGCGTTTGTTGGTAATTTTTGGTGATAAGTTCGTTGCGATGGTAATTCATAACTTGTTGTCTATTTGTTTTGAGAATGAAAGAGGAAGAGGATGCGGCGGAGAGTGTGTCTGGATGAGCGAGTGGGAGTGGGAGGCAGGAAGGGAGGTCGACGACGGCGTAGGCGATGGTGGTGGTGTGCTGTGGGCCATCAGCAGGGATGAAGAATCGATGAAGTCGGTAACAGGTGTCGGTGTTCGGATCGATTCGAAGTCCACGCGGAGGCTGGGCGCACGCGCCGCCGCCGTTTGCCACCCCGCCCGGTGGCAGCAGCGGGCGTCGCGACGGCCACTTGCAACTAGGGAGTGGTGCGCCGTAAATAGTGAGTGCGCCAAATAGTGAGTGCGAGTGAATGGTGAAATAGGAGGAACACCAGGAATACATCAGGATTCGAAGGACGAAAAAAACGATATCACAACATTGTTGAGCACCTGCACCTGCACCTCCACTCATCTGATCAATCACGAACGATAATAACAACAACAAACAATAACAACAGCAGCAAGAGGATTCTTCCTGTGGCGTTGAGCATCTATAGAGCAAGACAGAGATAGGAAGTTCTGTGAGGGGGAGAAGGAAGTCAGTGCTGGGGACGGCGAGAGAGGGATGATCCGATGAACGAGGGAACAAGTGTATCTATGCCGTCCAAATTGTTTTCGTTTTCGCAGAAGCGTCGCGACGCCTCTTCGTGCGCGCCATTTTAAAACGCCGTCGCGATGTCCGCTGATCTTCATCTTCTTGCACATCTCAACGATTGCGGAAGATTGTTACCTGTTGGATAAGCCCCGCAAACGCACGTTCGCCGCCTCCGGTGCTGCTGGTTGCTGCTGCTGGTGCTGCTGCTGCTGCCGGCTGCTACTACTACTTGTTGCTCATCGGACCCACCTATATCCGTCACTCACCACTTGTTCCGTCTATGCGACAACCACCTGCAAACGCATTCCGAATACTCGCCGCCTCCACCGCTGCTGCCGCCGCCGCCGACGCCACTGCTTCCCCATCGATACGAGACGAACTGTCGGCGAGATAGAAACTCCACATCATTATCATCATCAGCATCATATCGACCTCATCATCGAAGCGGCGTACTTTGGAGGAACGATCGACACGATGCCGCGATGTTACATGGTGAAGAAGCAGAACAGCAACAAGTACCAACAGATGGCAAGGGAATGTTGGGCCGCCGACGTCACCGTCGTCGCATCCTCCGCCTCCGGCCCTCCGGACAGCCCGACCGAGGGTTGCATCGCACCACCTTACTACACGCCGCTCACGAGCAGAACGAGTAAGACCAATCAGCTTTCAAACATATCGATTGATGATTCAAACCTATACATGCTGCACACGACGCTACGACCCCAGACAACCCTCCAAATCTAACCATGGCAACGCTACACATTCGCTCAACACACGTAACCAACCACCCTCACACATACGCACACACACACACACACTCAAACAAACGCAGCAGACAAATATTTCACCAACAACAACAACAACAAAAAACAGTAGGAACGTAATTGAAAACACATACACATCTCTAAATTATGAGCGGTCAGAGGAGTAGGAAATATGAATTTTCAATATATGGCGCAACAAATGTTTGCATCGTTTCCTTTGCTTCCGAGCAGATCCACTATGTCAGTATCTGGGGGAGGTTCGGAGGGGAGGGCCAAAAGGTCAACACCCGCGCTTAACCTTTACGAAGATTGCATACTGCAGGCAGGGCTATTACATTATTGAGACCTGTATCCAACAAGTGTAAATAATGCATCGGCCCGGTCCGTCCGAATCATCTCGTACGTTTGAACTATTTTATCTTGGGCAACGGTGGTCGGGTCTCGGTGTAGCCTCGTCGAGACAGCCCTTCAAAGGCTTCCTGAAACCCTTCGGGTGTAGCGTAATACATAATTTAAAGCTCGGAAAATGGATAGAGAACGTCGAGCACCGACAAAAGCCAAACTACGCAGCACAAATATTGTGCATTCAGTGCATTTCTAATATTAATATTGTCGCAGTCTTTGCGTCATTAAAGTCACCATCAATATAAACATCCACTCTATTTGACATTTATATTGATCTTTCGTGACTCCATAAATGATTTTACAATCCACTTACACTTTAATACTTTACGTTATCAAAGATATACGACATCCTTTTTGAACTAAATAAATTTTAGTTATCCAACCATATCAATAATATTAGTTAAAAAAATATCTTAATTGAATATTTGATAATAAATTCCAATTCTATTTATCGAAGTCAAGTAAGAGAATATGGAGCAATGGTAGCTGAATAAGTAACTTACTGATTCTGATTTTAATAAATTCTTATTTTGATAGAACTTTTTTGTAAATAAAATTTTCGAGCTTTGTTCGATCAACCAAGACCGAATTTGTTGGCCACCCCTGGCTGCTCTATGGGAACAATCTTTAAGGAAATGTCATCCACTGGCATTTTATATGTAAGCAATTTGTGGGTGCTCTATTACCCGGATAGTAATGTTCCTCGGTGCGCGCGTATTTTTAGACCTTTCATGACATTGCCTTGCCATAAAGTAATTTATTACATATTTCATACATAAAACATGCATTTCCACGGATCTCAATTATGATATATATTCATTTTCTTCAAAAAAGAAAAAGTTTCTACGAACAGCGTTTTCAAATGTAATTTTTTAAATTTAAAATTAGTTAAATTCACATTTCAACATGTTTAAAACAAAATTTTTAGAAAATTATTTCATTCACATAATAATTTTCAGAATAATCTATTTATAGATGTTTACTCGCTAGGAACTAATTCATTACGAAATTCATACATAAAACATACAATTCTAGGAATTTCAATTATGATTATTTATCACATTTGCATAAGCCTCAACATTGGAAATTTCCATTAATAACGTACTGTACTGAAATAATAATTCATAAAAATTAACATAAAAACTTTTTGCAATTAAAAAATTTTAACTTCACACTTTCAAAATTTCTTATTTGATATTTTAAAAATTTTCGTAGATTAATAATATGCAGAAAATTTGTATTTTAAAAATTATTTATAAATAAATAAATTACAATGATACAATAAGAAATTTGATTTTTTTTTTGATAATAGCAATTATAAATATTTATATATTAATATAAAAATGTAATTAAAAAAATGTTTTTTTAGTTCTAAAGAAAAATGTGAATATTCATGAAATCACTCTTGGGAAATATTTAGAAAATCCTGTTTACAAAGAGACGAATAATTAATTAAGAGATTTTAACTGATGTACGTTTTATGTATCAAAATCTACACGATTTTGTGAAGAAGCTATCTTTAATGTAAATAGAAGTGTTACGATGAATTTAACATTGTAAATCGATGCAACAAGTTAGTCGAAAGTTGTAATTTCGCAAAGCGTCCGATAACGGCGACGCACGTAATAACAACAAATAATAATCGCCCGAGAGCGAACTTTATGGAAAATGTATTTCGTTGTTGGCAATCAAATCGGTACGGTTCTAACGTGCTTTAATCACGGAATCCCCATACGCCATGTTGCCGACCGTGGGATTGTTGCTGTGATTGTTCCCATGCGAGAAGAAATCGCCCCGACACGTGAACGCTTCTCCTCTCCTTCTTCCGGGTAAAAACCTCCTGTAATGACTCGACGGTGGCGGCGGCGGCGGCGATGGAGGCAGCCCAGGTATGCGTGCCGTGCGTGACTCACGCAATCCGCACACACTCGCACTAAACGAAAAATAGTTGACTCATTTATCCCACATAAGAGAAATAAAAAAGCGTGTTTATACGTTCGCAGATCGCAGTTTACAGCTCGCACGGATTACGCAACGCCAAACGAACCCACCCAACCGTCCTTCTCACTCCTTGTCACCGTATTCAGGACATTTTTTAATTACTTACCCGGCGCATCCACCACTTACTTTTATTTGCCATGAAGATTTATGATGGGTTATTAAGACTTTATTAGGTTAATACAACTCAATCCAATCTTTTTATTTTAATTAAAACTTATTACTTTGTCAAGGATGTCAAATGCATGACGTAATAATATATTAACAACAAATAGTAGAATAGATTTTTTGTATAAATCTTATGATTTATACAAAAATCGTCTTTTCGAATCTCAACTTTTATATGAAACTAGTTTACAATTTGTAAAATTGTTTATAAAATATTAATTTAACTATATGTAACAATATTGCCGTTTTTACCAGAGACGAATTTGTGTAAATAAAAAATTTAATTATATAAACTTATAACCAAAATTAAATCAAAAAAAAAAATTAGAAAAATTATTTAACACTAATCACTTAATAAAAATACTTCTTCCAAAATTATAATCATTTCACAAAAAAAAAACATTTTCAATGTAATTTAAGCAAATTATTAAATCAATGATTTTTAACATTTTTTCAGCAAGAATTTCTTTCATTTCAAATTTCATCAAAATCGCTTCAAAGTTTCAACAGATAAAAATATTAAGGACTTTATATTATAGAAACTAATAATTTTATTTATTTATTTTTAATTGAATTGTATCATTTTATTAACGTTGTTATATTTTAAAGAAAACAATTTAAAAGAATCGTTTTGCCGTTAAAAATGATGTGAAAATCAATAATTTGAGATATTTATGATGAAGTAACTTTTTAATATTTTAAAAGCTTCTTTAATAAATTTATTCTACTTTCTTAAAGCAACTTTTAAAATATATTCATAATGAATATTATATCATAAGTTTAAGTGATTCCTTATTAAGTATTCAAAAAAATTTGATCCAAAAAGAAAATTAAACTATATTAAAAAGTAAAATAATTGCTGTTTTTATTTTAATGAAATCTTTATTTCTATAATAATTTTAAAAAAAAGTATAATAATTTCTAAAAAAAAACATAATAGTTTATTTTCAATAGATCTATTGAATATATTAGAAACTGAACACATTTATTAAATTGTAAATGCTTTAAATTTAAGTGTTTTTGAAATCTGTTGTTTTGGCTTAAAAGAAGAGAGAAGAAATATTAAGTTAAGTTTAATAATGTAAAACGAAAATCAGAGCGTTAGGAAAAGTTGCATCCGAGACATGAATGTGTATATCATTGAAACTATTATGGATCCGCTCGAAATGTCTGCTCCCTTTCCACAGGTGTACACTAAAAGTCGATGTTACTTCCGATTTAAGAGATGGAAACTAAGTTTGGCGCCGCTCACGGCATAAAATGATCCATTTTACGGGCCAGCAAGAAGAAAAAAATATATATATAGAAACCTGCAACATTTTCAACGCGACCCAGAACTTCTTTAAAAAAAAAACTAAAAACCCGCTAACTTTGCGAATCATTTACTATCTATTGAATCTATTCCAGGTTGAGAATATTTTAAGTTATGAAACGCATAATATTTTTGTCATATTTATTATATAAAAAAAATATGCTACAATATTACATAATACACCAATTATTTATAAAATAATTCTTACGTAATTTATTTCTTAGAGAATATTATATTTTTGACCTTTTCTGGGTTCCATGACAACTAACTCCATGTTATTTATTCTCTAGATAACATAACCTTTAGGTTCGTACACATGTCACATGTCAGTTTTCAAGAAACTTGATATTAAGTTTTAAATCTTTACATTAATTTTAATAAACTTGCAATGATCCGAATGACACATGCGAAGTAAAGAAATTATGTGAATTGTAAATAAAATATTAAAAATATTTTTTGGAAATATGATGAATTATAAAAATAAATTAAATTATTAATTAAACTTTTACTTACGTAAGTAAAAAAAGCTATATTTTACAATATTCTGTCATTACTGTCATCGGCTAACTTCATGTTGTTCTCTAGATTACGTAATCTCTAGATTGGTGCACAAGTTGTCAAATTCAAATAAATGTTTGATAATGTTTTCAAAATAAAATATTTTTATATTAAATTATTGAGAAACCAATTTGTTAGATTCATTTTGGTGAAGTCACAACGACGCGAATGATACATGTGAAATAAAAAATAAATACTTTTGGTTGGCAGAATATTAAATATGAATTTAAACGACAATAAAGTATGTAATTAACGAAATTAATATTGTGATTATTTTAATTAGGAGTAATCATTATATTTCCCTTACTGCTACCATGAATAATTAATTGCTACGCACCAATATTAATCAGGATAATAATAGGACGAGGAATGTACAAATTACTAGAATATCCATATCGGTCGTATTAAATCAATAAATGCAAGGTCGACGATCAAATTCCGCCCGTTTGAATTTAATGTCTGGTAAAGTATATGTATATATATTTTGTATATAGTTCTGGCGCTGTTAACTAGGATACAGCAACTACTACTACTACTATACATCACGTACTGTACACGATATTCAAGCAGAAATTTACAATCCACGTTGGAAAGATGTTTGTTGCCTCTTGTGGCTACCGAATGTAGGTTGATCGATATTGTTATGTTGCTCTAGCCGAAATAATTTGAGGTAATCCTAAATATATCTCGAACTCGTACGGAATTGGGTTATCGAGGACCTGGCTTGTAGACGAAGCTTATCTTCCTGACTGCACCAGATTAGACAAAAACTTCGTTCTACTATTATCTTCTATTTTATAATAATATTATACTATTCCCGCTTCACCTACAATGCACATTGTAATATTGCGTTTACTTTTCTCTATAAGCTAAATAGAGTTAATACAAAAACTTTTCTACAAAACCGGTTTAAAGAATTTTTTTTCTAAATTCACGAAAAAACTGGTTCAGTATTTTTTTTAAGTAACTGAGTATGTCTTTATATGCAAATTTCTAGGCTCAAACCACTAAAAAGGCCATTTTAAGTTTTAAGCAAATTTTTATTTCATTTAGTTTTCCCAGATTTTCAAACCAAGGTTTACGAACCACGTGCGGCTCTTTGATTACTTAATTGTGGCTCTGAATTAAAATTAAAAATAAAAATTAATTATCATTTAATATGCCTATAAATATGTTACAAAATTTGTGGCTCTCGAGTAATTTTTGAATTGCTGTGAGGGACAGATTTGTCTCTTCCATGACCAAAGTTTTCCAACCCCTAGGTTACATTATGTGTTTGACAGGCATAATTCACATAATACACTGTAACCTATGGTAATATAGAATAACTGAACTAAGATATGATAATAGAAAAATAATAGATTCTTCGGATATTGAGAATCTAACAAATATAGGGTTTGTAGCGTATGACCTAAAAATTATTTTGTAATTGAGAATTAAGCTAGAGATAAATAAAGATATGCCAGATGTATTTTAATGCTACGCCATTTAGATGTTTACTATAAAAATAAGATAAATGGTGTTCTAAGTGCTGACCGCGTTTATTTCATTAAATGAATCGTTTTAGTCTGTTGGAAAATGTTTCTGTTTCCTTTAAGATGACCTCTAAACTTAATGTATTGTGCTAAAAGAGCATCATTGTTATATTACTTAATACAATTAATTTTATTGTAAGCAATATTTTTCTTATATATTAATAATTTAAATTAATAGTAAAAGAAAAATATAATTGGTTTAGTAAATTGGTTGAGATGTGCAGTATTGGAAAATGATGTAGAATATTTTAATTGGCTTTTATTGTGGATGTGCACGTTGATGGGAATTTCCTATTATATAATTTCTTAATTGATGTATAATGTGGTGCTCTCTTTGTCTGGTCTCGCGCACTTAATAACAGGGTTTACGGTGTTACATTAGACTGGGCCGTTATTACAATGTCAAAGCGGCCGACGCCGCCTCCGAATGAAAGCTTCACTTTAGACAATTAGCCAGTTTTCCATTAAGATATCATTTACGGAATCGATACTTTAATGAGGGCGACGGCCCGAGAAGCGCGAAGATAACCCTTCGCGATGTCTTTATCTTTCCACATCCACAGTTGGATGGTACAAACTAGACGTAGATATATATATGTATGTGCATAGTTTTATCAATTTTCGGAGCTTAGTCGGAAATCGGTATCGGTTTATTTAACGATAACACGTGTCTCAGTTCACATCCGGGCTGGTATGAAGATTCGCGCTGTATATACAAGTGGAGAGACTAAATCCGGCTTTGAGAGCCACTCACGAGGGTTTGCGCCCTGCACATGTATATATACTATGTACTGACTGCTGCGCTATGTATGTGTGTGTGTGTACTATTGTTGTCGTTTGAAACTAATTGATCCATTCCAGCTAGAGCCAACGTCGTAATGTTATTAATGCTTCACTAACTGCGTTAATATAAAGCGACGTCGTCCTTAATCCATTTACAACTCGAATCGAATTGTTTATACATGGTTTTGCTTTTGTTGCAGGTTACCTGCAGGAGAGTCTGCAGAAATCGTCTTCGTCGGAGGGACATTCGGAGCATATAAATGATCACGACGGTGGAATACCGATATTCCGGGTGAGGAGCATTGAGGAAACGGAGGCAGCCCACGATCTGCTCTCGCTCTCGCAAAGTCTACCACCGCTGCAAGCTCCAGGTGTGGTCACCATCCACGAGAATTTACCGGACGACTCACAATCTCAATCCCCTTCGTACACCTGTCGTCCTCTCTCCCCCGAACCCATCACCTTCCAGAGCAGTCTGCCTGCTTACCAACCACCCATTGTATACCTAGTTCAAGTTCCTGCTGCACCGACCCCACCCACCTCCGAATGTTCCTCAGACGCCGAGAACCTGCAAATATGTTTGACTGATGAATCTGTCGGCGGCCAAATAACCCTGCAGCAAAACAACGAAGACATCCTCATTCTGCCGCTCTCCCCCGAACCCGAGAACAGAAATGATCAGCACGATCGGCGACCCGAATCGCCGTCGCGATTGGAAGAACCCCAACCGCGGAGGATCTCCGCCGAACCGACCATCCTGCAACAGCATTTGCAGACGGTGATCGTAAGACCTCCGATGGTGAAGACCCCTCCAGCTCCGATCCCGCAACGCACCCCTCCGCCGAGGGAGCACAGCGTGATCACTTCGACGACGGATCTGAGCCCAGTTGTGGAGAGCAGGAGGCTCAAGCGCCGGATCGCGCACAAGATCGTCATCGCCAACAACAACAACAACAACATCACCATCAATCCGGTGGAAGAGAATGACGAACCTATGGTTAGTATGGTGTAGATCGGGGAGTGCAATTTGCTTCTATAATTTGGAACGATCGTTTCAGTCGACCGTGGAGAAATCGTGCGCCACAACATCCACGACTGTAGACGTGGGCACCTCGACGAAGTGCAGCAGGTACGTCTGCTCCGACTGCGGAAAGAGGTACGCCACCTCCTCGAACCTCTCGCGACACAAGCAAACCCATCGCAGCCTCGACTCCCAATCCGCGAAGAAGTGCATGACCTGCGGCAAGGCTTACGTGAGCATGCCTGCACTAGCCATGCACATGCTCACCCACAAGCTGTCGCACACCTGCAGCGTGTGCGGCAAGCAGTTCTCGCGGCCGTGGCTCCTCCAGGGTCATCTCCGCTCCCACACAGGGGAAAAACCCTACCAGTGTTCGGTGTGCAAGAAGACCTTCGCCGATCGGTCCAACCTCCGCGCCCACATGCAAACCCACTCGCCGGAGAAGAGCCACACATGTCAGGTCTGCAAGAAGAGCTTCACGCTGAAATCTTACTTGAACAAGCACCAGGAGACGACCTGCAACGGACCTCCTGCCGGACACCCGGACAGTCCTCCTTCCTGCAAACGCAGCATGGCCACCACCACGGACGACCTAGGCGATCCCGATGACCCGGCCAACATCAAGTAACCTAACAAAACCTATCGACTTCTAAACTAAACTAATGCTCAGCGGCATCAAAATAATAATAACACTCAACACAAACACACGCAGCGTTCTAAATCGTTAAACCCATTCATTTCGTAGCAATCACTTTGCCGCAACTTTTAATTTACAAACTTAAACCCTCTTATTATTTTTCATTATTATTAATTATAAATATTTTTCATTAATGTTTGGTTCTACAAACATACATGAAAAGAAAATAATTTTCATAATATTTTCCTTGGTGAATTTTCTTCTATACTTACACAATTTAATATCGTAAATCGTGTATAATTCACTAAGGTAAATTTAAAATTAAAAGAAAAGTGAATTTGTTACGAAACGACTGGGTGCGAACTGATTCTCAAAAAAAAAAAAATTGAATTTAAAAACTGAACTTTAACAAACTTAATAATAATAATAATGGAACGTTTTATTGCATTCGCCGCAAAATGCTAATAGGCAATAATAAGCAATACTTAAATAAGGAACTAAACTGAAAATGATATTTTAAAAATGAAATCGAAGGAGAATACAACTAAAAGCGCTTAAAACTTGTACGTAAAACGTATTTATTTCAAAATATTTATGAAGAATCAAAGACAAACAGTTAAAGAAAGAGAAATAATTAAATGAAAGAGATATTTAATGGAAAAGAGAGACTTAAAAAGAAAATAAACTTCAAACAGTATAAATGTGAAAGCAACGAACCCGGAGAAATGAGGCGTAAACTATTTGCAGTATTTGTGAATAAATACTGCAAATACCCTAAATGTATAAATACACAGTTTGGATAACTACATTAGCTACCGTTTTTAATGAAACAAATATAAATACACAAAAATTAAACAAACATTCACACACTACAACTGCAGTAATTCTTCAAAATAATGTTTTCCAAAATAATAAATCTTTATTTTGAAACACACACATAGAGAGAGAGAGAGAGAGAAACATGGAAATAAAAAAAAAAGAACGTGGTGGCCAATTTGTACAACGAATCAATATATACACACACACACATATACAATACAAAGCAGAACAAGAGCAGTGCTATGGTAACCGTACATTTCGTTCCAGCACGGAATTTCATTTTGAAATCAGCAGGAATGGAAACACAGGTGTATGTGGACTTTGTTTTGAATTTAATTTTAATTAAGTTATTCGTTCATTATTTATTCCACTCATTTATTGGACCCAATTTATTTAACTATTTATTTATATCGTTGCATATATATATAATATATGAGAAAAAAAATTAAAGGTACCTTTAAATGCCGTTTTCAACTGAGAGTCAATATTTAAATTAAATTAAACGTAATACTGAGGAAATTGAAGCAAAAGGAGGGAAAAAAATAACATAGAGATATATTTCGTGAAAAGTTTTATTATATAAATGAAGGAAATGGAAGATATATAGATTATATATATATATATATAAATATATGTATATGATTTACACAAGCATTGAAGAAAATGAGGCATTTAAGGTATTCTATTCAAAAAACCAAAATATATAATATATATAAACTAGTCATTATCTGTGGTAAATTTGAAAAGATATTGTATAATCCATTAATTTGTGTGATGTTTTGATATACCTTATATATATATTTAATATATAGAATATTTAGTATATAAACGTATGTATAATATATACCTATAATTACGTGGTTAACGCAAAACTGAAGAAGAAAAGAAAAAAACATATAACTAGAAGACGATTCGGAAAGCCGTTCAAAAAAATTAAAGCAATATTTTATACGCGAACCAAAAAATATTAATAAAAAGGTCAAGAAATTTCAGGAATGCACACACACACACAGCACTAAGCGATTGAAGCTGAAGAAAAGTTATTTTTTTCGACAGGTCTCCGAATCAGAATAATTCCCTGTGTACGATTTTACGTTACCAATTTGTAACATGCATACCCTATTTATAAATAACAAGATATAAAAAAAATTACAAAAAAAAAAGAAAGCAAATATATACAGACATTATACAATTTCGTAGTGAGGCGATGCGCGAGGAAAAACGAGTGAACGAAGATTTCTGATGGATAAAAGGTGATAAAACGTTGTTAATTTTTATTTATTTATTTATTGTGTTTATTTTTTTTTTACTGAATATGATCATCATTTATTATTTATTATTAGGAGATTAAAGAGATCTTTCAATTTGTGAAATTTTAGAACAAGATGAATTTGAAAAGCAATATTTTATGTATAAGATGAGGATAAAATTGAGATTATTTAAGATGTAATTTAAATTATAGAAGAAAGAAAGGGAATAATATATTTTGTACAAGGACCGTGAGTGAATCGGATGCGGCTTTATATTTGCGTTTAGCAAAAGGAAACGTTTATTTACTTGATTTGATGGAAGGATTTGATTGCGTTGTATTATTGTATAGTCTCAGCCTTAAATGAAAGATAAAAAGAAAACATATACACCAAGTCTTAAGGAAAAGTATTTAGAGGATTGTTAGAGATTTCTTTTTTGTTGTTGTTAGTTTGTAATTATTATGGAAAAAGGAAGGGAAAAAGTAAGAAAAGACAAACAGCTTTACATTTATATACATTTTTTGTATTGTGTATTTAGGATATTTTTTTATGCGATTATGTGTAAATACTTTTTCTTAGCTTCGTTACGCTTTCGAGATGGAGAGAAGATTAAGTGATATCGGCGTTGGATTTTGGTGATTAGGAATGATTTGGAATATGTGAGCAATAAAAAATTAAATAGGAATGAGGAGAAAGTTTGTAATGTGATGCAAGGGAGGTGAACATCTTTGTGGATGTTGTTGGATGGATGGTGTGGCTCGCGCGCGTTCTGTTTTTTGATCTCAATTCGGTACATTTTTTTTTGTTCGCACGATGTTGAAGAGATATGGAATGTTGCAAGATACGATGATGATGATGATGATGTTTCATGCTCCGATCGTCTGCGTCGTAAGCATAATAACTTTATTAGCGGCGTAGAGCTAAGTTCGTAGACCTAGTCTTTTACTCATAGTGTATGCATGTCATCCTTTTGAAGAAAAAAAAAAGAAACCCTTAGAGCGTCTATTATATACATACATAAATAAAAATATATATTTAAAATAAAGTATATACAAATAATTATTAGCCCAGACAAAGCAATAAATATTTTTAATCGGAAGACTTTTACTTGTTATTTGGTGATTTTTTTTTATTTCTGCATAGTGAAATACAACATTTTCTACTGCATGGTAAGTATACAGTTTTTCTATTTAATTTATACAAGTTTTCAATAAATCAAATTACTAAATCTAACTGGAAATAGTCAAATGCTTTAAAATATTGGTTTTGCAAATTTTTCATACCCGAAAATTTGGTTTTGGTATTTTGAAAATAGTCAAATATTATTAAAACTTTTGTTTTTGAATATTAGAATTTCTGTAGATGGAAATCTGACGGGAAATAATAAAACAATATTAATTTTTGAATAGTAGGGTTTTTGAAAAAAATTTTTTTTTCAATTTCAATTGAATATTTTACAGGAAACAGTCAAACTTTTTTCAAAATTTCGTTTTTAACTATTGGGTTTTTAAAAATTTTGTTTTTGAAAAAATCTGACTAGAAATATTTAAAATTTCCGTTATTCAGAATTCGGTTAAGTGAAAATAATAAAAATATATTCCAAAATTTCTAAAAACGTTGACTAAAAATTATAGAAAATGTTCAATATTGAATTATTGAAAAACTGACTGGAAATAATCAGTTTTTTCAAATTTTGATTTTGAAAGTTATGTTTTCTCAAATTATATCTGGAAAAATATTAGTTACTATACCTGTTGAAAATCTGATAGGAAAAATTCAAAGAAGTTTGAAATTTAATTATATTATATTAGGTTTCAATATAAGTAGAAAATTTAACTATAAATATCAATATTTTGACTTTGAAAATTAGGGTTTCCAAAAATTATTAAAAATAGTCAAACTTATTTCAATTTTTAATTTAATTTTATGATGGTGGAAGATCAGACTGGAAATAATCATATATATTCAAAATGTTGACTTTGAAAGTTACACAAAATCTGTTTGGAAATAATTAACTTTCAATCCAAAATCTTTATTGAAAATTTGATTAAGTTTACGAAGAAAATTGAAAACTTCGTTAAAAATGTATAATGTTTGATATTGGTTTATGTTCAGGTGAAAAATTTGACTCGAAATAATTAAACTTTCAAAATGTTAATTTTGAAAAAGTAGAGACTTCCCAAAATCTAACTAGAAATAGTTTTTGAAAATTTTGTTAAGAAAATAATTAAAATTGTTTCAAATATTGTCATTTTGTGTTAAAAATGAGATTGGAAATAATAAAACTGTTTTAAAAATTTTTATTTTGAAAATTAAGTTTTTTTGGGTAAATAAAATTAGGTTGAATTTAACTTTTTTTTTATTTTTATGATACGATAATAATTCTATAATTTTTAATTGATTATTTTCTGTAACAAATCGTATAAAAAATTAACTGAAATAAATCTAAATTTGTATTATTTTTCAGTGCAAATTACATGAATTTAGCAAACTAAAAAAAAAGTCCGGAAGGAAGCGAAACAGAATCAATAGCAGTGACCTGGTTTATGAAATGTATATATATATATATGGTTATCGAGTGAGATGACTCCACTTTTTTCTTCCACAGTTATTTCTGTCAAGGTTACTGCTTATACAAAAAGGGCACTAATTGCCAAACTCCGTTAGTAACATGGAAAAATATACTGAATATATAGATGAATGATAAAATTGCAAAAATTGATCATATTTTAAAAGAAACATAACGTTTTTAAATGCGAAAATTTAACAACTTTTCTAGCAGATAATTCAAAATATTTCCAAAATGTATACCCAGCTTTTTCATAAAAAAAATCGTTTCCATTTGGTATTTAAATTGTGACTTCTTATGTGACCAAGCTTAAAAAAACGCTAATTCACGTATCGTGTAGTAAGGGTTATTCTCGATCTATGTCATGATTACATCATAATTATTAGCAGAAATTTAAAGCTGAAATCACCGGCCCTAATTTTAGCAAATCACTTTCTCCCAGTTTCAGTTAAAGCAAACATAATATTTCTTATGCTATTTTGGGTTTCCAGTAAAAATTATATATATTTTTGTTTGCTGAATTGTTTAAAAACTAAATATTATTTTATTGTATATTCACAGTTTAGATAAAATCCTGACACGAAATTCGATGCACTATCGATTTACTCCGTTGCTCGCATTAAAAGCACATTTATTCTCCTTTTTATGGATGAATTATTAATCCCACGTATTTAACATATGCATATTTGAATATTGACATTTCTGATCGCTACGAAACATGAAAAATATATGTATGCGCTCGCTCTTCTAATCATAACATTTGCTACTATTTACTTTGATAATAATAACTAATATTTACAATGGCCAATGATAAATAAACGTTTAGAGTTTTAGTAAAGTATAAATTATACTGCAAATATTGAATAACTGAAATTACTCGGCCAAAGAACTACAGTCAAACCACAATTAGGACGCGTTGCACGGAATTACTTCGTTAAACTTCAAGTTTTGTTTAAAAACATTAAAAAAAAAAATTTCAGTCAAAATTTTCAAAAAAAAAATTTATAAATTTATTTTCAAAGTAAATATTTTGATTATTTTCAAATTTTAATTGAATATTACTTTAAAGTTGATTGATTATAAATTTTCAGTTTCATAAAATAATTTAAAAAAAAAACGTTTCAAGTTTTCCAAATCGTCGCGCGCTCTCTGTTGCATACAATAATGAAGCATTTTTGACATTAAATCGTTCTGCTATATGGAAAAATTAAGAATTATGAATATATTACATAATTAATTTCTTATCCAATAATACACGCATTAGAAACGAAATTTATTTCGAGTGAGCGAAACGAAATGTTGATGTTTTAATAATTTTTACATAATTTTTCAAAAATTAACGCTTATTGGACGGATATTTTGGTAACATTCATAACGTCAAAGCTTTATCAAAAACCAAGATTCATAACCTCAATTACAATGACGTTTGACAGCTCTGCCTGAAAAAGACTAGCAGCGCCTCACTAAGAGCTACTATTGAACTAATGTTTTATAACTGCGCCACCATAATGACATACTATTTTGAATAATCCTAGACTTTTCAGTAAACAATAAGGGTTAATTACTTTTTCGGCAATTATAATCCCATTTCTGGTTCCAAATTGGTACTTATCGACTTTCAAATTAATTCTTCATTAACTGTTCATCCTTTTGGTCAAGAACTATTAACAATTAATAATAAATGTCCCTAATTTTTTTTGGCATTCCCAAAATGGAATGAAATGGAAAATCTGAATTAACAAAAATTAAATCTAAAGGAAATATTTAATAATGCATTAAGAAGTAATTAGTATTAATATACGAATAATCTTTATTTAATGCTCAAAAATATTTAAAACAACAACAAGTAATGCAACAAAATAAACAAAAATTCAATAATTAGTTTGAGTTCAACAATTTTTGAATCAACTAAAATAAAAATTACATGATTTCCAAATTAATGAACCTCATAACAATAATATTAAAATAAACATATAGCAAATACATTTTAAACGAAAATATAAATAAAATCTTCTATTTTTATCTCAAAATAAATATATTTTATAAAATCGCTTAAATTTTTTCTTTTGACATTTTGACAAAAGATGAGTTTTTGTGAATCGCAAAAGCGATTTTCCTAAAAAAGAAAATATTCTCAGCGTTGTAAAATTAACAAAATATTTTTGATTATTTTCTGTTATGAGAAACTAATCTTAAATATAACGATCAATAAATATGTGCTAACTAAAATCACAAAACTATATACAAAAAAGTTATTACTATCTGCATTATACACAACATAACAACTATTTTGTGATTTATTAAAGAATTTATATACTTTTCTTCAAAGGAAACAAGAAGACGTTAAGAACTTCGTGAAAGATCATCGCCGATGGCCAAAGCATTGGGTCAACGCACGTAACAATAGTCGGCATTAAATAAATCTGATAAAAACTACTGATGCGGTTTATACTTTTACTGCATGAATTATCCTTCAATTCTTCATTGATACTCAATTCACTATGTTCATTCTTTTTCGGCGTCGACGAAAATTGTACACCTTCCAAGAATTGTTCTATGGATTCGCAATCTTCAATGAGATCGTCCATAAAATCCTCTTGCAATTGGTCGCGTTCGTCAGGAGCAGGATCCATCAACAATAACTTTCCTTTTAACGACTGTATTAGTTGATGGTACTTCTGCAGCTCCCGATCGAAACTTGAACCCATTTCGCATATAATATTCTGCTGCCTGATGTCGTTGATTTCGTATTCATCCATGGAGATGTTATCCATCTGGAACTCTTCAAATTTTTCGATTTTATCACCAAAACATAACTTGCTTCTACACTTCTTGGTTAACAATTCAACGTTTGTTGCTGACATGTCGATAGTAAGACGTATTCACTGTTCTTTGCGAAATAAGACTGATGGTTAAGAAATATTCCGATTTGGTTTTATACTCAAATTTAACAACGCCACCAGGGTCGGGCTGTAAACTTTGGGAATCCAATTTGGGGGCGTTTTAAGTAGTTTTTAAAGGGTATTTTCCTGAAATTTCTTTCAGTGATGTGCGGTGGGATATACACCCGAAATAAACCAGTGGTCATTTGAAAAGAGGCTTCTGTCATTCTCGTAAAACCTTGTAAAATTCATTCGGAAATACTTTCTTTGAGAAAATTGCAGCCAGACAGGTACATTTTTCGTAGAAGACTGGTTGAAATTCGCTCTCGCAGCTTCGGCTGATTCTTCGTGACGATTCGCAGCAATTCGTGTTTTCGTACCCATTTTTTGACGATTAAAATAAAAATTCAATCGCTTATTCTTGCCCAAATAAGGATTGTTAAAAGTGCGCACCTGCAGATGATTCATGCGACGATTTCGTGCCAAAATAATACGATTACTTTTATTACCTTTTTTTTATATAAAACGCACAAATTTTATGCCGCATTTATATAAATTAAAACGTACTAATTAATTACTTACTAATTATAATTACTTACAATTCTATTAAAGTTTACAATTTTCTTAAAAAATAATTTATTGTAATATATGCTACACCATGTGAAATAATTTTAAAATTCCCGCCGTTCAAATTTCTTAAATTATTTTAACAATTTTTTAGATCAAAAACCTTAGTTAAGTTTGTTTTCTAACTTATGCGACGATAAAATTAATAGAATTATTTTTTAAACTACAGATTTTTACTTGATATTTCTTCGCTAAATGTATTCTTTGAAAATCGCGTATGAAGACAAAAATTATCAGATTTTCAAAATTTTAAAATAGTTATAAAAATTATTAGCACCCATCATTTTGACAAATATTTTGTTTCCTTATTGGAAGAATTTAATATCAGGAATTGAAGGCATTCTTAACGTTTTTTATTAATCCTTTCTCTTTTGCAGAGGACTAATTAAATCGTTACTTATTTTAATATTTCCAAGCAGGAGAATTTATAAAGATTATATTTTCTTAATTAAAATTATAATTTATTTATAAAAAAAAACCCAAATTTTTTAAAGTTGAAAGAAATCTTGTTATATTAAAATTATTTAATCGTTTATTACAAGAACTAAATGGTGTAATCGCAAAAATTAAAAATTGTTTGCGTGATGAATTGATTCCTGGTACAGTTCATAATAAATTATTCCCTTGTGTTTTGATTGATTATAAGCTTCGAAGCAGATTCGCGGTATAATAACTGACTTTAAATTTTTTGTAATTTAGTATGATTTTTTTTGAATATTATTATTATTTAGGTTTTGCGAATGGGAACTGACTTCGCTTGCACGAAATGCCCACACAATATTGCAGAACCGACATCATTTATTACACCGAGACAGCGAAAATCATAATATTTGAGGAGAAAAAAAATTGACTGAAAAGGCCGAATGGGAATGGCAAAAAAAATAGAAGGGAAAAATGGGAACGAACGGGGGCCCATTATTCGATGACTGTGTATATTACAGCTGCGATTTGAATGGTTTGCATATCGAGCTGCAAGCGGTGCTTCATTATTTGCCGTTTATGAAGAGATTCTGAAAAAAAAATGCTGAATAATAACTCTTTACGGCTCATTCCGAAACATTTCGTTCCGATTGCCATGAATATCATTAGGAGTATCGCATGCACACGTTTCGATACGTTCTTTGTATAATAGATAGCTAGTCACGAATGTGACTTTAAAAACTACGCAGATATTCAGAAATATTATTTTACTTACATATTATTACTAACATTGATTTAATTAATTAAAATAATAAATGAACCTACATACTAAATATTAGGAATTATAGAAAAACCACATTTTTAATCGAATCCCAACTTTTTAACTTATTTTTGAAAAAAATAGAAAATTATTTTGAAAGCTGGGTTAAATCGTCTTTAAAAACGAGATCAGACAAGGTGATTTCTTCAAGTTTTTGAAAATATTTTCCATAACATTTTTAAAGCTATAGATTTAATTTTCTTCTTCGCCAAACTTTTCATAATTGCAGTCAACTTCTATAGAATAATCAGATCTTTAAGCTACTTATCTAAATACTCTAGAGTCTAGACGGATTTTGTAAATACAGGAGGTTACTAATCTAAAATACTAATTTTGATTTATGTATTATTTTATTGATGATTTTATGCCAGAATCAAATTTGTGGAAACTCAAAATTTGTTGGTTGGAGAAACCGGAGTTTTCAAAAAAAAACGGTTTTCATATTTTCATATTTTTTAAGATCATTTTCGCATAAACTTTTTATTTGAGTTAAATATTGGTAAATATGGTCAGGGGCGGATTTAGACTTGATCTTTATGGTATGCAGCCCAGGTTCCCTGTAATGAATGAAAGTACAACTAAGCCTAAAACCTCCAAAAGGTATTAACCCACGACCCCCGAAGTTGACGGTTCGCCACTGAGAAAAATAGTACATTTCAAGAAAATCTTTTAACCTTTTGCACTCAATTGGGATGGAATATAATAAAATGTATGTTTCCTTTAAATTTTACTACAGATTTCTCAACGTAAAAAAAATATATCAGGTATTCAGGTAAATACTTTTAAAATTCAAAAAAAAAGAAGAAATTTCCCATAAATATTTTAAATTCAATATTTAAATCATCAGAAATTGTTGTCAACATTTACTGACAATTTTATTGAAATATTTTCCAATTTTTGTTATGAATTTCATTTTTTTATTTAAATTTTAAAGCAGAAAAGTGTAAAAACTGTATATGAGAGTTCAACGCACAATTTCAAAAATATGTAATTATAAAATGGAATGAATAAAATATTTTGTAATTAAATTACTAAAGTCGAAAGTCTAATCTTTTTATAAATAAAAATAATTTTATTGAAATATTTTTCTATTTTTATTATAAATTTCATGTTTTTAAAGTAAAAATTGTAAAAGTTTAAATTACAATTTAATAAATTTGTAATTGTTAAATAAAAAATTTTGTAATTAAATTACTAAAGTCTAATATTTTTATAAATAAAAGTAATTTTATTGCAATATTTTTGTATTTATAAATTTCATGTTTTTAAAGCAAAATTATGTAAAAACTGTAAATAATATAGAATTTAAATCACAATTTAAAAAATCTGTAATTATAAAATGAAATGAATAAAATATTTTGTGTTCTAAATTTCATAATTTTAATATTATAAATATTTCAAAGCTGAAATGTGTAAATATTTTGTTAATAAAATAATGATAGATAACTGTAAAAAAAATTCTCATATATATTTTCTTAATTTTTTAGAAATTTTAAATAAATACAATTTTGAAAGTAAAAAACTGTTTGGGTTTTTAATATCATCATTTAATGTATGTAATTGTGTGATTTTGATTGAAGGAAATATTTAGTAAATGAATTAGTGCAGAACGCGGAAAATCAACATTGGTTCGTTCCATCTAAATGGGAAGGATTCGATCAAAAGCTGCGGCGTATGTTGAATTTCATGTAAATCCTAATCAGTGGAGCCCACTCTGTGGGTGTCTGTCTGTGTGCTCAATGTGCATGCATGTTGTTCGAAGCCACGATAAAGAAAGAAGCACTCCGAATACTTGTGCATGCCACGTACGTGTATTTTGACTTCGTACCTATGTGTGTGTGTGTGTGTGTGTACGAGTGCCTGGAGTGCGCTTTAATTAGCACCAGTAATTAGCGACAGGTGGTCGAGGGTTCACACCCTTTTGTGACAACACACTCATTACTACCCTTAAAAGCACACTGCAGACACGAACTAACTAGACACACACACACCAACACAGACGGACAGAAACACACACAGAGAACAAAGCCATCAAATCGTGTTCCTCTTCCCTTCATTATATTTATATTTTCAAAGTTACAATTAAAAAAAAAAACGCGTACACAAGTCTACACATATAATTACGCTTCATTTGCATACATCTGCAATAAAGTTCCATGATAACAACATTAGCTTTCCAGGAAATTGAAAAAAAAAAAAAACATATATGTACATATACATGTTAATAAAGTAAAGCAACTTGTCATTTGGAGGCACGGAAGTTTCGAAGATCGTTTTCCGGTTTAATGTACTGTCTTTCTTCTTTTCTTTGTTGCTGTTATTGCCGTCGCTTTTCAGTCCTGTTTTATGTGTCCTCCAGTTTACTTATACTTTTTTTTTGTTGTTGTTGTTCTCTTCCTTTCTTTCCTTCCTGGTTCTTTCCTTGTAAGCAACTGATTTGCTGCGCGGCTCACGTCTCTGAATAAAGGAAGTGTTACCGATGATATAAAACAACCTACGGCTGCCTAAAAGGATGAAGAAGGGAACACAAAAAAATACACATAATCCGGCGCTATTGTTCTGCCCGCACAAAAGGGAAATGCATGAGGGAAATAATACGCAAGAAACAATATAATTATATATCTTTAATATACAAAAGGGGATGGATGAAACGTTCGTTTTATTACACATCTTTTTGGATTACGCTAATAATCGCGTTACACGATTCGTTTCTTCTTCTTTTTTTTTGTAATAATCGTATTTTTTTATAAAAAAAAAACTTGTCTTTGCACGCAGTGGTAACTAAATATAGTTACATATCTTTATTTAAGTTGGTACACTTAACAAAACATCAGCTGTCAATTCACTGTCACTGTCATTACAAAAACTTGTCTTTGCACGCAGTGGTAACTAAATATAGTTACATATCTTTATTTAAGTTGGTACACTTAACAAAACATCAGCTGTCAATTCACTGTCACTGTCATTACAAAATATATTACAAACATTTTTTAGATAGAATTTACTTAAATAATTAAATTTAGGAAAATCGAGATTTGAACTATATTTTCTGTTCGCAATTGTAGAGTATCTTTGTGCAAATAACATAAATCGGATAAGTGTTTTCGAGTGTTTCCAATTCGAATTTCTATGTGCCATTGCCTTTCCGAACTACAAAACTTGATTCCATACGACCACATTAATTTGCGAATAACTTTGAAAACAAATAGTTTGTTTGTTATACAACGATAGTTCAGACTTTATTTTTATCTCATCCAATATATTATCCTTTTTGAACTCTAATATTTAAGTTAAATTTCAGCAGTTATTATTTGTAATATTGCAGATAAATTTATTTAATTAATTTTTTATAATTTAATCAATTTTAATAAATATTACACTACCGATTTTGTTGAGTAACAATCGGTTTACAGGGAGCTTTTGCTATTTTGATCACGAGGATGAAGGGTTCTTATTTTTTTTTGTAGATTTTCCATTGAATTGTCGACGCGGCATAAAGTACATATGTGCTTTGGCGAAACGCCAGGAAATTATTTAAGGAAACTGTCGAACTGTACACTTTACCTCCCAAATCTTATCTCACTTCTCTCTGGCAAAGTTCTGCCATATAATTTATTGGTGCGTTTCTTCTCGCAATCCACCTCACAATAATAAAAGTGTTGCCCTTAATTGAATGTAATAGTAAAACAAACTTAAAGTAATTTAAAATAATGCATTTAATCGAATTCAATCAATTATAATTAGAATTGAATTTTTGAAATTTCAATATAATTGTTTGCAAATTAAATAATTATTCTACTACGTATTTTGATAATACAAGTGGCGTCTCTACTGAATGTAACTTGACAGTTCCATCTGAAAGAGACTAGTGGCGCCTCGGTAAGAACTAAGTTTGCGCAGTAAGGGACAAGGCAGATATATCCGCCGCACATTCGTAAAGGGTTGATTCATTTGCAAATATAATCATAATTGCACAATTATCGTTAAAAAAAATGGTGAGAATAGGTATTGCAACAATTTGTCCTAATCAACATTACTTTATATTTTTTACAATTTTTAAAACCAAATTTTTTTTTAACTTTTTCAACTTTTAAAAGCAACTATGTACACTTACTACAAAATTTAATTAATTAATTAATATAGTAATGTAATTATTTATATCGTTAAGCACGAATATGGCATAATTTTACTTGACAAGTAGCGCGTGCAACTGAAAGAAACGAGTGGCGTCTCGGTAAGAACTAAGTCTTCGCATTAAGTGACAGGGCAGATATATTCGTAAAGGGTTGCAAATATAATCATAATTGCACAATTATCGATAGAAGAAATGGCAAGAATAGGTATCTAGAACAAAGTTAAATCCCTTTATATTGGGCACTAACCGAAATCAAACAGTACACTTAATTTAATTGAAATCATTGATACTCTTTTCCAATTCTGCTCGCAACGATTCTAATTGGATTCTATTTGGCTTTACACGTTTCGATGCGAAATGAACGGGTAGTCGTCGATGCAGCCAGCAGCATCCCGATAACACGGGGTGTATATAAGGTATGGACTTTAGTGTGCTGAGCGAGCCGAGCTTTCGGGTGGGTATTTGGGTTTTGGCGTCCGCAATCGAATAAATTGCCGTGGGATTTCTTAATTGAAAGTCTCCTAATCCTGGAGGGGCGCTTGTCGAGAGCTGTAGTTTTGCAAAGCCGGTCTTCTCTCTCTCTCATTCTAGCTCACTCACTTTCGCACATATACACAGTTCCACCACTCCCCAACACATACACACTTTCGGCTTCTCTCTTTGTGTGTGCGTAGGTGTGTGTGTGTGTGTGTGTATATAGAGATATAAAAGGATGGCGAGAGCGAGTTGAAGTAATTTAATTTGGAGCCCCTACGGCGCGCACGGTCCTCGTTTCCAGCCCAAAACCCTCCGCGTGAAACTTTCGCATGATTACGTTTACAGGTGCTATTGATCTGCTCGTTATGTGGATGTGGATGTGTGCTCTGCCTGGCTGCATGGCTAACCCTCGCGGCCATTCGCTCATTTGGACGTTTAGAGAGAACGACGAGGGTAGTTCTTTTTTCTCCATGTGTTGGTGTCCTCCCTCTTTTTTTTTGTTCCCTCTTCCTTCCTCCGACGCCGAGCCGAGTTCTCTTTTCTTCCATTTTTTTCTCCATCCATCCACCCCCTCTGTGGCGTCGTCGACGTCGGAGGCGGCTGCGGCGACGATGGCATCACTGCAGAAGCAGAAGAACATCGCCGCTCTTCGTCAACGTCCCACGTCCCTCGAACCCGGCATACATCTTCCTCTCCAACTTTTTTCTTGCTCAAAACCACCCTTCCATTATTTTTATTATTATTACAGCTAACAAGTTTTACGGCGCCGCAGAAAATATTTCAACTGGAAACGCGCTAAACGTTGAAATATTCTAGCTGCGGAAATTTTTATGCACGAACAATGTGCAGGGAACTAGGAAACACGAGCGCGCGTTAACGGAAAAAAAAAGTCGAGAGAGAAATGAAAAAAAAAACAAATTTCGGTGGGAACGAAGGCACACGTAATGTGCGCTAAAATTTGCAGTTTGCTCATTAAAGTTATTTGATTTATAAAACATTTTTTTCCCGTTTATTTTCAATTCACGGTGATTCTACTCTTCGTTCTTTTATTTTACTGCTGATGTTTGCCCATGTTCGCTTTATTCACGCGCAACTAACACTCATTATTTCGCTGTTGATGTTTTTATGTTTCACGAAAAGCCACTTGTAAATTTTTTAATCTCTATTTGTAAACTATTTCTCTCTTCTTTTTAATATTTCTGTTTATTCTCATTAATACACCGTTATAATATAATTACCGATATTACTGGTAAATTTTTACAAAAAAATACTGGAAATTTCGACAATTGCTTAAAAATAAAAATAAATCTTATTGATTAAGTACTGCAATTTTGACTTTAGAACAATTAAAATTAAGCAAAAAAAAATAAGGAGAAAATTAAGCAAAGCACAAAGTTTCCATATATTGTCCATTTTTTTTTGCAGAATCCTTCTACCGTTACTAAAACTTTTCTGTCTTTCGTTAAATGATTAAACATGAAACTAAAGAGCTAAATGAATCATTTGTAGATGATGGAACAATCGTTGAAAAAATTTGCACCAATAATTAATTTCTTTAAAGAAATTGCTGCACTGAATAATATATAATAATACTGGTTCAGAAGATGGTTGTTCAACCAGTAGCAGTAATTTTCAAATTTGCTTTACTTTTCGTTAGTTGTCAAAATTTTAGGTTAAATGCAGAATCAACAACTACAACAAAGTAAATTAAGAAATTCAAATATTACTGATAGACTGTAGCCATTTTGTTGTCAAGCTGTCAAAAATAATAATAATAATTTTTTTTAGAAAATTGCAAGAATCTGTCGTTATCAACGTTAGTATGTTTATTTTAATTTTTAATTGGATAAGAACGATTTTACAATTTTTAGTACCAAACTTTTAATTTTAACTTTTTTCAAGTTTTAAAAGCAACTACGTACACTTGTTCATAGATTACAAAATTAAATTAATGTAGTAATGTAATTATTTATATCGTTGCAAAAATTTACTTGCCAAGTGCGTCAAAGTTAAGTAAGAAAAAATGCCGAGTAAGGAAAGAGCGCTGTAGGATTCGAAAAAAGAACAAACTTAGAACGTAGTAAAAGGAACGCACTTGGGATCGAGGTTCCTTTTTGAATTATTACATGCGGTATATATTTATTGCAGACGCAGGGAGCAGCCGGGAAGAAGGAATAGTAAATATGCGACTTTGAATTTCCTATTTAGTTGTTAAAATTTGCATGTTGCTTGTAAGTGAGCTGGTTTAAAAGACTCTTTCGAGTTGACCCTCTTCGAGAGCATTACCATAATCCCCTTACCGTCCGACAGAAGCGGAGGCGAACACACACATTCGCAGCGAATGTTAGTTTGCAAGAGAGAGAGAGAGAGAGAGACAGAGCGATGGTAGGATAAAGCGGGAGAGCAGGGATTTAAATAGAAACCCAGTTATTATTGTTATTATTATAACTCCCGAATATATAGCTCTAATGACACTTTCCAGTGTACTTCGAAACTAATCCAGGCTAAATATTTTAATTAAGGAAAACCGTTTGTGTAGCATTAACGCATATAACGATGAGGTCGCCTCCATTTCATCCCCCGCGTTTTCTTCTCTCACTCTCTCTTTATCCGTCGCGTACTTTTTTATACTCTTTATTCTTTTCATTCCGCGTTTTCGGGAGGCGAGGGCAAGGACGGACGGCTGTGCGAAAGAGCAAGAGTAGTAACCACTCTGCGCCAGCAGCAGCAGCAGCAGGAGGGGAATGATTAGCTAAGTTGGAAAGTTTTAAAAAGTCCCGAGGGATGCGGGTAATGAGTTTACTTAAAAAAGTGTACTTTGGGTAGCTTTATTATTATTCTTGCCGGGCGCTCTTCGCAAGTTCACCTCAAGGAAGAGGAGGGTTTGGAAAGGAGGACGTGCAGGATGAGAAGTAAGGAGGGTGGAAAAATGAGGCAACGATTTCGTTCCTCGGAAGGATACATTTAAATATAAATTAATTTCCCTTTTCTCTCTCATTATTTTTTTTTGCTGTTGTTGTTACTGTTTTGTTTGTTTGATGGGAAATAGGAAGCGATGTTTTTGTTGGTTAATTATATTGATATTATAAATAATGTGAGGGCGCCGTTCTGAATCGATGGGAATTCACAAAAGGTGGTGAATTTGCCGTCGGTGCTGTTGCGGCGGCAGAGGCAGAGGGCATTGTGTTTGGGCGCTGCCGTATTGTTCGGTCGTGCTGTTTCCATTTTCAGTTATAATTAAACTTATATTACGGCGTTAATTTTTGCATTGTGCCATGGAAAATTGTTATCAGACCCGACCGGTACGCTTCAACACGAACCTTGTAAATAAACTTAGATAAAACGGAAACAATGCCGCTTTGTCTCCCGCCACTCCCAACTTATTTATCAAATGATGGTCAACCTGTTTGTGTATACACACAGAACGGCACTAATGTATTCAAGCAAATCACACAGATACACACATCCATTATGTTCCAGGTGATTTAATCGCCGCACCTTTCATTCTCACCTATTTAACTCAAGTTACCAATAAATAACTGACTATTATCATTATTATCCTACATTGAGCATCAAAAATAAATTATAACGTGTCATAAAAGAAACGTTACTACTTTAAAGTAATGTCATTTTTTAAATTTTGAGGTTATATCATTTCACTTTTCACAATACTGTAGCACAAATCATTCAATTTAGTTTTAGTGAAAAAATGGACTATTGATCAATATTTTTCTATACTTTAATTACGTATTATAAAAGTAACAAAAATTATATGCAAATATGTTTTTATATGTATACAATACTAAAATTTTATATTGACTTAAAACGCAACATGCATTGCATCTATAAGAAATGGCGTCTTTTAAATCCATATGACGTCGTTCTCTAGAACTTGGCACGTAGTGTTGTGCACAACAACGAAATAAAATTTGCATTTTCAATTTTATAACACAAATAAAGAAAGTAATTTAACTGAAAACTATTTAGATTGTATGACAACTTAACTGAAAAATTTTTGGACTAGCTTATTCATTAAATCAAAATAAGTGAAAAGTTCAATCTATAGGCATAACGTCAAAGCTTCACCAAAAATAACCTCAATTTTTTTTATTGCTGACACATATGTAACGTTTGACAGCTTCGCGTGAAAAAGACAATTTTGTATAAACATAGTTTCCTGTAGACAGAATAGTGCAGATATATAAACATTTAATTGGGTTTATAATTAAAAAATAATATTATTTGTTACTAGAATTGATTGAATAAAAATATTGTGTGTATGTTTGTGGTATTAAAATTAAGTTTGCGCCAAGTTACGCTGTATTAGGTTTTGGGGGCACTACAAAAGATTCGGGTTTGAATATCCAATGTGGAGGAGCCTTCAACAAGTTTTAGAACTTTCGCACGGCACAGCTGCGACGCAAAGTCAATTTTGTATGTCTGAGATTGGAGATTCGGGTTTGACGCAAGGGCTGTGTGTGCATGTGTGTATTTGCATGCTCTATAAAGAAACAAGTCAAATGTGAAATATCATATAAACTTTGTTGTTGCAGCCGTCATTGTCAACTATACAATTGATATTACTTAATAACAAATACGAAATCTGGAATCTCAATGCAATAATGTAGTAGTATTTTATAAAAAAGTACTTGTTAAAACTATAAAATACTCATTATATCATCATTTATAAACAATATTACAAATGGCAACACTGCTATAACAAAAACAAATACCTTATGTCATTAATTTATTTGTCCATGTTTTTTTTTAAAGATTTTTGCAGACAAGTGGCGGATATATCCGTCTTATTCATTACAGACGGCGCTTATGTAAAATTGTTTGAAAGGTGGTTAATGTTAGTTAAACGGTCTTTTTCAGATGGAGCTGTCAAACGTCAATGTTACTGATTGTCATATGCTTTTCTTGCGTTGAGGTTAAGAATATGCTATAGCTTTGACGTTATTCCTGTAGAGGCGCCACTCGTGTTACCAAAGTATAATACACAGTTGTTTCGCTTTTGACAGTCGAAAATGCGAATTTAAAAAAATCTGTCTGCAAAGTTTAAGTCATTAAATGTTATTTTGTATTTTAGTAAGTAATTACATAATTATTTAACTAAAGTGAGTAAAAAGTAATTTCAATTAAGGCGAGTTACTTAACATAAATATGTTGTAAATGCATGCCGGTTGAATATACATTGACAGTAGCCATCTGCGATGTCTTGAGGATGGAAAGAAAAGAGAAAATATAAATACGAAAGGGCAAAGGGAAAGGCAGGAATTAATGGCACAGTTTTACGAAGTCGAGAGGGCGAGACGGGCCAATTAGAGAAATTAAACACCGGGATTAAGTCTGGAAGAAGAATTCGGGCCTTCGTTGCTTGACACACATTCGGAATTTTAATCCAAAATTAACCTCTAAGCCTCCATTCAAAAACAGCTTTTTGTACACATTACTAATAACCAATTAAAATTAAACAAAACAATAATCCTACAAATTCTGTAGATGGAAAAGCTTCATAATTACGTATACATTCAAAATGATGTATACAATACGATAAACAAGATTTATGATTGTATTCTTTCTAAATATCACCTATTCACGTATTTTACTAAATGAACATTGATTAACTTTCATCACTTAAAAATACATAAAGTATTTGTAATTAATTAAATTATAATTGTTATTACTTTATATGAATCGAATGATAATTAATAAGTTATCTATATGCAGATTCGTTTTGTAAACTTGTTGATGTAGTCGAATGCGGCGCAGTTTTGTTCGGGGAACTTGAAAAACGCGTATGTGTCCAACAGCTACATGCGCCAATTTAATTAGCAGTCCAATCAATTAGAACGCACGAACGGGTAAAAAAATCTGCATTCTGTCCAATTTACTGCTAAACTGGACCAGAATTTAATTGAAAGCTATCTGAAATGCAGCACTTTTTGAGAGCGAACGTTAGTGAGAGAGAGTGAGAGAGATAAAAGGGAATGTGTGAGAGAATGAGAGAGACAGCGTGAAAAGTTCGTTTTAATTAATAATTAACTCAATTATTTTCCGCCGACAACATTTACGCTTATAATTAATAAAATTTATTGATTTTCCTTGAATTTAACGGATTCATCCACGCCCGATTGGCAATTTCAAATTATACTCATTCATCATAATAACTAATGTATTCCTTTTAGCAAACATAATATTTATATTTATAATAATCATCATCAATTTACTTCACAAAAAAATAAGTTGTTTATCATATCTTTTTTTGACATCTGTCACCTTGAGTCAAAACGGAAAACCATGTAAACCCAATTTTGATACGTAAAACCATTTAAAAGCGAAAGCGTCTAAATAAAGTTATTGTTAGCAGAATAAC
Organism: Nicrophorus investigator; assembly: GCA_963457615.1. Classification (NCBI taxonomy): domain Eukaryota; kingdom Metazoa; phylum Arthropoda; class Insecta; order Coleoptera; family Silphidae; genus Nicrophorus; species Nicrophorus investigator. Next base: position 7,308,980 of record OY735142.1, on the reverse strand, counting down.
AAATTGGTTAGATTTTGCGGCATAAAGTTTGAGAAACACTGATCTATAACATAGAAATAGTTTGTTTTTTTTAATTAACTGCAAATATTTGACAGCTTGCTATAATACTAACATTCACTCATTGAGTCCATTTAACCTGAAACTTTAAAGTTAATTTTAGTTAAATTAAACAATACACCGCAAGTAATTTCGTATTATATTCATTTAAAATTACTTGCATTTGCACAGCATTAAACATACTTGTCAAGTTTAATTGATCAATTCAAGAAACAATATTAATTCAAATGTCAGATCATTTTTCTGTCATCGGTCTCCATGACTACCAAATAAATGTTATTCTCTAAAGCGTATTGTGTATTGTTGATAGAACAGCAGTAATTGCCAAATTTAAGAAACGTCAAATTTTGTAATTTGCGGATCAATTTGACAGATCGTTCATATCATGTCAGTTCAAAATTATTTTTTTTTTAATAATAGGCAACATTATTGACAAATTCATTAATAATTTTCTAAAATCAATAATTACAATTTTCGTCTGATGCACCTGAATTTACGCATTTTATCATCCAGACCATTGTTATTGGAAATTACTATATTGCGCCGAGCGCCACTGTATCCATCTGGAATGATATATGGATCAGGCCTTGCAGTTATTTTTAACATCAATTCCATGTGCGATTAAGTCATGAGCGTATAATTCCGATAATCGCAAATCAATGGAAACGCTTTTCATCTGATTGCGCGCTTTTATTGATTCCACTAAAATTCTGCTCCGCTCTTCGTCGAATTGTATTTATTCATTAATTCGCATGTACAAACGTCCAATTTGGAAAATCAAATATCGACTCTACTACCCAAGACATTTACCGTTAATCCAAAATCAACAAAAAAAACTCATCAAAACAACATATATTATAATTAAATAAAATTTTCTGACAGTAATGAAAAATTTCAACATATTGATTTCTATTATTTAAGTCATTTACACAATATTTACCATGTAACTCCTGAAAATATATTAAATAAATGTTAGTTTTAATAAAAGATTTAGTTATAGACTTTCATGCGTTTTATAAGAAATAAGTAAATATATTAACATAAATTATTTTTATAAATTTAAACTCTCCTAGGAATAGTATCAATTCTACTTAGAATAGAGGTAAGGATTCAAAGCCACTCTTCTTTTATACCATATAAAAGTTTTCGAGGGTTTTAAAGGACGTAAAGTTTATAGCAAATAAACCTACAAAAAAATACATTTCAAGTGTCAGAGTTTGAAATGTACGAACTAACAATAGTGTTTTTTTTTATATCTACTTTTACCAATTATTTTATTTATTTTTAAATAAATTTATTCATACAATTTTACTAACTCTTCTTGAAATTCGTTTTAGAAAAGAGGTAAGGACAGAAAAGCACTCTTGTTTTATATCAAATAAAACTTTTTGGAGGTTTTAAAGCGCGTAAAGTTTATAGCAAATAAACCTGAAAAAAAGTACATTTCAAGTGGTGATGTTTGATACATACGAATAAACAGTAGTACCTTTTACATTTTTTTCAATTATAACTGAAGAAATTTTTAATGAAATTAAATTAATGAATATAAATAAAAACAACAAATTTTAAATTAAAATTAAATTAGATTATTTTACAAAATTTTATACCGTATAAAATTTTTCAAATTTAATTTTAACTATTCTAAGAATTCTGCTTCGAATAATACTAAATATAATAATAATAAAACTTGTGACTCAAAAATATATATAAATTATGATTAGAATTGAAGTAGTGTTTTATACCTAATAAAACTTTTGGGATTTAAAAGACGTAAAATTTATAGTAAAATAAACTGGAAAAGAAGTTTGTTTCTCCTTTCAGCAATTATAAGAATTGCATAGACAAAAGTGATGCAGAATCGTTTATTATTATTTAAATAAAATATTTTATTAGATGGTTAGAAATTTTCGGGATTTTCGAAGGGATGCACTGGCAATAAAAAGCGATTGTGTTTCGAGGCGCGTGTTGGTTCTTCGAGGCCGAGCGAAATCCGATTGCGGCTTTAGCGGAAACGCTATCACTATAAATCCCGGAAATGGCCCGCATCTATACGACATAGAGTCTCGTCCCCCCGCAGCCGCAGCCACCGCATTCCCAAAACCAAAACGCTCCAAACCCCTCCCAGTTTTACCAATTTTTTTTTCTTATTCTTTCATTTGTTTTCTTCTTCTCCTTTCATTTGTTTCTTTCATTCTTTCTTCATCTGCTTTTTGTGCATTTCGTGCTTTTTCCAAAGGCAAACATATTTTTAATGAGCTTCAAATAAATGCAATGGAAATCCGACCAAACCGACTCCCCCGACGTCCCCATCCGCAATCAATAATCGTCCTTCCTGGGATTCGGTCCTTATTGAGTTTCCTTAATGAGCCATCCCCGTTTTCTCTCTTGTTGCTTGCGCTGCGCGCTTTTTTCCTTTTCTCTCCTCCGTCATTTTTTTTCTCTCTCCGTCTCTCTTCTTTGCGCTCACATAAATACGTACATATAAATATACATGCGGAAAGAGAGCTTTCCGCGAGACCCAATCAGCATAAACAGCAAATTTACTGCATTACTTTATCAAAGACTTTACCGCGGCGAAACTTTTCTTTCCCCGCATCCGCCAATTCCAAACCAAAACTCCTCTCAACCCCAAATCCATAACTTCAATTGCTTTTTTCTCTCTCTCTCTCTCTCTCTCAATCTCTTTCTTTATTTTCTTTCAAGAAAATAATTTATTTCATTTATAATATTACAACTTCCTCTCGCATTGTACTCGATGCGGCTTTTCCATTTCTCTCGACGTTTCGATTTCCTCCTTTTATTAATATCATTTTTTTTTTGTTCGTTATTTAATTTCGAAAATTCCTCCCTTTGATCTGGAAGCTTGCGATACCTGCCGCATCTATCGCATTACTGCAGATATGTACAGCAATTATTTGGATTATCCCGCACCGAAAGCTTGGATTTCTCTGTGCGCTACCGTTTTTTTTAAATATTTTTTCGCTCAAACTAAAATTTGGCATTGATTTTTCTGCCGTCACGATGTGTGTGTGTGTGTGTGTGAGAGCGTGGGTATTTGCACTTTACGAAATGGAAAGCCGAAAGTTTTTTTTTGCCCACGCGCAATAAATAGCTTCGTTTAGACCTAATCTTGTTGTCGATAGAAGCCTTTTCGGCTGATTCATATTCTGGATGCGTGATGTTGTTATTAAGCCATATATTTATTTAGGGGGAGGGATGTGTCACACCTAACATATTTACAGTGTTTCAGAACACTTTCCTGGTTCATTTTTTTATTCATTTTTTTTTTGCTTGGTCTTCATCTTAATGTAAGTGCTGTTGCGCTTTCCTTAATTTTATTTATTGCAAATTACATTCCTGATGCAACAAACATTTTTATGTAACTCTATTTCATATTTTTTATCTTTAATACTTGTTTTATATATAAAAAGTTTAAGCATTCAAACTATTACACTAAATTCATTTAAATGCATGTAGTACACAAATTATACTAGACTTCTTAAGTATGAACATTGTTTTCAACAACTTTGTTTCCTAGTAACTTTTCACTAAAGTTTAAAACTTAACTTTTAACAGTCATCAATAATTCATAGCATTATACAACCTTGATCGTTACATCAATTATACAGTTACTCCTTGAACTCTACTCTATTCTAAATAACTCAACAATTTTGTATTATATTATATTAAGTTTTTTATTATTTTACACATTTTATCCCAATTTAATTGAAGTTACGCGTTAGGTAGGTTCGACAAAAATCGTCTAACTCCAAGTTCCTGTAAGTCGGGAAATTATTGTACTGATATAAAAATAATTTTAAAAATAATAAATATATTAAAAAATATTTAACAAAATATAATTTATTATTATTTGGATATTTATAAATCATATTTACAATATAGTGCAGAATCGTGTAAAGCTGGTTTCATTAATATGAACAAGTATAAAACTTGTATGAATACCGAAACAAATATCAGCAACAATATGCAATTAATGTCCAATTTATATTAAATATCATATAGCATAGGTTATTCAACGGTTTCAGCAGAATTGAAAATCGAAAAAAATTGTCTGCATACAATCGAAAATTCATTACTGAAAACTGAACAAAAACATTTTATTATATACGAAATTCAAATCGACCAAACTGAAATGAATTGTACAAAATAAAAACATTTACAGTTAGTTCAAAATTTAAGTTGATATTAGGAATTTTAATTTAGATTGCGACATTAAAAATGAAGCATTTCTTATTTGTTTGTAGTTGTGCTGCGATCCAAAGACTAATAGTATTTCATAATTTCCTCTTTGACATATCGTGACAGCTGTCATTTCACTACCAAGTGCTGATATTATAACTTGCAACTTTTGTAACGAATGAATTGAATAATATTAACGATTTACGTACATTGATTGATGAAAGTATTTGTTTTATAATAACATAAAATATTTTTGAATAAATACTTTATTATTAATTAATAATGTTTTTATAATAAATTAATTATATTTAGTAGAAATTACACATATTTATGAAATTAAATTAAATAATATAAGGCAGCGTTGCAATTACGTAATTTAAAAAACAATGGTAAACGTGACAGGAATTTTTGACATTTCTGCTTGCGTGAATGTTTGCAGGCGAGAGAAATAGTTTAAATGAATCGTTTAAAGTAATTTGTTCGTTGAGTGAAATTAAGTGATCAAGAATATGAGAAGATATGGTGATGCGCGTCTGAAATGTGAAAGCGTTTCATCCCGAGCTCTTCGAGGGCGAGTATATTTTATGTAATATTATATTAGGTAGCAACCAGGAGAAATTTTCCTTAGATACAAACAAAATGGAATATAAAATGTCGCCATTACCTGACCGTAATACACAAAGTAATATATGTGTTTGTGTGCGATTTTTTTTTGTATGCTGTTGCATGATAATGCAAAGAGTTATGGTGAAATTGCTAGTTGAAAATCACAATGCATATAAATGCTATGCGAACGTTTGGTTAAGGTGGAGGTAGAAGTGGAGGCGGCGACGTTATTGCCTCCGAAACCGCAAATATTTTTGTATATATATATATATATGAAAGCGTCTTAACCCACTTTACTCTTTTTATATCTTATACGAATATATATATATATATATATATATATATATATACATGATAAGTTCCGAGGGAAATGTACGAAATGAAGGAAAAAACATATATGTATAGTGTGTATATAAAGGGTAGGAAAAATGCGTTGTGGGACGGGAAGTAACAAAACTTTTCCTCTTTATTACAACAGCTTAAATCTAGCATGGATAGATTCCGCGCTAAAATAAAACAAGAAAGAGCGAGGATATATATATATATAGATATATGTGCGGATGGATGGTTGTAAGGAAGGAAGGAAGGATTCCATTTTTATGATTATCTTGTTTTGCGGGTGTTGTTCCATTCCCCGTTTCTGCTCTGCGCTTAGTTTTTTGTTAGGCCGGCCACGTCGTGCCCGCATCACTTGTCACATATTGTGATTCCGGACGGGATTCCCGACGGAGCCGGACAGCACTTGATAGCTTTTGGATACCGAATTGGATGCGACAGTTTCAACGGGAATTCTAGATTAAATTTTTCATGGCCGGAGCGGAAACCTGAGGGGGCCGTAAAGCGCGCGCCTCGCTGGGACGGTGATGTGGAGAGATCAGAGGGGAGGGTGATTGTCGGATGGATGGACGGGTTGGCGGCGGGGGGATGCCGATGCCGCCGTTTTGGCAGCAGGATTCCGTCCGGTCAGTGGGTGGTGGATGGGTGGGTTTGGTTGGCGGAGAGGAGAGCGCAACAGAGTGCGGCCTGGAACGGCCCGCCTGGGACCGTGCCACCAGTTCACGGCCGAAGAACCAACTCCGGCCGTCAAATTAATCCCGCACAGGCTTCCGCTTTCTCGTAGTAGAGCAGGGAACCTGTCCGAAATCGATCACATCCTTTTCTCATATATTAGTAACCATCGTCGTCATCATAAAATATTCCTCCAAATCACTGACACTTTCTTCCTCTATTATTCAACGTCCCCGGCAATTGGGTCGGAGATGAAGATTCCGGGGGGTGGTGGTACCAGGTGCGAAAGCTGTAAGCGGCACCCTTCATTTCCGGAAGAATATCAACAGTTGAACTTGATGCTGGATAAGCCTTGCATTACAACGAAATACCATACATTATTTATTCAACGACTTTTAATATTTAAAATCTATCCTTGGTAAACATACATCTGACATTTTTAAATTGACGCATTGACATTTCAAGTTGTAAGTGCAACCACAGTAAGTGTGCTTTGAGACGTAAATGTCATTCTACGCAGCAGTTTTGAGAATATGTGTATACTAAAAATCCCCTAACATTTTTTTTTCAGAATAATGTATTTGTCAATTTCCATTCCACTGCCAATTTAAATGTGATTACATCACTTCAAATACGTCCTACACTATATGTATGAAGTATTTTCAAAATTGCACCATGTAAATCAAGTGATGATTGTGTTCAAAATTGTGAAAAAAAAGCAAGATCTTGCATTTGGTACACCTGATGTTTTAGAAAAATAAGCTATTATAATTATGAACATAGCACTATGTCCATAACTACTTGTCATGATACTTGCATGATTATAGACATGTAATTTAAAGGTGGAATTGGAAAATCATTTGCCTTAACATAACTTAATTATATTAGCTACAGTATTCTTGGCAAATAATTTGTATTGGAATACTTGTAAAAGTGTTGTCATAAATGTTGGGAGTTGTGGGTCAAAATGTACATTTACACAGAGCGAATCGTGCCAAGTAATTATCGATTAGTTGTCAAGTATTGCGTATTGTATGGATGTCTTAACAGTTAGATTTTAATCGCTGCATTTGATAAATACAACAACAATCAAATGGTGTATTTTGTAAAATAATCAGATTCGGTCGTTGCTTGGAGTGGTACAAGTAGTACTTCGTGTACTGGAATATCCCCGAAGATGCTCGGAATTATTCCGTAGTCTGCAATTAAACGTGAGCAGACAAAGCGCCGTAATCCCCCTCCCGATACATAAGCCCAGTTCGCCAAGAACACTTAATACCATCATCATTATGCAAGATCAGTATTTAGCCGGGGCCCGGGTCCTCCTCGTCATCTCGAGATTGTTTGCAGCAGATTGGAAGATGCAATTACCGTCATTCAATCGGGGATAATTTAATTTATCTTTAAATTACATTTGGCCCATTACATTACACTGAGGGTGACACGTTTCTTTCTCCTCGACGCGGTTCGTTGCAGCCCGCAAACTTCTTGGTCCTGCCTGCCTGCCTGCTACCATCCAAACTGCAGCAACTCACTTCTCAACTCAATTTTATATAACGCGGACAAACGGAAAGTAACATTTCGAATCAATTTCTTTTATCAAAAATAAAATAACTACAAATAGATAATTGATTAATAATCAATCGATAGTATATTTAAAATGTATAATTATAGATTACTTGTATGTTTTATTCGTTCCAACGAAAATACGTTAATTTAAGTTCTGTAATTGTTTTTCTTTTTCGTGATCAGAATTTAATTGCTTTTCTTCAAAGCTTTCGAATGCTTCCAAACGTCTGTGGAACCGGTTAAAAGCGAAACGTCTCGCCACCTGGCAGCTCCTAGTTATTGGCTAGTTCAATGAATATGAAATAGCACTTTTAATCAAAAGTTGGGAAAGCGTTTCAAAATTTAACACGTGAATTAAAGAGTACCACGCGTGGAGCACAAGAAAAAAGTGGACATAAAGGAAATTGATGGAAAAGGTTGAAACTAATCAATACCTAGAAACGCAGAAACTGATTCCCCGTAGGCATTAATTACGTAATTGATTGATTGCTTCGTCTCCATAAGTAGTTTCCGACGTTTTAGAGTAATAGTTTTCCCACTAATCCTTATAGCGAGGGTCGTCTCTTTCGACAAAGCCAGCTCACATGAGCGATCGCAGGAGACGACGACGGAGGTGGATGAGGCGACGGCAAGGGGACGGTCAGGTCGGAGCCGACGCCTTAACCACAGCATCGGTAGCAACAAAAGCAGCACTCTCCTCTCCTCTCCGTCTCTTTCTCTCTCAATCCCGAAACGGCGGTGGCTGCTGCGTGGGGGTGGCTGAGACGGAGACTTATTAACCCTGTCGGCTTAATTTACACGGACAATTGAGTCGCTTAAATTGTGTATAAGGGGCTTATATGTAGTTATGGTATAAATTTGTTGAACTAAACTCGCGCCTCGAAGATTAGTTTAATTGCACCTCTCCTGAATAATATATACATACACACTACTAACTCACTCGTACATACGTACGCACATATCCTCACAAACATTATTATTGTTATTATTATATAACTGCTAGTCGTTATTACTTTACGGTTTACCGGGGGGTTAGGACCGGCCTGAGGAAGTTTCTGAGAGGCCTTAATTCGGTTATCGTGCCGTCGAGACCTTTTCCCCTCCTCTTCGTCATCATCCTCCTCCACATCTTCTCCTGGCACACCCTCGCCACGCTAGCAACAACAATTACATTGGGTCGACGCAACAGAGTACACAACAACGCAACATATCTGCATACCAAACAGGCCAAGCAATCACGAGATTTTCCAACCGGAAGCAGGAAATTTCGAAACGTATACCCACTAACTGATATTTACATCTAAATGGCATTTGGACGAATCCCAGTCATTATTTCCGTCATCATCTGTCGCCGTTTCTACTATTTTATGTGTATGTACCGAGTTCTTCCGCAAGCATGGTTGCAGACCCCCCTCACCCTTGATAATCTTAATTTACTCATCAAATGAAAAGGGAGTAAGTTTCTTCATTTTAGAAACAACAAAATATGTATTGTTAAATTTTAATTGAAATATTTTTCAGTAATAAATAATACAGTGTTTCGCAATCAGTGCGTCGTGAAATATATTGGAATCTCTCCTTCCCCCGTGGATCCGTAAATATTAAAAAATATTGTAAATTAACATTCATTACATTTGAAAATGTTGGAAATTAACACCCCACAGCATCCGCAAATGAAAATTTTAGAAATCATACCTGCTCTTTACATAGAAACAATATTGGAAATCATAGAAGAAAAATATTGCAAATTGCCCAGGTCATCACAAATGAAAAAAAAATGGAAATCAAAACGCGTGATGTGAATTATTTATTCTTTATTTTTCTGAGGTCTCCCGGATATGAAAAAGGTTGGGATGCATTGAAATAATTGATAAGCAAAAAATGGTGGGGTTGGGTTTCCAATTTCAGTGCCCCAACTTTATACGTAATAATATATCCGTTAGATAAGTTACTAAATTTAGATATTATAATGTTGATGCTCTTCAAACATCACGCTATTTTAGTTTGTTTATATTCATTCTTGAAAAATATAGATTTATTAGTCTGTACTAAAAATACTAATTAATTATTTAATCTAATAGAGAGGTAAAAATATATTTGGTGGCAGAAAAATTAGAACTAATAAAAATGAATAAATAAATAATAATAATATTTGCATTAATTAAATACATAAAATGTAAAGGGTAAAATGTATAAAATTATATATGTGTTTACTCATTAATTATTAATACATGTTTTGAAAGACGTGTTGATGTTTAATGTAAATATTATTTAATCCAGATTGATGCAGATTTTCCTGTGCAAATATGTAGCACGTCGGCGGAGGTCCTGTTAATTTAGCAAAAGTACATTGAATTAAGGTGCGGAACGCGCCCGATGCATCACTTTATTTCATTTAGCGAAAACAATTCCTGGCAGCCCAACGGGAGAACCTAAATCGGATAAATAAGATCGATGTGCCTTTTGGCGACCAACGGACCACAGCAGCAGCAACAACAACAACAACCTTTGCGAACCCCGAGAGCGCCAACTAATTTTGTAAACATAATTCCATATATATCCGATGAAACGTAAAACGAACAACCAAATACCATTTGTCCGGGTTTCGTGTTTCCAACATCTCCTAAAAAATAATAATAATAATAAAAAATCTATATTTCTTGTATTATCCTACATATTACAATACTAGACCATACTAGTAATTTTAATTTAATTTAATTATCTGCTTAGAATTAGTAACTTATGGCAAAATAACGATTTATTTTGATACAAATAATTATTATTATAATAATTATTTTTAGTTCTTGTAATAATGTTTACATTAAGAGATAATTGTTGACAACATATACAAAAGTGTAATTAGTGACATCCAAAACAATACTTGTATTTGACAGCCAGAGAAATATTTGTGTCATGTTTACCAACTCAATTAATGTTTACATTAACAGGTAACAGGAAACTTTTTCTAATTATAAAAGTATAATTATTCTAAATACCGAAAACTCTGAGTATTTGCAAAAAAAATTCAATAAATCAGTTGGAACGTAAATCAAATGTATTATAGTTTGTCCGACGGTCGCGTTTTCCTCTTCTTACAAAAACGAATGAATAGTGGGTAAAATGCAAGAAAAAAGAAAATATATAGAACGAAACTGAATCGAGAACAATTTGATTGCATCTGCACAAAAGTCAATAACATCCGAATGTTTTGATTTTATTTTACTGCATTCCCAATACGGCCTGGATTCAATCATTTCTGTGCCAGTCATCTCTATTCCCCCGGTTCGCCGGTACATTCTCATTGCTTCTATCTATACTTGTTTTTTGCCTATTTATTTATTCCTGTTGATGTTGTTGTTGTTGCTGTAACTATGCATGTTGCTTTTGCTTGCAGGAATGCAATTTATCATGGACATCACTGTATGTTTAAACAGCGTGCCTTTCACCGTTTCCTTTCTGCTTTATTTTATTTTTTTTATCTTTGATACATGCATGCATGCTTATATATATATATATACAAATACACGTGAATCCGGGCCGTGAGGAAATGCGGAAACGAAGGAAACCGGGGATGGAGCAGAGATAATATTACGGATTATGCATGATTTAATAATAAATTAGAGATGTTCAGTCGGTTCGACTGAAACAAATCATGTACGTTTCTATATATATACATACACGTATATTTGCGTGTGCAGGGGTCGAAATGGGTGCCTCACTCCACCTGGATTTATCGCAACGTCAGTTCCATACATTTTCTAGAACGGATCCGACTAGTAATGAGAAATTGCCGAAACGATCATACGGGATCGCGGCAAAAACAAAAAGAATGGAACTGGTTTGAAAAAAAAAAGTAAATCCGGAGAGGAGTGCGAGGATCATCGAACGCTCCACTTTTTTTTCTGTGTATGCTCGAATCTGCGCGATGGATTTGAACGGCTCAATTGCAATTAATTTCGAAATTAAGCGGCGGCCCGAATTGATAGCATATTTTCGATATGCCGTTGCCAGACAGTGGTGTAGTGTAGAATTGACGTTACATATACTGTAAATTGATACTGAAACTTTACTACAGATTTTTAACCAATGGCGGATATATCCGCCTTAACATTTTCACAGGTTTCTAATGCAAAATTATATGCAATAGGAGGTGTACTCATCAAATCTTAGTATATTTTTCCATGTTTGCAATATTTCCATACAATTATGTAACAGTCGATACTTTTTTTACAGATTGATATTGATTTTCTCTACATTATCATGAAAACATGTATAACTAAAACAATTTTGAAACTGTATACCCGGCGCCTACACCATAGTTTTTGATATTGCAAAGAAGGAATGGATTATCGAACGCTGCAATTTTATTATTTTTTTGCGCATATCTGCATACCAGATTAGAGAGTCTCGATTGCAATTAATTTCGAAATTAAACGGCTTTAGCGCAAAGTGCAGCGACCAACTAATTCGTGATCCTTAAGGGAATTGGAAGCCCGACACCCTTTGTGCACTCGCTCTTTCTCATTCTCATTTTCCTTCTCCTACTCCAAACCTAAGCTAAAGTTTCCCCGATGCAACGGTGTCTGCTTCTGCTTGCTTTGCTGGCTTGCATAGTTGCAACAACTACAATCCCTATAAGAGTGTCAAATTAATGACACGGACGCCTCCGACTGGCACCCTGCAAATTCCTTCCTTCCGCAATAAAACTTCCAAATAGTCAATTTGTTTCTTCCATTAAAACCATTATTTAAAATGAGGAAAAGACTTCCGTTCGGATTATTATTTGATGCACGCTCCTCGCAATAACGATTCTTTTAGACTAGATTCTTCAAATATACAATATTACACCACCAAAATTAAGTTAAATCTTCCAAATCATCATTAGTAATTACAAATGAATATAATAAAAAGAAAAATTGACAGTGACAGTTCCAAAAGTGACATTGACTTTAGACATATTTTTTGTTGTCATTACATCAATTATCTTCTAACCTGTTGTCTTTATTTATATAATCATATTTCAAGATAAAATAAAAATAATAAATATTTTTGAAAAATAAAATATTTTATTTTTCTTGTCGCAACAACATATTTCGTAAATATAATGAACGCTAATGGAAATTTAGAGAGCTGAATTAATATGCAGATCTCTAAGTCGGTTGTAATCTCTCTGCCGGTGCAAAGCTTCACACCTTTATAATCCTTATTCAAAACACTATTCAGCTTAAAGGGCAAACATTTTTTTAAACTTTTTGTTTTCTTATTAAATTAAACATTTCGTATAATATTTCGATTTTTACTAGATTTTCAATTTTTAGAAAATATCAATGAAAATGTTTTATTGATTGTTAATTTTTTGAAAATCTTAAGTTTTCCACGAAACCGAATTTCAAATTAAATATTCAAAAACCCGGTTTTAATAAGTGATAAAAAATTCAAGCTATGATGATATAACATATGAAAGGAGTATAGTTTCAGGCTGTAAAATGTAGATAGACTGTGGTTGAGTGGTGTATTGTTTGCATTCGGTAATAATGAAAGTTGTATGATAGGGAATGGTGCAGCAACATCTAGCCACTTTTGGATATAAATAAAGAAACAAGCTGTGCGGAAGTAGTAGTAAAGTATAGGAACAGACGACGGTTTCTGGCGCTGCTCTCTCCATGCCATGCCCCGTTCGTAATTTATTGATGCACTTGTGGAAAGAATAGTAGTAGTTGTAGTCCCAGTGCGCGTCCCCTTAGTATATAGTGTATATGTCTTTATAAATAACGGATGGGAGATGGTGAATGGACGGATAGGATTCCATTATTGAAGGGACCACCTGTACGTACATCCAGACGATGGATGCGTCGTGTCGTCCATTTGGCTACATTTTAGGTAACAGCAGTCGAAACCAATGCATTCTGTATGCCTCGATCTTCTGAACAATTCTTTTGTCCATCTGAAAAATGGAACGATAGCAATGAGGATGAGGAAACTGCAGCGCACTCATACATCGAGTGCAACGAATAAATCGAGCGCGGATATTAAGACCTGGCGCCTCAAAACGGCTCAATTTATGGCCGACGTTCCGCTCTTTATTATGGCTACACTATTCCCTGACAAAAAAAAAGATAAATATTTTTATTCATTTTATATTCACAAATGGAACCAAGAATTTATGTATTCGCGCCTCGCCGTATCCCATTCCCGCGCTCCTGGCGCCGAATATTTTGCTCCTCCTGATTTATCACACATAATTTCTTATATATTCAATACATTACGAAAGAAGATCAAATCGCTAACTGCCAGCTCCACACATTGAATTACTATTAAAAAAAATCTCTTAACTTTACAAGAAATTATTATCTAATTAAATTAATGCCACAAACTTCTTAAATTTTAAAGATTTAGGTATCCACTATAAATTATTATACGTCAATAATTATTTAATTATTACTTTGTGTATTAGTCTTAACTTTTCTAAACTTTATATCCAATTTTTTCCTGTTAGCCCAAATATGATCTTCCAGGAATGCGTAATGTCGAGATGCTTACATAAATATTTAACTTGATCTTGACCATTAAATCTTATTTTTTCATTTTTTTTGGCATTACTTAAGTTATATACATTTTTACCTGAAACTTTCCATATTTTAGACACGATTTTATTATTTTATAGTTATTATATGGCGAGTTCTGTAGATTCTGTATAGACGAGCGTGCTGTCATATTTTGACAAATGTCTGACGTTAGTATTGAGAAAACTTAATTCTTGAATATATTTAAAGATATTAAATAGTAAAATCAAAGCATTTCACTTTACTATTTACTAGTTTCATAATAAAATTAAAACAATTAGCAGCAAGTGAACGATTTCGATAGAATCAATATAATGGAAATTCGGTTATGATATTTGAAACCGATTACATGAATCAATATCAAAATTTGCACTTAGAAATTATTTTACATTATATAACATAATTCTTCGAACGATCAATTGGTGCGATTGAATTATGCATAACAATTGAAAATTGTACTATTCACATCTACATGAATATTACATTGTATTTTTGTTCGTAAATGAGTTTGCGTGCATCGCAGCACCAAATCATCGATGCACTCGGTTATAAATGTATTCATTCAATATGCACGATGTGTATTAAACATATAATTAATATGAACGAAAACGAGACGAGAGAAACGAACAAAAAAAAAAGAAGCGAACGCTCGACAGGAATATAATGAATTGTTTATTCTGCATTTGTTATTAGGTGTGCGTTTGGCGGGTGAGAGAGAGAGAGGGGTAGAAGAGAGACATTCATCAAGCTGCCAGTAAAATTAAATTTAATTGGTAAATATAGTGCGGCTCGGGAAGTGAGAATACATGCGAGGCATTAATTTAACATTGTTCCGGATGCAGTCGGTGGAGGTTGATGGGCGAAGGGTGGTTTTCAGTTGGGTGGTATTTTTCCGTTTTGTTTCTGGCCCTTTTTTCCTGTACCCCCTCGGTGCAGCACAAAACACAAAACTGACAAATTACATTGTCAGCTCGATTCGTTGCTACGTGATGTGTGCGAATCCAGTTGAATTGTCTGGGCCTGTGCCGCCATGCCAACTATACTATCGTACACTCCAACTAGTACAGTTCTGTAGCTGCCATGCAGCTAGTTTTTTCATCTCTTCTTTTTTTTGCATGGGGGGTTGGGGTTTGAAAGGCTACACTGTTTGTGGGGGTAGCATTGAGCGCTAGTGAGCATTCCGCGCATTAATAGGCCGCATTTTCTCGCTTCCCCCCATTCCGGCTTCCCAGTATTACCCCCCATAAATCGCCTTTATGTCGATGCTGTCGGGGACTCGCGACGACGCGCCCATTCTTTATACATCCAATTTTCACCCTTCACATCCACACCCTCTCCCACGGTTTTACCGCCCCGTCATTACGTAACAGATAAGTTTAACCTAATTACATTTTATTACGCTCATTAATCAACTTTATATATCGCCACTCTATTTATGACACCTAATGCTGCCTCCACACTATCCGCGATATCAGACAAAAAAATATAATAAGCCGTACCAACCACCAAATACATTTCAGTTTCATAATAACTCCATTATAACCAATATCAGCCGATGAAATTCAACTAATAGTTGACTGAAAATTCAAGATAAAGCGCGGTCATCGATTTGATCTTTCACCTTCAGATTTGCATTGCGCGCTTAATTTAATTTATTTGTGTGTATCATTGCTGTTCAAAGTGTTCCGTAATAAATTACCTGTTGAATACCTCAATCTTATAAATCAACAGGTGAGCTCAGGTGAATTCTACGCGGCACGCATACAGATACGCACTTGCAGTGCGTTACTCCGCAACGACCGATTGATATACACTTGTTACATTCCTCCATCCCCATCGAAATATTACAGGTAACATGTTACCAAACGCGAGGAAACTTTTCGTGAATGTACAGCTTTACGTGTTACGGTGAATGTTGAAAAAACAGATTTATTAGACATCAAAGTGGAACAAAGTATTTTATTATTTATTTGCTAACTTACTATAAATATTAACTACAAGATATGTGAGTATACAGTAGACTTGAATAAATTAATCGTGAAAAATATTATCTGATCTGATCATATTTGATGGAAATTTAAGTAATGTAACTTTTACTAAAAAAAATAATGTATTTAAATACTTATTAATATATATTATTACTTATAAGAGTAAGGTCTATACGTCGGGGTAGACGAATTATATATTAAAATTGAGAAACTTTAAAATTAGTTCTTTAATCAAGTGCAGTTTTATGAACTTTGTTCGACGGAAATAAATGTTCTTATTTGAGAAGTTTCGTAGACACTGCGGAAATTATATTTTAACATATACTTTTTTTTAGATTGATTAATAACTGTCTGCTTTCGATTTACGTTTAAACATATATTTATAAAATCAAATAAATAGCAAAAAAAATCGCCTTACTAAAAATGTATTTAAATATTTTTATATTTTTTATAAATAAAAAAGTAAATCATCCCCCGATTCTTGTATAAGAGTTACAATCCCGTTAATCATAACCCAAATATTATTTAGAGTCTCTGATTGTAAGGGATTGATGAAAAAATTGGTTAAAAATCATAAATAAGTTATATAGGTTTTAAGTATCTTATTAATTTTGAGTCAAATGTTGCTAAACGGACTAAGAATCAAAATCTTGCAACACATAAAATAAAATAGGTTTCAAAGATTTTCAGGAATCAGAAATATCTATAACTTTTATGAAATCAAAATATTTTTATTTTCATCCAATCAGAATAAAATTACTTACAAATTATAGTATACTATAAACTGTAAAATAGATCAGGAAATTGATATGCTTATAGTAGTACCCTTTAGTCCCTCAATTCAGACACGATCTTAATTTAATATAAAATTATTAGTTTTCAGTGAAAGTTAAATATATACTCACTTGTTCGTAGGACCACTTTATATAAATCGTCGACTTTTTTCGTTCAACTCTTGCAAATTGTATATAAAGACAGGATTCTGCAAATAGATTAACTATTATTTTGGAAATGCAGGTATGTTATAATGCGGAAGAAAACTCAGAAACATTAATAATAATTACCATTTCAAATATGTATATCAACGATATAATACAGTCTAGAAACAATAATGTGCCTAATAATATATGTGATGAACATTTTTGGTGCGGAAAAGAAACCGCACGATCTAGTTAAAAAATATAAACGACGTTAATATTTTTTATTATTATTTACTACTTAATATTAACAAAAAATATAACTATTATCTCGTACACAAGAAAGAAAAGTATTATTACAAACAGAATTTATTCGTATCGTTTTCACGCTCGCTTTTTTTTTATTTATAAATCTGGAACACTATCTTTAGGCGCCTCCTTATTGCTGGGCTTATTCCTCTCCTTATTCCATTCCTTCAATCCCTCGGGTAAGGTGGTGTCTTCTTCCAGAGAACCCGTGCCCTCTACGAAGTCTTCGTACGTGGATTTCTCGATGAACGGCCTCTTGCCCAATATCTCAATCATATCATCTCTGCTGATGATCTCCTGCTTCAGCAGCCTCTCGGCCACCTTCTGTACATCGGCCTTATGTTTGTTGAGAAGATCCGTTGTATGTTTGTGGGCACCCTCAATTAAAACCCTGACCTCAGAGTCGATTATTTGAGCAGTGGATTCAGAGTATGGCTTTTCGAGCATCATTTCGCCATCCTTGGGCATATCGAAGCTGACGTTTCCAACCTTCTCGTTCATACCGTAGTGAACGACCTGAGCGTACGCACTTTGTGTCACCTTCTTGAGATCGTCCTGTGCACCGGTGGTAATTCTGCCGAAGAATAGCTCTTCGGAGACGCGACCACCCAAAGTCATGCACATCCTATCGAACAGCTGTTCTTTAGTGTACAAGTATTGATCCTTTGGTAAATATTGTGCGTATCCTAATCCTTTCCCTCTAGGGATGATGGACACTTTAAGCAGTGGATCAGCGTGCTCCAAGAACCAACCGGCTACTGCATGTCCAGCTTCATGGTAAGCCACCGTCTTCTTCTCTTCGGGTGATAGTACATTAGTTTTCTTCTCCATACCAGCAACGACACGCTCGATGGCCTGTTCGAAATGTTTCATGATAATGGATTCGTTTAAATCTCTTGCAGCGATCAGAGCCGCTTCGTTGCAGACATTGGCGATATCCGCTCCGGTGAAACCTGGAGTCAAAGCTGCCATTTTCCTAGCAAGTTCGTCCTTATTCAAATTAGCTTTAAGTGGTCCCAGATGGACTTTGAAAATACTGGCGCGGCCTTTGATGTCCGGAGCCGGAACGAAGATCTGCCTATCGAAACGACCGGGACGCAACAAGGCTTTGTCGAGAATATCCACGCGATTTGTGGCTGCCAGCACCACGACATTGGTAGTAGTATTAAAACCGTCCATCTCAACCAGCAGTTGATTCAAGGTGTTCTCCTGTTCAGAGTGTCCGCCGAAACTCCTGCCTCCCCTCTTTCTACCAACGGCATCGATTTCGTCAATGAACAAAATGCACGGAGCGTGCTTTCGAGCCATCGAGAACAAATCTCTAACTCTTGAAGGACCGACACCAACAAACATTTCCAAAAACTCGGAACCGGATACTGTGATGAACGGCACATTGGCCTCACCGGCAGTAGCTTTAGCAAGCAAAGTTTTACCAGTACCAGGTGGACCTGCATCAAAACAAAATAAAAAAAAACATTATACTCATCCTTCTGCCAAGCAAAATAAGAAATTACTGACCTGTCAACATAGCTCCTTTCGGAATTTTAGCGCCTAAATCGATATATTGTTGAGGATTTTTCAAGAAGTTAACAAATTCCATGATCTCAATTTTAGCTTCCTCGCATCCAGCAACGTCCCTGAAACGCCATCGATTAAAATCCGGCTCATACATTAAACCCAGTTCAATGTCTTACTTAAACCTAACTCCAATATCACTTGAATTGATTAATTTGGCTGTACTTTCCATGACACCGCCGAACAGACCACCTCCGCGCTTTCCTCTCCTTCCGCCCATCATCTCAGCGGATCGACGCATCATATATAGGACGAAACCGATTATTAATATTGTCGGTAACAGACCCGATAGGCTGGAGGCTTCCAGTTCCGATTTGTAGATCACAGGAACGAAATTCGGCGGTTCTATACTCATTTCGATTTGGGCATTCTCCAAGTTCCTTTCAAACGAGTCTACACTTCCAATGTTAAACCACAGAACATTCTACAAACAAAAAGTGAAAATTAATTGAATTGAAACTTCAAACCTCAATCAACTTACGTTTGCATCAACTGCGTTCCCTGGGGTCAACTTTACGCGTACCCATTTCTTATTCACAACCTCTAATTTCTCAACAATGCCCCTACTTAAATAACTAAAAAAAATATATGAATAATTAATATACATTTTCAATTAAGATTTATATAATTTAAGCACATTTATTAATTGTTAATGTTTACTTACGTATGTACAAATTCTTTCCATCCAATTTCTTTGTAACCCATTTCCCAGAATGCTAATGTCGCTAGGAAAACAATTGCACCAGCTGCTCCTAATATATAATATCTGTCTTTCTCTCCATCTCCAAATGGTTTGCCACCGCTTCCCCTAAATAATTTTGTACATTTAGAATAAATTCACAAATTTTATTTGAGATATCTTACCTACTTCCAGTTCCACCGAACAATCCAAATGACCAGTTGTCATATTGCCTGGCCCCCTTGTTAGCTCCAGAATCAACATTTGGTCTTGGGGGCGGATCTGCAGCCTCCTTTGGAGGCTTTGTTTCCTTTGCTTCTTTTGCTGGCTCTGCTTTGCCAGGGGCCTTCTTCACCGCTCCGCCCTTTTCGAAGTACTTTTCGAAACCCTTCGGCGGCTTCTCACAGAACAATTTGCACTGTTGTAAGACATTTTTAAAGGCGGACGTCTTCTGCAAGTAGACGAAACAAAATTGATCAAGCAATCATGGCGAAACGTTGTGAAATACTGCACCTTAACTGCCTCGACGTTGTGTACACGGAAATTCTGCCACAGGAACTTTTCTAACTTGCGACCTGTGTTCAGTAACCTGTATGCCATGTCAAATTTTTTCCTTGCCAATCTATTTTCCAACAAACTCTCCCGTCGGTCACATAACTCAACTACTGCCTCTCCATAACCTCAATCCTGTCAACTGTAATTTGCAGCAGTTTAGGCAACAGTATAACCAATACACCAAATTTTAAAACAATACCAATGATCAAAAAAATATATCTAAATTCTTGGATTCTTCTCAAATTTAATATATTATTAAGCCTAAATGGGAAAAGCTCATCCATATTATTAAACAAAACTATTTAAAAAAAACAATTTAAAAAATTATTTAACTTTTGGTTGTCTGTTGATCACAAAGTTCTTTTAATATTAATTAACTTTAAGTAATGATTAAATCAATTCATTTGTCCGAGATAATTAATTAAAAGATATATTTTAAGCGTATCAAAACATTTGCTGTAAAATTGGTAGTCTAAAACAAATGTCAGAGGGTTGAGGTTAGGTAGAAGAAAAATCACATAATTTCTCAACATGTCTTTAAGAACGGTGTCCCGGGTGTTATTAAAACACCTAAACACTCAAAACCAATTTAACAACACGATAAAGCTATCATGCCTAGGATCGCAAACTCTGGTGAGGCATTGCTCAGACAAAACCAGCACAGACAATAAACTGCAAGTTTATTTTGGTAATCTCAGTAGCCAAATCAGAAATGTTAAGGTAATTATAACACCATCACCAATTGCAATCAAATTGTTAGAACAAGATTGTTGCAGATATTCTCATTGATGACTAGTGTAGCTGGTTTAGCTGCTCAACCAATCATATACATGGAGCTTTCCAAACTGCAGAGTGTGCCTATGTTAGTAGCAGGATGCTCGTTTGTTGGTTTCTTCACCTTTGCAACGCCCATACTGTTGCACTTTGTTACAAAAAAATACGTTATTAAGTTAGATTACGATAGGGCCAATGGAAGTTATGTAGCAACTACCTACAATGTGCTTTGCATGGAGAAGAAACTGGAGTTCAAACCAGACGACGTGCATGTACCTGATGTTCCTGGCATGTTCACGACGTTGTTCGCTAAGAAGAAGGCCCTGTTTTTGGAAGCGTCAGCCTTCGATGACCCGGCGCATTACGCGAAAATCATGGGTTACGATAAGCCCATGGATTTCAAACTGTATACGGCTCCACCAGACGAAGTTACCAAGAAATAAGTTAGCTGTAATATTGTAGTAATAATATACGAATTATATTTAAACTTTGTGTATATTTGGTTGTATACAATTAATAAAAATTATTTAAAGTTCTTCACTTTAAATTAACTTAAAACGTGTGTTAATTCTTTCTTTATAGAAAAATATGTTTATATAATACGTTATTATTATATTGATTTTGATATGTCATTATTGATGATGCAGTTTGACAAACATGCGATTGAATTGGAGAAGTTACTAGAACAATTCAAATTTGAATATCAGAAATGCGTTGGGACTTTAGCAACTTGTTGTCGATGTTCATCTTACGCAAGCGCAGGAAACGCAACTTGAACAACAAAATATTGTTGGAGCTGTGGCCCCTCGACATTTCCCTGTTGAAATTCAATCGAAGTGCTTATCCTCTATCGACGTCGTCGACGACAACAACAAATATGGCATCGACCGATAAAGTTGCCAGTCAACTCCAAACCTATAAAGAACAGAAGAAGGTAATTCAATAAACCAAGCTTTCTAGGTTACAGTCTCCTCTCAGCAATTTCGTAATACAAACACTCGATTAATTAATTTTATATAAGAATAAAAAGAGAGACAAGTTGCGATAAGAGTTCAAGTGATATAACACATATTGTCGTTGATAATTATCGATAAACATATCCATCCACGGCACTTGTCGCAGTGTCATGCACGTAATTAGGACCAATTTTCTATAATTTCGACCAACATTAACTTATTCGAAAACAACAACCTAAGTGCTTAGTCATATATAAATATGCATTTCTATAGGATTTCCTGCAATGTAACCGGCTCGTATTGTTTCTATTATTATTTTTTTAATTATTCAAAATATTCGTTTGATCTATTCGGGTCACGAAAATCAAAAATTCAATCCAGTTTTCTATTAACTTTTCAATCTGGTGGGTTTGGCCAATATTTACATTAGAAAGTATATTTATCGTGATCTAGATTCGACTCGAAACGTTTTTTAAAAAGATTTATCTATGAGAACGATGAGGATTTGATGGGAAAATGGAATTAAATGAACGAGTATTAAATGCACCGAACGAATGTGCAGAAAATACCGGTTCGTGTCTCGTAACACCACACTGTCATCAAGAGTCCAATGCTCTCGATGTCTTTTGCAATAGCACAAAACAATGTATTCGTGACCTGTTATTGCTGCATTCAAGCAGACACTTATTATGCAATAATTATGTAGCTTTTACGTTCCAGTTTCATTCAATACATTTATAATTGCAAAAACCTTTACGTTAAATGAAATTGAAATGATACTTTATCATTTCTTTTTAATAATAATATTGGTAAAAAAATGCTAGTCATTTAAAAATATATTTTTATTTTTGAATGAATAATATAACATATTGAATATATTTTATTTGTTATATAATCTATTACCCGATTTACATGATACTATATTCAAAATATCGCTTTTACACGGTTTTACGAATCAAAATCCACAATTTCAATTTATACGGTTTTCTGATAAACTTATCTTGAGTGTAAATCAGAAGATAGATGTACTTATACCTGTATATATTTTTAATTTTATAGATTATCTATTATTTTCATCTTTTTCAATATTTTCTACTTTTATTTATCTTTGATCTAAATACTAAATTATTCACCTTTTAGATTTAAATTCATTCGGTTTTACGTATCAACGATTTCCATTTATGAAATAGATGAAGTTTAAACAAGCTTTAAATTAAAATTATTGTTATTTTAAATATATATTTGTATATGATTGAATAATAAATATTTTTTCCAGTAAGATTAGTTTGCAAAAGACTAAGAATAAAATTCTTATTTGAATTCAATCAAATTTGAAAGTAAGAAATTTTAATTCAAAACATTTTATTTTATTCATTATAGTCTTCTGAGAAAAGTTAACAATTTTAGGAATAGAAATGGTTTTTAATTAGATTTCTGGGAAATATCTTTAATTAACAGATTCGAATTTAGTTAAAATATATCTAAACTCTGATCTGATAGCCTTAAGTAGTGTTTCTCAACATTTTCGCCGCGAAACCCATAACATTTGTTTGTACTATTACATGCTAAGGTATTTCTTCGCTTTGACTTAAGTTGACAGCTGTCATTTCACGACCCATTAAAAATTCAGTTGAAAACTGCTTGACTCAAGAATTCCACTTAAATATGTTAATATTATTACATAAATCATGTATTTACGAGAGCATTATGCAAATTAGTTTTAACCTGATTGATTTACATTTCTATATAGTTTATATATTGTATTTCTATATTAAATAATTGGTTTTAGAAAATTTAAACAATCACAATCATCACAAATGAACTTCGTCTGCTTTTATCAACCAATTGACGTCTGTACTGATAATGTTTTCCGGATATGTTTGTTGTTAATCGAAAGTGAAACGATAAAGTTAATTAACGGAAAATTAATGAATTTCATTGCAATAATCATAACACGAACCAATCGAAATAAAAGCCTTTATTAATGCATAAAATATGTAATTTACGGTAATTAGTTAAAAGGGTATTGATGTATGAATTCCCATTAGCTTTAATCCACATACTTTTACAATAATTGTATCTATAGCTTACTTAGTTGATTCAATATTGTTTATATTTCTGACATTAAATAATATGTTTTGTTATAGTAACCTTGGTAACCTACGTGTTTACTTTCTTCTAGTTGATCATTTTTTTAAATGTTTGTTATTTATTGCATATCTAAGAATGCAAGATGAACATTGTGAAAAAAAACTAATAATTGTTAAGGTTATCGTAATCAACTGTGAGAACATCTGTAATTTATCGAATTATAAAATATCATTGAAATAAATTACCTGTTTGGAATTTACTTGTCATTATAATTTATCTTCGGATGACTTTGACACATTTGCCATTCAAATCATTTTTTATAAAAGTATTTTGATTCTATTTTTTCACATCAAATACTTTAGTTAAATTTTAGTTCAGCGTTTCTCAACCTATGAGTTAAACAATTAGGTCGCAGTTTAACTACACATAAGTTAGTTAAATTTTAGTTCAGGTTAAAATTATATTTTAAAAAACTAACAAAGTTCCTCAAACTATGAGTTTCCACCAAATATTGAATCGCGAAATGACAGATGTCACCTTTCGTCAAAAAGTATGTAATAACCTATGATATCTTATATGAATAATTATGTAATAAATAATTTGACATGTTGAGAAACGCGGTTATATAACATCATCTGTTATCTTCTTTTTACGAAAGTTCAAAACGAATGTGTACATTTATATTAAAAATACCGCAAAAACAATGAAATGTACAAAGTCTTGCTGCTAAAAATAGCTGGTAAATGAATTTTTAAATTATCGCAGCGATATTACGCAAAACAGTATAATAAGCATGGTATTTATAAAGCGCATCGGTAATACTAACGTATTTGCACCAATTTCTTTATTTAAATTACGTTAATAAAAATTTTACATAAAATAATTCAAATGTAAAAAATGAGAATATTTACTATAAAATTATTAATTTTATGATTTATGAAGGCTGTAACACAGTTTAGATTCATAAACAAGCAGATAATTATAGTGTAGATAAACGCAATAAACACTTTTACGTCACACCAGCATTTATTAAGTAATAATATCAAATTGTAGTGATATTCATTCTTGGAAGTGCCGGGAAAGTGGATCGAAAATCAATAACGATTAATAGAGATATGTGAACTTTTAAATGTATTATCAGTGATGAATGGTTGTTGAATTGCTGGTAGTAAACAAACTCATCTCTATTACGTCCAATTCACTTCTAATCCCACCTAATTGGACTACTTGCATTATTTTGTGTTTTCCCAATTAATTAATAATTCTGTCTTTCAAATATTATGCAAGTTTTAATGCGCAGCACGAAATCCGATGATGCATTTCTCGCATCAATTTGTTACATTTGGAATCTATTTACGGAAACGAGTTTTCAATACTCGGCGCACGATTTTAAACAGTCGAACATAAATTCTTAATGATGCCAAGAAGAAATTTTGGTTTTAATTACGAATTTTTATTTTATAACACGTTTTTCATTTAATTATCATCAATATTTTTTTAAGCGTATTAATGAACATTTAACAGTTACAAATTTTCTTAAGTAGGAAATTCTATATTCATTCGAATATAGGTATAAACCTATACATTTTATAATTAAAGAAAATAGTTTAATGATCATTCTGCAAATTATGCTTAATAACACATTTAGTTTTAATAATCCATTTTGTGAAAAAACGATGAAAAGATCGTCAAAATATGGTAAAAATATTTATTGCAACAATTAAATAAATCGTTATTGATAAAAATTATATATTTATTATTTTTATCTTGTGTTTATAATAAAATGACTGTGCATTTTGATGTTGCGTGCTTGGTGTGCCTAATAGATGAATATACACGTAGATATTTAGTCAGCTCATGCAAAATGTATGAAGGAATTGCACAAGCACGACTTTCAATCAGCCAAAGTTCGTTAATTAAATGTGTTTAAAATGATATAAATTTTGCATTACTGCGTTGCGAGACCAGTTTTTAGTTTCATCAGTTTAGAATTGATGTCTTCAACATTTCAAGGTTTTTAAGTTTTTGTCATATTTAGTCATAGTAGACATTAATGTCTTCTTAGATACCACTTTTTGTAAATATTTTATTTGGAATATGAGGAGTTTGACATTTCAATTACTTCTTTGAAGTAAAAGCAATATATTAATTTTTCTGTAAACATTTTAAAAACTTGATTATCCAGTATTTTTATGAACTGGTATAATTATTTGGTTAATGAAGGACATATGTTTTGTAAATGTTTTATATAATATTGTTTTTATACATTTCTAGAATGATGGTGTAGCAACAACTGGTCATGGAGTTCCAATCATCACCAAAGATGCTACCATGTCGGTGGGTCCCAGAGGACCTCTGCTCCTCCAGGATGTTGCCTTCATCGATGAAATAGCCCATTTTGACAGGGAACGTATCCCAGAACGTGTGGTCCATGCTAAAGGTGCTGGCGCCTTCGGCCACTTCGAGGTCACTCACGACATCAGCAAATACTGTGCCGCCAAAATCTTCAGTGGTATCGGCAAGAAGACACCGATAGCCGTGAGGTTCTCCACCGTCGGCGGTGAATCGGGATCCGCCGACACCGTGCGTGACCCTCGCGGTTTTGCCGTGAAATTCTACACCGAAGAGGGCATCTGGGATTTGGTTGGAAACAACACGCCAATCTTCTTCATCAGAGATCCCATCCTTTTCCCCAGTTTCATCCACACGCAGAAGAGGAACCCCGCGACTCATTGCAAGGACCCCAACATGTTCTGGGATTTCATCTCTCTGCGACCGGAAACCACCCATCAAGTCATGTTCCTCTTCTCCGATCGCGGTATTCCAGATGGTTACAGACACATGAACGGCTACGGTTCCCACACCTTCAAGATGATCAACGCCGAAGGAAAGCCGGTGTATTGCAAGTTCCACTACAAAACTGATCAGAAGATCAAGAATTTGGACGTGAAGAGGGCCGATGAATTGTCCGGTTCCGATCCAGACTATTCTCTGCGCGATCTTTACAATGCCATCGCCAACGGCAAGTATCCATCGTGGACATTCTCCATCCAAGTCATGACCATGGAACAAGCTGCAGCATGCAAATTCAATCCGTTCGATCTGACCAAAATCTGGCCGCATTCCGAGTACCCGCTCATCCCGGTCGGAAAAATGACGTTGAATCGTAACCCAGAGAACTACTTCTCAGAAGTTGAACAAATCGCCTTCAGTCCGGCTCATATGGTTCCCGGAATCGAACCATCTCCCGACAAGATGTTGCTCGGTCGTCTCTTCTCGTACGGAGACACCCACAGGCATCGTCTGGGCGCCAACTACCTTCAAATCCCCGTAAACTGTCCATTCAGTGTACGCAACTATCAACGCGATGGTCCTCAATGCATGGTCAACCAAGGAGGCGCTCCCAACTACCATCCTAACAGTTTCGACGGTCCCACGAACTGCCCAAGGGCCAAGTCTCTCAATCATCCATTCGCAGTCAGCGGTGAAGCTCTTCGCTACGATTCCGGTCATGACGATAACTTCTCGCAAGCTCGCGACTTCTACCAGAAGACTTTGAACCAAGCGGAAAAGGACAGGTTGGTTTCCAACATCATCGGACACCTGAAGGATGCAAGCGATTTCATCCAGGATCGCGTCATCAAGAACTTCGCCCAAGTCGATGAAACCTTCGGAAAGAAACTGAGTGCAGGCATCAAAGCCCAGAGGTTACCGCAAGCCAACCTCTAAACGTTTCAAATAAAATCAGTTATATTTTACATATTTTAAATATATTTTTTGGTGGTTATCGTTTTTTGTACTTTAAACTTATAATAATCGTCTACGCTTGTGTATATTTTATAAATATAATAATCAATGGTGTCTCTTAGAGTTATGAACATTGTTATTAACACTAATAAAATCAATATAATTGCAACCCATTTACTTTATTTAAAAAAAAAAACATTTATATAGCGAAACTTTATGCATGCAATTTAATCATACATTTTTTATAATTAATATGAGAGCTTGGTATTGCATCCTAATCCAACTTAGTCTACCGTCAAAGTAAATTTGAGTAGTGGGTTGTATAATCTCGTAAAAATTTTAATAATTTATAATTTTAATATTATATTAAACAAATGAATACAATTAACTATACCTTTACTATAAACAATTTATTTTTAATAAATTTGTAGAAGGAAAACCTAATTAAGTTCATAATAAATAAATATAAATTAATACATACATAAACTCTATATCTTGAATTTAATAAACTAAGTTATTTAAGTATATAGTATACGAGTTTATCAATGTACTTGCTTCGGCAATACATATACTAAAATTGGAACGATACAGAGAAGATTAGCATGGCCCCTGCGCAAGGATGACACGCAAAATCGTGAAGCGTTCCACATTTTTTGGCAAATTCTACTTTGTATATATTTTTAATACATTTAGTGTTTTTTCACAATTTTCATAAAATTGTTACATAACTAAACCTCATAATATTTTGATATTTTTATTTGCAAGGTTTATTGTACATTAATTCATGTAAACTAAAGTTCAATTGATTAGAATTATTTGAAGTATATTTTAAATTAATCATGGATTAAATTTTTGAAAATATTTAATCCATGACATAAAGATATAAGCTATTTTTTCCTCTAAAAAGATGCATCATTTTAAAGCTGCAACTTCAATATATAATATCTATATAAAATATATTATTGTTTATTCGTAAAAAAGTAAAGGATTTATATTTAATAATGAAATTTTCACAGTATTTATTTTTATAAATGTCTGCTATATATGTGTGTATTATGTATACTAATTGTTTACTAAATAAAATGTATTATTTTTGATTAATTTCCCAAGGGATTTTCCAACCAAGGATACTCGTTAGGGCATTCACCGCAAACAGTCATGTACCTCTCTTCTACACCCTTGAACAATTTGCAAACCTGCGATTCGCAAACTGGTTCATAGGTATTCTGGCACTTGGACCAGACGTCGCCCAGGTTGTTAACGTTCTTTGGATTCTTCACCCAATCCAATCCTCTACCGACGCTGGTCTGAAAACAAGCAACAAAGTAGCGTCTTGTTAATTTTGTGTTTAGTTATCATTGATTTACCACATAGACATCGTCCAAAGTCTCGAGATGATCCAAAAACTTGTTGAAAGCTTCGAAAGCGTTCGCTCTTTGTCCGAACCAAGCGGCGTGCATGTAAACACCGAATGGAGATTTGTTTCCTTTGTACTGAGCCTCGAAATTTCTCAACATGAACTTGAAAATACCGTCGACATCATCGGGGCTGAAATTATATTATTAAAGATAATAAATTCATGTTTCAGGATATTTCTTACATGTTGGTGCAGGCATCAACCATGGAGCAACTGATATTTTTGTCATCGAACCACATGACCATCGGGGAGATCCAGAAGCCAGGAAGCTGCAGATTGGTTGGACAATCACCCAGAGGACAATCGTGAGTGACTCCGGAATCTAAGGTGTAAGGCCACATACCGGGGTTGATGTATTGCCTCGAAGGCCAAGAGCAATCATAACTCAGACCAATTTGATTAGCAGCGACGAACGAGTTGTTTCCTACAAAAAGCAATGTTAAAACCATGTGTTACAATGTTGCACAATCTCTAAATTACCGGACAATTGCAAGAGCGGAAGACGCAACCCATTGATGTCCTTTTCGGGGATGTTTCCGAACTTGCTGATCAATTGCTTCTCGCCTCCGAACTCTTTCAAATGTTGCTCAGCCGGAAGGTTGCGCCAATAATCGGACATCGGGGTGTGCGTGATGGAGTGCAACGCAATCTCGTGTCCGTGAGCGTGCAATTGATGGAGCTTAGTTAAAAATAAAACTGTTATTCTCGCTGATAACAATAAATCATGCGACGGATTCGGCATACCTTGCTGTAATCGGTGTATTCGTGGGAAACAAAGTATGTAGCCGACATCGGGCATCCGTCCGGGTTCTTCCTGTGGAAGAAGGCGGATTCGTATTTTCCGAAGTTGTCCACGGTGATGGCATCATCAAAAGTGAAGTACACCAGCTATATTTAAATATATTATTTTTTTTTGTTAATTAGCTTTGATTTCTAATTTACTTGAGGGATATTTTCGCTGCCCAATCCACCGGGAATATCGGTTCCCGGACATCTGCAATCCGGAAGTACGCACTTTGTTGGATCGCAGCCCGCCGCATCCGCCGTAGCCAGAGCCGCAAGGCCCAAAAGAACTATTGCAAATTTCATCTACAAAACAGAAATGAAAAGACAATAATCAAAATCATTATTATTATTAGGATCGACGATAATCACTTACATTTCACTATACGCAAATATCAATTAAAACAATCGTTTCCAATCGAAAGGTTTTATATAGGCGATGTTGGCTACCGCTGATTAAACTGTTATCTGCCGATAGGACAACAATCAGATTAATAATTTATTTAAATTGCCAATACATTGCAAATATTTAATTCCACGAATTACAGCCTATCAATCAATAAAAATCAAATCTCGGATTTACAAAATATAGCAAAACTTTATCTACAAGCAATCGAATTAATTTCTTGCTCGAATCCATAACGCCTTTAAATCCACTGCAAATAGAAGATGTATTGGATTTTTTTTAGTTGATTTCTAATACGCTATTTATACTTTCGTATCTGAGATATCGAGATTTAGTGTTAATCCTCGGATTGTTTACATGATGATTTCAACTGATACTTATCAGAACATATACAGTAAATGCTGATTTTCAAAAAATTACGTTCTTTTAACGCAAATTACGTAATTCCTGCAATTGCTAATCCAGAAGTTTCCTCATATTAATTCGATGGATTACAACAAATTTATATAAAAAAAAAATGTTAAGCGATAAATTCACAAGTATTTAACAGAGTGTTCTTAGAATTTTGATAAAAATCATCAGGATTTTCGTGAAGCACAGTATATTTTTAGTATTTTACCTAAATTAAGTCCTATTTTTTTGCTATCACTAACATAAATTTTTCAAATCTGATCATTTTAAGTGCATTTATTCATACAATATTATAATCATTAGCTTATTTAAAAAAATAAGTTCATATAAATCCATTGATATACCTTTGAAATTTCCTCTACTATATCTCAATTGTGTTTTGATTATCATTCAATTAACAATAGTATCAATGCCTAATTTGTTTTCCGTGTAGATAATTTATATTTTTCAAATCTTCATCTTCTTCTTCTTCTTCTTCTTCTTCTTCCACTCTCCTTTGAGTGGAAGTGTGGAACTTAGCTCGCACCTTCAGGTACATATAGCCAGATAAGCCAAATTACATTTGATTTGACAAATATAAACATATTTCATACAACTTAACAATAAAAATCTTAAAAATACATACACTATCTTTTTGCATTACAAAATACAAAATATAACAACATAAATATTGCAATCAAATATAAAAATTAAATATAAGTACATAATTAAACCGACAACACTGAATCGGTACAACTAATAAATACACTGAGCGCGAAAATTACAAAAAATATAAGAAAGGCAATAAATAGTGGCATGAATAAATTGAGAGTTAAAATATAAATAATTTTTCTAAAAAATAGGGACACTATATGAGAAGTACAAATAAATAAGTGAGATAAATTATACAAAAAATTGAATTCTTCTTAAAAATTTCAATATGGACTTATACACATGGGGATTTTCTGTCATTAATAGGGAAATAGTGGAGGTAGGGAATTCCACTTTTTGTTCGGTGAGTTCTCTGATAAGTGTCTTAGTCTCTTCCCCATTAATAGGACATTCAAACAAAATATGGTTTATTGTTCCCACCATGCCACAGCTGCAATCCGCGGATTCAATAATATTCATCCGGTGGAGATGTGATGGAGTGCATACGTGACCAGAACGCAGTCTCCCCAGTGTTGCTACATCAGCTTTAGTTTTAAATCCCATTCTCTTGTACCATGGATTTCTTCCGATTGTGGAGTTCCATCCAAAGTATATTCTCCCTTTACTGTTTGCTTCTGTCTCATAATGTCTTTGCCAGTTGGTTAGTTCCTCCTTAACCACTTCTGAATATAGGTCTGCGTATGTTGTTCTTGTCTCTCTTATCTCCTTTTGGTGTCCTGAGTTTGCTAAGGAATCTGCACACTCGTTCCCATAAATCCCTGAATGTCCTGGAATCCAGCTTAAGACTACTTTCAACTTCCTTCTTGCAATTTTATTAATACTTTGTTTAATCTTTAGGACCATGTAGTTCAACTTGGGATTCAATTGGGTGGAGGTAATAGCTTCAATTGCACTCCTGGAATCAGTGAATATTACAGCCTTAGGCCACTCATGTGTGCTTATAAGCGATAAGGCCTTATATATTGCGAATAATTCCGCCGAGAAGACCGAAGCCATTTCAGATAGTCTTCCACATTCCCTGATGTCGAGTTCTTCTACAAATAATCCATATGCCACTGATTTCGGACCATGTGTGACAGATCCATCCGTATATATTTTTATGTAATTTCTCCACCTGGTTTGTTTGAAGCTTGTAAATTTCTGAGCAATCTCCTGTCCTGGGGTCTGCGGGCAGCGACTGCTCGCGAAGTCACAGCGTTCAGGTACTTCCCAACGAGTTTCCACCGGCATTTCAAAGAAGATTTTCAGAGTATTCCTATATATGTTATTGGTCCACTGCTGCGTGCTATTATATGACTCTATTAGGAGTGGCATTCCCTTACTTGGCCAAAAAGGTTTTGCTCCAAAGTAAAAAGCAGCACGTTGGATAGCCCTAATAGTATTTCCTTCGCTCATGGCCCTTAGCTTGTACATATATTTTTGCGTGCAGGTTTGCCATCTAATCCTCAATGGAACCATATTTGCCTCAGCGTGCATCGTATTGATAGGGCAAGAGCGAAACAACCCTAATGCCAATCTGATGGCCTTATTTTGAATTCTCTCCAGTAAGGCTAATCTGGATTGTCCACAAAATGAATAGATGAAGGCCGCGTATTCCATTTTGCTTCTAATAAAAGCTTTGTAAAAAGTGATCATGGTTTCCGGGTCTGCTCCCCAGTCATATCCTGATATCGCACGAAGCATATTTATGCCGGATTCACATTTCTTGGCCAGCTCCCCAATTTGTGTTTTCCATGAAAGCTTATCATCCAGCCAGACTCCCAGGTATTTGTATTGCCTGACCATCTCTATGGGGTGATCGCCCAGGTAAAGGGGAGGCACATAAGTTACTTTGCTTCTGGAAAAGATCATCGCTTTGGTTTTCTCTGGGGACAGGGAGAGGTTCTTATTTATAAGATACTTGGCCAGGTTCTTAACGCATCTCTCAACTTTGTTAACTAAATCATATATATTTGGCCCGCTGGTGTAAATTACGATATCGTCTGCATAGACCAGTATCTGAACTTCCTGCACAGCTATTACATCCATGTCATACAAATACAAGTTAAAAAGTAGTGGGCTAAGCGGGCTTCCCTGGGGTAATCCCATATAAGCGGTTCTCGCCTCCAACTGACACCCTGAAATTGAGACCCTTCTTTCTCCACACATATCAATGATACAATTTATCAGACTAGAATGTACACTTATTTGGGACAGTACAGATTTTAAAATGTCAATGGAAACATTGTCGTATGCTGCCTTAATATCCACGAAACAGGCCACCATATACAAATTCTGTGCAAGGGTTTCATAAACATTTGCCAGTATCGTGGCTATATTGTCCTGGGTTCCTCTGCCTCTGCGGAATCCCGAGAAGTACTCCGGTAAAATTTTAGTTTCTTCAGACCACTTTTCCATTCTGGTTTTGATTATTTTTTCCAGGGTTTTTTTCACACAGGATGTCAGTGAAATAGGTCTGTAGCTCGAGGCCATGTTATTCGGGGCGTTTCCTTTAAGAATAGGGATAATTGACACTTCTTTCCATCTTTCCGGAATCGAGTTTCCTTGTAGAATAGTGTTGAGTATAGCGATTAGTTGGTTCTTTTCCCTGATCGGCAGAAACGACATCATCGGGTATGATATCATGTCTGGCCCGACCATAGAGTCTTTGCTCGAGTTTAGAGCTGCTTCAAATTCCTCCAACGATATAGTCTTCACAAGATGACTATTTGAGATAATTCCATTCGATGGCGTCACCTCCTGCTCTGTTCTAACGTAGGCCGGTGTAAAATTTTTTAACAACTCCTCCCTCCAATCTGTAGACGGTGTAGCCTGTGTAACCCGTTTATTCGTTGCCTTTTTAAACCCTCTAATTTTTTTCCATACTTCCGATGGACTTGAATCTTTGTTCAGGGATTCACAAAACATCTGGAAACTCTCCCTTTTTTTCTTTTTAAGAAGTCTTTTCGTATAGGCCATCTGTCGTTTTGCCTCCATGCAATGTTCATATTTTCCGGTTTTGTGAAAAATTGCTATCCACCGCTTTCTTCTAGCAACTGCTTTACCACATTCCTCGTCCCACCAGGGGCACGTAGGACCCGGGGCCTTAGAGAATTGGGGATGGGCGTCTCTAGCTGCCTGCAAAATCCATTCCTCCAATTGTGGGTATTCATCCGTTGTCTCCCATTTTTCTTCAAGGATAAACTTATATCTCTCCCAGTCTATCCTCTTGGAGTAAATTCTATTTTTATTTATATGTCTTTCTTCCTGAGATGTCCTTGTTATGGAAATTTCCACTACTAAGGGAAAATGATCGCTCCCAAAGTTGTCTGTCAGAGTTCTGGTAGTGATTTCTGCAGCTATGTCGGGGGAAGCGATGATTAAATCTAGGATATTGGGGGTTGTGGGGCTAAAATGAGTTGGTCTTCCATCATTCATTATGACTAGATTGAATGTGTCTATACTCTTTTCCAATTCTCTTCCATTTTTATTTGTTCTGCTGTGGCCCCATAATGGGTGATGACTATTAAAGTCACCCATGATAATATATGGTCTTTTAATTTGGCTTATGATGCCCGACCAATGGTTTTCCATCATGGTCGTGTCTGGGGGAACATAGCCCACCACAAGAGTTAATTCCTTTATTGTACATGCCATAAATTGGGCCTTCGGTGGTAGGGGAACATTGAACTTATCATATTTTACATTTAATTGATTTTTATAAAAGGTGGCTATGCCACCTTTACCATCAGGTCTTAGATCGTGTATTGAATTGTAACCAGGGGATGATATGGTCATTCCTGGTTTAAGCCACGTTTCAGATAGGGCAATAAAATCTGCCTTCTCTGACCTGGCTATGTTAAATAGCTCTGTATAGTTGGATCTATATGCTCGGATATTCCATAATAATATAATTAGTTGGTTGTGATTGTCAGCAGGTTGTATCTGATTCTGTATACTGTTGATTGGTGGAATTATCTTTAGCTTGCAATTGGTCTAGTGACGATATGATTGAGTCGACTGCTAAGGCGCAGTCCGGGTGTTCGAAAACATCGGGAACTTCTAAGGCTTGTCGGAGGATACCAATGAGCTTCCTGATTGTGTTTCCTTTAATTTCGTCTTCAGATCTGGGTTGAGCAAACGCTAGTCTTCTCGGTTCGGAGAGTTTCTTGCCGGGAGGGTCAAAAGTCCGCGCTTTTTTCCTCTTTGGTGATATAAGCTCAGGGGCGGGGTTTTTTTTCTTCGGAAAACTTTTTATTTTATGGATTTTCTGAGAGGCGGTGTTATTTATGGCTTTCGCAAACGACGTTTTCATACTTTTCACATAACTAGGTAGCATATCAGACAGAGACCCTTCACCAGACTGGAGCGTAGTCGGGAAGTCTCTGTCGTATATTACATTCATTGAAGACGGTTTATATAAACTAGCTGCTTCATGGAACGAATAGTTATTTCGAACCATTGTCTCCTTAATATTTTTCTGTTTGATATACTCAGGGCATATTCTCTCGGCTAACTTTTTGTTAAATTCAGTGGTATAATGATCTCCCCCACAAAACATACATGTAGGGTTGTCTTTATTTGGGCAATCTTGCAGCAAGTGGTATTCTGCGCAAGCTGGGCATCTTGTTCCCGTGTTCTTACAGATTTTTTTAGGGTGACCATATCTCATACATCCGTGGCATTGGATGGTTCTAGGGATATAGGGTTGAGGTGTTCTATAGTTATGAAATAGAGAAACACTCTTGGGAAGATGTTTCCCACGAAACGTA
The DNA here is from genome assembly GCA_963457615.1 of Nicrophorus investigator. Lineage (NCBI taxonomy): Eukaryota > Metazoa > Arthropoda > Insecta > Coleoptera > Silphidae > Nicrophorus > Nicrophorus investigator. The sequence continues at coordinate 7,272,967 of OY735142.1, read as the reverse complement.
ACCAAGATGGTGTTGGTGGCTATGTATATGGGGTTGCCAGATTCATCACTCGATCGTCGTTTCATTCTCTCCACACGCAAAATAGAGCATTTGTCTTCGGTTTCCATATTATCTGCAATTTCTTCTTCCGTAATTTCTCTATCTATATTTCTTATGATGCCTTTAGATGAGATCAGGTGGGAAGGTATGAATGATTTCAATCCTTCTCTAATGCAGATGGATGAATTAATGAAATTGTTGGCAGAAATCGCATTTTTAAATGAGACCGCTACCCTGTTTCTCCCTCTGCCGTCAATCTTTGATACTTGTGTTATTTTGTATTTGTCTAATTTTCTCCCAATTTGTAGAGGGCGCAAAGTAACGTTAGGAATAGCAGGTTCAATTTGGACCACAAAGGGGGCCATATCTTTGATAGAGTACAGCGTGGGCGGTTGTTGGTTTTTTTTTAAGACTTTAATTAGGGCTTCTTTGAGTTTTTCCGAAATGGCACTTTTGTTGTTACCATCCTGATAATATCCTTCATGCACAACACTTAATAACTCTACATAAATTTCTTTTCTCACCACTACATTGTCTAAACAGGCTAATTCTTCGTTTTTTTCTAATATCACGACAATCGCTCTGATTACATCCAGTGGAGTCTGGAGGGTATTCCCTTCCTCCTCAACGAGGACCATCCTCGGATCTCCTTCTGATTCTACCCCCATTTTGGGGGGTGTCTAGTTGACCCCCCCAAAAAAAAAAGAAAAAAAAAACTAAACTAAACTAAAATATACTCCTGTCTGATAAAACTAAATACTAAAACTACAATGTAATACACTATATAACTAAACTAGAAACTACGGATATCGTTCTAAATATTAAACTAAACGCAGGTAAGTCCGTCTTAGATTCAATATATCAGAGATACACGTCTGTCACCGTCGAGTGTCAACGGCCGAACTCCAAATCTTCATCATATTGCTACAAAATATATCAATGCGGAAGAACCTAATGCTTCCGTTATAACGCTCCACCTATTGGTATCAAAATTAAATTATTGCTTATGCAACCAACATAGGGTTTATTTTAGCCCTTTGGTAACTTTATTATCTGCCATCTATCAGTTCAATTTCAAAGTCGGAGTATTGTCCCTTTATATTTGTACTTCGTTAGTTAGACTTGTGTACTTTGTTTGCGTATTTAGATTGCATTCATAAATGCCTTATCAGCGTAAATTGTTTAAATAATGCGGATTAATAATATACAAATATCGTTTATTACTTTTATAATGAACTGCCAAAAGATAAAACAAATTCTTTGAATTTAGAATAGGACCAACAATAATAACATTTAAAATGAAAATATTTAAAAAAAACTGAAGTTACGAAAAGTTAATCAACTTTCTATAAGAAATGTTGCCATTCGTAACCCTATATACATACCGACTGTAATAAAAGAAAACCAGGAGTAATAACATGTATAATATTCTTTTACGCACGATATTAATTTATAACAATTTGTTTTGTATTAATATCTTAATTGTATCACAATTTTGCTGACAACAATTTTCAACAGCAATACTTAGTTCGTATAAAACTATATAAGAATTAAATTAAAAATATACGTAAGAACTTAAGTACTAACACAAAGCTGCAATTTTTTTTAAATTAACACAAAACAGAAAAAAATGATAAATGTCAAAACGATAATTTCTAAAATAAAAACAGTATATATATATATGGTATATCGTATTTATACATATAAAATTAATTCTATATATTTATTGTTGCTCCGAGCTTTCGACGATGAGCATAATAGATTGTTGCTGCGTATCATTGGTTACACCTCTGACGCATTCCACTTGGTGGGAACCCCAGTCCTTTCTCTGACAGAACGTCGAACAATAGGGAGTCCTTCGACACAAAGAACACTCGGCCAGTGCTTCCCTATTGCAATTTGCGCACTGCATCGACAATGAAAACAAAAAAAAGATTAAAAATAATTTTAGTGTACGTTAATTCGTAAAACTATACAAACCTTTTTCTGTTGCTCATTGTCCATGGAGGGTTGTAAAGTAGTATCATTTGATTCGGGTTGAAGTACTGCAACTTGCGCTTCGACCCTCGCAGCGAGCACTGCAGAATCCTTTTCCCTTTGGAACTTCTCGGTTTGTCGATTGATCACTTCTTTGACTTCCTCAACACCCCGTTTAAATTCACTTGATAAACGTCCAATCGCATTCGATATTTCCTCCAATCTTTTTAAAATCGCCGTCGGATCAGAGTTACCCACTGGTTCCATCAAGTGGTATTCACTGCTGTCCAAACCTTCAGCGAGATTCTGCCATGCCTCCTCCTTGGAAGGATGACCATCCTCGCTATCATCCCCGCTGTGTTCACGCTTTTTATTTGATCCTGAAAATACGATTATGTTAATATTCTATTTACAATTACAGTTTCTTAAATGAGCAAATAAACTTTTCCACCAAATGGAAAATTAGTCAACAAGATAACATAACATTACCAAATATAGAGATTGATTTACAATTCTTATCAACCACATTTACTTAATAAATTTGTAAGTTAGTTATAATCAAAATCCTTTTACTAAATTTCAAAATGAACTCTATATAATATTTTATGCTCTTTATACCAGATTTAAAGATTTACTGTTATGAAAATTATTTGCAAAACCATAAAAAATATTTTATCTTATAGGAAATTTTGTCTATTATACATGAAATACTCAGAAAATGTCTAAAGGCAGGAAACATATATTAATATATTGAGTCATAGTTTAGATAAATAAAATGAGGAAATGAGTAATAGATAAATAATATACGTATTCTTAATTATTTTAAATCTAAGTGTGCTAAACATTGCAACATGTGTTGCCATGTTATGTTATTATTTGTTTGAAATTCTTTAGGTTTCCAATTAGATATACATAATATGAAAAATATTATCCATGTTCATATCGAAAATATAATTGTATTGGTAAGTATAATTACCTTCATTTTCTTTCCTTCGTTTCCTTTTGTAAGGTGTGAAAAGTCTGACTGGGCCTGTAGCAGTTTCATCATCGCAACAAGCTGCACATGTGCAACTTGTTGCATGGGGAAGTATTATACCCTCATCGATAAGTGTCTGAAGACTTCTACCACCAAAGCGGATGCTTCTCTTCCAGTCTTTACTTGAGGCCCTACCACAAAGCGCCTCAAACTCACTAGGCGTGTACCAAGCAGTTCCCAGTTTGATGCATCTACCTCTGCCCCCTGATCCAAATCTGTTTTTGTGCAATTCAGCAGATGTGGTCTTGCATCGGATGGGTAGCACAGGCAGACTGGCTGATTCACTCCATGAGCCTATGTTAACTGTGGAGACGGCTACGGGGGTGTTGCCGGAGGACACCTCCTCCTGCAGGACGATTGTCTTAAGCTCTCCGCCAGAGCCATCGGTCGCTATATAGCCATTGTCTACGCAGATCATGGGCTTAAAGTGAGGCAGCTGATCCGGAGTGATGACGTTGAAGGTGGACGTGATGAGGGAACCCACGGGTAACGTGACGGGAACTCCTCCATGTCTTACGGTTTGGACGGTGATGTGGTCCTTATTGTCCACCGAGTTGTCGCCGCCGTTCTCGCCGCCATCGTGCTCGTTCGCAAGGTGTTCGGCTTCGGAAATGTCCGGTAGGACGACACCTTCCGAGTTTGGGGTCTCCATCTGCCGAAATATGGCCAACTGGACGCGGTTTTTTCCAAGATGGTTCGGTGGTTTCGCGAGGACGAGGTGCGCGTCTCGTTGGTGGTAGATCTTCGCCGCGACGTTACCTCCATAAAGGGAACAACGACTGCCGGATGTCGAATGCAAACATGTCCGATGCACGGGGCGGCGTGCCCCATAATGCGCATGACACCCACCAAATTTGAAAATTTCACATCACCATTTCTGCATCCAACCTACAATTCTTCGCAACACTCACCCCTTTTTATTCGCCATCAAATACCGAAAGGCATTAACAAGAAGTTTTCCACATAACCATCGATACATAAAATTCGCGACAGTATTGAGCCACAGCCCAAATGACCATTATCTCCCCGCTATCGTAACATCGAATTTCAACTGCAATTTTTTCGCTTTCGCACTTATTAGAAAATAATTTGCATGCCTGATATTAGGCAACTAATATTACAAATTTGATTAGAAATATTAGAATCTAACCATAGATGGGGCCTAATGCCCGCAAGTCGCGCATGACAAACTTTTAATTTTTCTAAGACTAATATTTATGTTTTTCAAATCAAATCGCCTGCTCAGAACCACCAAGAACAAAACATGTTCAGCCTTAATCATGTCATTTATGTATGAAATATGCTTTTTTAGCTACTGCAGTACATCAATTTATAAGAAATTCTTGTACCAATTCATCACATCAGTAAATTTCAACACTATATGTATCGTCATATTCGAAAAGAAAAATAACTCCATTAACCGAACTATTCACGACCGTGACTTCGTTTCCTAAAAGTCCATTATAATATCCCTTTTGTTCGTTTTAAATACAGAAAAACTATTAAATTTTTCTTCATTAATTTCCTTGGCCCATATGAGATAAAACTCAAATAGTTAGATGATTGTACAGTGACTAATTCATAACAATATCTCATAACTTTTAATTATGGTTTGTATAATAATAAAGTTAAATTTTTCTAAAGAAGTTCCAATGGATGAATAAGCAAGACATTGTTTAAATTTAAATAGATATAACTATCTATTCAATTTTCTTGAATCATATTTCAAGATTTAATACATTTTATATAAATTTGTTTACAATGTACATTATATTAGACTATATCACTTTTTTTTCTTATTGTTATATACAAATTCAGTATGCATAAAGTTAAACACCGTTTAAGCAGGTAAGAGATCAAAATCGTCGCTAACGTGCACCATCGGAACGTGCGTTTCTTCAATCTTCGGTACTGTTTTCGCGTCGCATAGTGAAAGCTCCTTCATCTTCCATTCCCAGTCCATCTTTTGGACGGCATACAGCGACTCAGCTTCATTGTGATGTCTTAACAACATATGTTCTTTAATCTTCTCCCATTTGTCATCAACATCTTGTAACCAACTAAGGAAAAGCCGTCCGTTGTAACGTGATCTAGCATTACGATCTTTCTCTTCCTGCTCTGGTGTAATCAAATTATAAACTTCTTCGTCCTTCAAAATTGTGCATACAGAAAAGGGCAGTGCTTGATTAGCTAGAGCTCTGGCGGCGCGACCGTGCACACGCAAAATCTCCTGCTCCACACTTAAAACTAGCTTTTCCTTCTCGATGACGTGCTGCATTCGGAGTTTGTACCTTTCTTTCTCCTGCTCGCCAAAAAGATCCTTTAACTGAGCTTGGAGACTGATAGGATACGTTATGTTCGGAGTCGTCGGCGATGTTCCAGCCAAAACATAAGTGCAGCGATTCATTAAATAGTCCTTAAATCCCTGTGGCGGCTTAGGCTGCACAGGGAACAAACCCTTCCTCCTTCTGGCAATCTACAATTATTAAAATGTCAGTAGTTGATCACTGTAATTACATTATAGATAATTACCTGAGTACGAATGTTCAGAAACAATTGATAGCAGTTTGTGATTGGTTGTTCATGGGGATGTACTTCCGATATTGCGGGTTGTTCTGGGGGGTCATGACTTTGGGCTACTATGGAGGCATCTTTGTTGGGTCGCATCTTTCTTTTCCTAGGATGTAGTTCAACTGGTGCCGGGGTTGAGGCCGCCGTTGTTGACGACGAACCGCCCGAAGAAGTTGAAGGTTCCGTGTCGCTGTTAGCAGAGGGTTGCTGAACGTCTGAAGATTTCGCAGAGGTAGCCGAAGAACCTGACTGCGCACCACTATTGGTAACCGGTAAATCATTATTCACGTTGGTAGCACTGGCTGTTGAAGTTGCTGCAGGGGATGCGGAAGGTGATGGGGAATGGGATCGTTGCAACTGCGGACTGGAATTGTTGCTGCTTCTGTCTGCACTCCCCTGCGTACCGGAACGATGCGAGCTGCGCAACACTCGTTGATGATGACCACTTGTTCGCTGCAAGAAAAAGGTTACTTATTATATAGCTGTTTAAATGTTATGCTGAATGTTTCTACCTGGTCATCTCCTCCATTACCGACGTTCCCTTCTTTTTTGTCCTCTTTGTTGCCGCCAGCGTCCGTGGGGCTGTTGTTGCCGCTGTTTCCTTCTTTCTCTCCTTCGCTGTTGCTAGGTACGACGTACGGCAAAGCTTGATGTGATCTCTGTGAACTGCTTTTTCCATTCCTGTTCTGCCCTGATTCCTGCTCACTGGCTGTACTTTGCGGAATTACAATCTTCAGCGGCGGAACCTTCAGATCAGTTTTACCATCCTCCAATTCGGCATCGCTACTAGCATTCGCCGGTTTTGGACTATCCACAGGACTCTTTCTATCAGCAGTTTTACTCACATTCACGGCCCCCACTTTGTTACCCGTGGCCGCTTTATTATTCTGCCCTTTATTTTGAGCGGCTGCCCTCTGCTGATTACCTCCCTTGTTGTTGCTCTCCTTATTAACATCCTCTTTTCGTTTTTTCCTCCTATTCTCTTCGTCCGTCTCCTCCATAGGTTCATTCATCTCATTGAAACTCCTCTTATTATCATCCGTTTGATTCTGATTAGAGCCGGACGGCTGATCGACAGATTCTACATTTTCTTGATCTCCGTCAGCTGATGACTTAACATTATCAGGAGATTCGGTCTCTTTAGCGGCCTTGAATTCGTACACATCTTCGTTAGGTTTTGGAGTTCCCTCCATGGTTTCGTCGCCGGATTGCTTTTTATTGCTTGCGTCTGTAACTTTCTTCTCATCCCTCGAACGAGGCTGCAAACGCGACGATACACTCGATTCTAAAATGAAAACATATTTACTCGATCAGTACATTATTAGTTACACTCGACACGTATATCGATTCATGCAAATTCACTGTTTATAAACCATAATTATTCATGCGACGTACTTATGAGTCACGGCCCAATTCCAGTAGTGTCAATAAAAATGTTCGATATACACATCACCATTAATACTTGCACTACATAAAATGCATGTAAATAAAAAAAGGAAATGGAACAACAAAGGTTACCATTTATAAACAAATTCTATGTTATAAAATAAATAAACTTTGTTTAGAATTGAATATACAAATATTTCAAAATGTAAATATTTCTATGTGATGTTCAAATATGTACTTAAGTTCTATTCGCCGCCATTTTGAATAATAATAATTAAAATGTGCTATTGATTAAGTGAATGCATCCTTTCAGAATGTTCATTCTACTACTGTTATATATAATTGTTGCACGTAATAAAAAAAAAACCTGAAATTAAATATGAATTAATGCCAGTTTATATTTTAACAATTATGGTTTATCAACTGTAAATATCTAAACAAATAAACACGGTATTTGATTAAAATATACAGCCTTTGTCAACATTCAATAGAGTAGAATAGGATAAAGAAGAACATAATTGAATTAATAAAAAATAAAATAAAAAAAGCGATAAACATAAGAGTGGATGCCAATCAAGATGCATACATAACTAGCAGAGCTATTAGATAAATAAAGAAAATACTAAAAGAACGCACCAAAGAGTGTAATGTACAGTAAGCGTCGTAGAATAAAAAATAAAAGTAAATGAAAGAACTGTAGGCGACAACAGCGATGGGTAACAATGAGGAAACTGATACGAAGCACTCGGAGAATCCTTGTTTTCTTTCATGTGTGTTTAGCCATCGTCCATTACAACCGTCGACATACCTTTGTGTAACTGGGATGCCCGTCGCATCTCAGGTCAGAAGCCGGTCGGAAGTTGTACAGTGTTGGTGCACTTGCACGACCACTATCGGCTATTGCCCACAAACAAAAAGTTACAATAAAACTGAACAACAATAAGAAACCGACCAGCAACTTCGCACACATCCAAAATATATATACTATACTATATATATATATATGTCTGTACATCCATATACTTTAGGTATATAGATGTGTATATATACATATAGTATATATATATATATATATACAACAAACTCGCACTCTCACAAACACATTTGCGAATCTAATTCTGCCATCCCTTCCACGGCCTTCTTGCAAGTAGCATCAACCCCGAAGACTAGGACTTAAAGCAACGTATCCTTGAACCGAATCTGCGGACATGGGGTTATTTGCATACACAGTACATATACATATCCAATTCGGTCGACTTTCTAAACGCAATTGATAATATTCACTAATCCAGATAGTACGACTTCAGGGAAGTTACGGGCCATTAGCTTGGCAACACTTGCTCGCAAAGACTTGGCGCCATCTTTAAATTAACCTCCATGTAGGCAACATGTTGTACGGGGCGAATTTAAAAATACTTTTGGAATTTGGTTCTGTAACAGTAACTCACCATTTACAGGCATCGATGGGTTGAGGAGAGATAAAACAGCGGGGGCGGCTACGTCTACAGGTGTTTTGCCCTTGGCATTCTTTGCGTGGACGTCAGCACCCTTTTCCACAAGCAACTTCACCAACTTCATATGACCATTAATAGCTGCATCGTGCAATGGTGTCTCATTGTCCAGTCCCTTTGCATTGACACTCGCTCCAGCCTGGACTAAGCGGAATGCAACTTCATACCACCCATGGTTGCAAGCTTCGTGCAATGGTGTCCAACCTTCAAAACTAACTTGTAAGAAAACTCAGAGTTCCATCAGAGTGCAGCATAATACCTGCAAAGTCAGCTACATTTGGATCTGACCTGTGTCCCAGCAACCTGGAAACCTGCTCCACATCACCTTTGATTGCAGCCAGATGCAAAGGCGTCTCACCTCTCTCATTTCTGTCCCTCGATCTTGCACTTGATGGACTCCTAGATCCAGCATCAGCATTTGGGGAAGTCATTTGCATCAGAAGGGCCAATTGTTGTCTTTCAGACATTGGGGTGACAGCTGGACTCCTGCTAGAATTGGAGCCTTTGGGACGCACAAACGAAGGCATTTCATCTGCTGCACACGATGAAGCAACCCTTTACATCCCATAAACACTTCAAATGGTATTATTATTTTCCTAACCTAGAAATGTATCGTCATGGAAACGGATACGCGCGCAAAATGACGCACTAAAAATATCGCTTTTCGTTAGTTACTGGACGGTTAAAAGTATTAGCACTTTTAACTGAACACCAATTGGCATTTGCACTTCGCACTATTTATGACCGCACAGCGGATATTACTTTCATTCAAAATTCTTATACGACACCAAAAACTTGTCACGGTAGCAGACGGTCCTCCCAAAAAAAAAACTAATTAACGACCTGTTTTATCATCAGCTTTATTGGTTACAATCGATGTATAACAGATTGCGCTTTCGCCACTCACGTGTCTTCCGTATAAACCAATAAAAATCCTCGATATTAATGCGTTTATTAAATTCGAATTAGTATCTTGCACAATTTAAAAAATGTATGATTAATAGTTTACTTAAATGATTACTGGGTTGTCTACATTGAATAACATAGGTATTTTCTCTTATACATTAGTTCCAAGTATTATTGATTATTGCCCTTGTTAAAAATATACACATTATTTTATTAGGAATATGATCTTCCTTCTTCTAGCAACAATTTTTATTCCAATCGAATAAGTTCCTCTTCAGTTTGTCTCGGTATGCATGACTGTTGTGATTAGACCCATGCTGCGAATGATGCGTTCTGAATGATGGTAATCTATAGGCCGTATTTCCCATAGGCTCCCGTACTCGTATATGGCTCCAATGGCAACCATTTCTACTTGTTATAGAATTCTGAAATACAATTCTATATTATTCCTGATTCTTTGCATATTACATAAAGTTTTAATTTGATGCTCTTAACTACTTACATCATAGTTATCAGGAGAGTTGGACATGTATTGAATTCCGTGCGGGCAAATAAGCACGGCCCTGTATCTGCCAGGATAATTAAAGGTGTAACCAAATTCTACAAATACATAAATAAGATAAGAAATAAAGTAATTGATGCGCAATTGCAAAGCAAAGTACCTTTAATGGAAATTGTAAAATGACAGAAAGCCCTATTTCCATCATTATCAGTAGCAATGTAGTTGACGTGATGGTAACCTGGACCTAGAGACGAAGAAGAATCCTTTGATTTGTACACGGTTTTAACACCAACATTGTCCGTGAAAATCGGATCCTGCCAATAAACCTTTCTCGTCCTTTCATCTTTTCTCAGTGTGATCTCCATATTGGCAGGACATCCAGTCATTTGAGGTGCTTCCGTATCTCGTACATTTATCAAAAGATGACAACTCGAGGAGGAGTTTAATGTGGGGCTATAAGCATTAAATATCACCTCGAAGCGCCCGGGACCTAGGTTGGAGTACAACTGTTTAGCCCAGCTCGGAGTGGCCTTAACAAATCTACAAAGTTATTTATGAATAATATAAGTAGGGCATGTTATTTGTATAGTATATACCGCCACCAATCTACGTTTGATTCAGGTTTCGGAATTTGAACCATTACGCTGTTCTTGCCCTTTGGTAGATCGAAATTTAATGAACCACCATTTGGACAACGAATGTAAGGTTCAACATGATAATACTCTAAGAAAAAAAAAGATTAATTAAATAAAATTTTGTGATTAAATAATTTCACCTTGCAAGCAGGCATTTACTATGTGATTATCGTCAATGTCAGGGGTCCACTGCGAGTTGGGTTGGCAGGTAAATAATTCCATATCCTGATTTGGCTTATAACCGATGCGACAATGCAACTTGCATTTTTCACCGATGAAATTCATTCCGGACGTACAACTCGTCGGTATAAATCGTCCATTCAAAGGATGAGGCATTTTCTTGCATGAAACTCCTGTATATTGATTAGATCGTTTTCTAATGTGTATTTTTATTATACATACCTACGCAATAAGCGTCGTCCCTATCCCAATTTCCTGAAGACATGCAAGTCCTTATACTTTCGCCCATAAGTTTGTAACCTCTGTCGCATGTCACAAGGCATTGAGTGTTAACCGGAACATAGGAAGAGTTGTTTTGATTTGTACACTTGATCTTCCCATTAATGGGTATTTTAAGTGGACATTCACTAAATTCAGCTTTCTTGCAAGTCTTCTTGTCTTCTTGCAGCGTGAATCCTTCAGTGCATCCACACTTGATAGAGCCGTAGGAGTTCTTACAAATTTGCTGGCATCCTCCATTGTTGTAGAAACAAGATACTTTAGTGCATTGAGATTGATCTTCATGTAACTGATAACCTTTAGGGCATAGACAAATATGACCTCCTGGAGTGTTTTTACAACTATGCGAGCATTTTCCGTTATCTACTAAACACTCGTTAATATCCTTGCACGTTCTTTGGTTGGGTCGTAAAGTGTAACCAGTCGGGCAGCTACATGATCTAACTCCATTATCGTTGGAGCAAATGTGCGAGCAATTTCCATTGTTAATTCGGCAAGGATCTTCGTCTAAGCATTTCTTTCCTTGCGATATAAAACCGTCTGGGCAGGAACATTTTGCAAATCCACGGTAGTTGTAGCAAATATGACTGCATCCTCCATTGTTAATAGTGCATGGATTTATTGGTTTGCAAATAGAATCTTGCAGTTCGTAGTTGTCCGGACATCTACACATTGCCTGTTTATTTACTACGATGCAGTCGTGCGAACAATTTTTGTTCAAACATGGATCTATCTCAATGCACGTCTTCTCTGAAAGCATCAAATGATCTGGACATTCGCAGAAGGGCACTCCCCTTACTGTCCTGCAAGAATGCGAGCAACCGAAGCCTTCGCACGGATCTACGCACGTATTGTTCACCAAAACCAAGTTATCTGGACAGTAGCATTGCGCGTATTCGTTCTGATTTATGCAGAAATGCGAGCAGTTTAGTAATTTGCACGGATCTATCTTTACGCAGGTTTTATCTACTAATTCAAAACCTTCTGGACAGTGGCAACGTGCAAAACCTGTAGTACTTGAGCAATAGTGTGAACATCCACCGTTTTTATCCGTGCAAGGATCAATGGGAGCGCAGGTTTTAGCATCGATCAGTTCGTATCTTATCGGACAAAGGCATTCCACATCTCCATTGTTGTTAAAGCAGTCATGTGAGCATCCACCGTTGTTCACAGAGCACGGGTCGTACCTCTCGCATTCCTTGCCAATTAGCTCATAGCCTTTGGGACAGACGCAATTAATTTGATCGTTGAAGAAGTCGCAGAGATGGGAACATCCGCCATTATCGATTTCGCAAGGATTTATTTTCTTGCACTCTTTGCCATTCAGTTCATGGTAGGGCGGACAATCGCAGACAATCTCATTGTTATTGAACTGGCATCTGTGAGAGCATCCTCCGTTGTTGATTAGACAAAGATTAATCTTGTAGCAAATTTTACCTTTAAGTTCGTATGTTTCGTCTGGACAGGAGCAACTGGCTCGGCCGTTGATGTTCTCACACAGGTGCGAGCAGCCTCCGTTCTCCTCAAAGCATGCGTCTATCTCGCAGAAGCTAGTGTTAACTAACTTATGGTTTTCAGGGCAGAGGCAATTGACTGTGTTGTTTATGTGCTCGCAGAAATGAGAGCAGCCGCCATTGTTGATTTTGCAAGGGCTCATCTTGAAGCAGTGCTTGTCGTACAGCTCGTAACCATCTGGGCATCCGCAGATAACGCTCCCCTTGTAATTCTCGCAAACGTGCGAGCAACCGCCATTGTTATCCTTGCATAAGTCCAACTCTTTGCAGGTTCTGTTATCTTCCTGCAGCACGTAGCCAATATCGCAGGCGCAATGGTACGATCCCTCGAGATTAGCGCAAAGATGACTGCAGTTTCCATTGAAATCCAAGCATTCGTTCACATCGGTGCAAATGCTTTCGATCAAAGAAAAGCCTTCATGGCATTCGCAACTGTAACTTCCAGGAGTATTCAAGCACAATTGATCACAATCATTTGAGTATTCATCGATGCACTCATCGATATCCACGCATGTCTTAGTCGTTTCATTAAGATAATAACCTTCATAGCAAGAGCATTCGTAAGATCCATTGGTATTTTCGCACAAGCCATCGCATACACCATCCAAACATTCATTGATATCCTCGCAACCATCGCTTTCCATCTTGTAACCCGGAGGACAATTGTCTTGAACGCATGTATTGTTGTTGAGTATCCAAGCATCCGGACACGAACAAACGAAACTTCCAACAGTGTTTTCGCATAAGTGAGAGCACGGTTTCGATTCGCATTCGTTGACATCGACGCATTCGTGAAGATTCTCTTGTCCAATGTGGTAACCCGTTGGGCACGCACATTTGTAGCTCCCAACGGTGTTAACACACTCATGTGAACAAGGTGAATCCTCGCATTCGTTAATATCTTTAATCAAGAAAATTTAGAGAATAATTAACAGACATTAAAGGCATGCAAACTAATTTGGAACTTGTTAGGTAATCGTGCAAAGCGGAAAGGCCATCCCAAGGTCAGAGTGAGAGAAATAAATAGTACACAGAGAAACATAGAGTGAAAAGTGCGTGATATAACTACATTCGTGTTTGTTTAATACTTATTAATTTCAACTCACCGACACAATTATTGCCTTCGCTTTGTTGGAAACCCGTATCGCATTCTTCGTAATCTCCCAAATCGTAGTCTTCATAGTTTTCGTCTCCTTCCAAATCGGCTTCCGTACTTGATATTAAACTCATCGTTGTAGTTTCTGTTTTCTCAATTTCATTATTTTCTGTTTTTTCTTCACTGTAATCATCTTCAATTTCATAATCATCGATTATACTTTCAGTAGTTTCAATTGCCTTAGTTTGTTGATGGTTAGATACATTCTGAGCTAAAGTCGCGTTAGCATATTCTCCTAAGTTATCTTCCATTTCATTTTCTGCAGATTTCTCAACCTCAATTACTGCATTTGTTGTCACCTCCGCGTATTCTTCATACTCTTCGTTAGAATCAGAAAACTTATCTTCATTAGGTGATTTGGTTGTTAAAGTATCAGCAATTTTATTTATTTCATTATCATAATCTTCATTATCCAAATCTTCGTGTAATTGAGATTGTTCTGTAGTTATTATTTGCTCTGTTACACTTTCCGTTATTGATTCACTTTCATTTATACCGACTATATTATTATGTTCTTTAATCGTTTCCTTTAAGATTTCTTCCTCATAATCATAATTATCTTCATCTTTCTTCTCCACTTTTTTGTTATCTTCCAAATCTGCTTCGGTAGTTGTTTCAGTCACTGTATCTTCAATATGTTCATCGTAATAGTCGTCTTCATCGTAATCATTATCACCAGTTTCATTCATATTATCATGCTCAGTAGTTGTATTTACATCTTCCGTACTTTCATCTTCACTTTCTTTTTTATCAGTTGTAAAATCTAAGGGTTCTTCAATTTCATTGGTAATAACATCTTCAACTATTACCCTTTTCTGGTCTTCATTAAAATCATTAGAAGTCTGATTTTTTACAGTTGTACCTTCTTTATTACTGCCATCATCTTCTTTACTTTCAATTAAAGTAACATTATTTTTTATGGTAATATCGTTTTCATTTTCTTCTTCCGAATTTTCTTCATATTCATATTCATCATCTTCTTCTTCATTATCACTTGTATTATTTCCGGAAATAATTGTTTCATTATCTAAATTATTATTTTTTGCTACAACAATTTCTTCTTCGGAATGTCCTTCATACTCGTATTCGTCATCATCATCATCATCATCATCATCAACCTTTATATCATTTTCTTTTTCTTTATTAGAGGAATTATTATTTTCATTATGTAATAAAGATACACTATTCTTTGTACTACTTTCATCGACGGAATTTTCTTCATACTCATAATCATCAGTAGTATTTTCTTCATTACTAGTAGAATTTTTATTTTCATTATTTAAAATAATTTCATTTTTTACCGTTCCATTTTCTTTCTCGGAATGGTCTTCATACTCGTATTCATCATCATCATCATCTTCCGTTTCCTCATTGCTACTAGTTTTATTAATTATACTTATATCATTCTTAGATTCTTTTTGTGATATAACTTCATTATTCAATGTGTTATTTTCTTCTTCGTCGTATTCCTCTTCAATAGTTTTGTTTACTTCATTTAAAATTGTTACATTTATCGATTCGTCAACAGTATTTTTTTCATCCTCCTCGGTATCTTCCAAATCATTTAATTTGTTTAGTTTACTCGAGGACTCTGTAGCTTCAGTTGTTATACCATTATCATTTTCTTCAGAAATTGATGATTCAGTTATAAGGCTTGTTTTCGTAATATTTTCTTTTTCAACATCTTCTTCATTTTTTAAAGAATCATCATTATCTATTGGAACTTCGGTAGTATCAATTTCATCATCGTAATCATTATCTTCATCATCATAATCCTTAACTGTGTTTGGTGTAATATTATCAACTTTTTTCGTAGATTTATGTTTTATTTCATCACGATCTTCGCTGATTGTTAATTCATTATCAGTTTTGTTATCTCGATGATACAGATCGATATATTCCTCATCCTCGTAATCGTACTCATCAGTATCAGCCGTTTCTCCGTAATCATCATCATCATCATCTCTACCTTCATCATCACCATCTTCACCTTTCTCCTGGTAATCATCTTCATCGTCGTTATGCGGCTCATCGGAAGAGGCCAGCTCTGCACGATTGCCAAAAAATAAAATGAAAGCGAAACTCTGCATCAGAAAAGCTTACCTGTGCACGTCTTCCAATCCGTGTCCAGTATCATTCCTTCGGGACACGTGCAGAAGGTGTTGCCGTGCGTATTGATGCAGCCGTGCGAACAGCCGGAAGTCCCCTGCTGGCATTCGTCCAAATCTACGCAAGTGTGTAAATCCGGAGCTAATTGAGTTCCTGGCAACTTACAAGAACACCTATAAGAACCTTCGGTGTTCTCGCAAGTCTCTTGGCACGGTCCATGACCGTTCCTCAAAGTGCATTCGTTTATATCAACGCACGAATATTCGGAAACGAAGAATCCCGGTGGACACGTGCATTGGAATGATCCGGGGGAATTCGTGCATTCGTGGGCGCAATTTCCATTGTTCGTTGCACATTCGTTTATATCTGGAATATGAAGAAATTTGGAGATTTTTTTAGGATTATGTTGAAATGAGCACGAACCTTCGCAGACGCCGTTGTTCATTTGAAAACCATTGTAACAATTACACTTAGGTTTTCCATTGGACATGATGCAGTCGTGCTGACAACGTTTAGCAAAATCTTGTGGACATTCCTCCAATCCTGCAGTAGTTACTACATTGGAATCATCGCTTTGGGTGTACACAAGCCCTGAAGATAAAATGAATTAATATGTTGGCTACCTAGCACGCAATATGTGCCAAGTAACTTGTCAAGTATTAGAATTATACACATTCATATAAAATTAATTTTTAAAAATTTTATTATGACAGGAGCGTTTCCAAGGTAATTTAGAATTGTTTCATATCAACTTCGGTTGCATAAAATATTGTTTTGTTACTTAATAATTGAATTGTGAAAAGTATTGTATTCTGGAAATTCAAAAATGTTGGACCAACCTGCGTTGGGTATGCATATTGGCCAAGGTCCCATCCATTTCCCATTGCCGCAATACAATTTCCTATTGTCATTCAGAAAACTGTATCCATCTTGACAGCTGTACGTAGCAATGAGGAACGTTTTCTTCGCAGTTTTCCTCTTCGAATATTTAATCTTCCCCATGTGATCGATTTTCGGCGCTTCCGTGAACTTCCTCTTCGCGCAGCTCGTGTCCAGCAAGTTCAAGAGATTCTTCGGTATCTCTTCTAAACCCGGTGCTGCGATTAAGAAACATTCTGTTATTATTCATCATCATCTTATTATTATTAATCGTTGTTGAACAATGCGTCGAAAAAGAATGCGGGAAGGCTGGCAGTTAACTGACGTGGACGTGGAAGTTTGTTTAACAATTTGGAATTGATAGATTATTAATGGGTTTGGAATTACTTGGCTTGATGGACTTGACATCTGCGTTCCAAATACGGGGCGAGGAATATGATGGAGAGCCGTTGCGCAATTCGGCGCGATGGGACGGATGGAATACATGTATTTATTTGCTGCGGAGGAGGAGGAGGATTTCAAATAACCGGTGACCATTATGTACAAAAGAAAAGTGCATCTCGTCCGAATCCATTACTTACTTGATATCTTGATCTTCCTCCCTGCCTCTAGTCCAGACGTTATTTCTGAAACGAAAAACAATAATTCAGTGACGCACATAAACTTATACTAATAATTGCGAACGTCTTTATTATCTAATATTCATAATTGTTAATTTCTTGAAAAAGTTAAATTAATAAAACGTTGACCTTATAATTTTACAATAGTTAAACCTTTGACAAATTCAATTTAATTCCAATCAAATTAAAATAATAACTGTATTTATGTAAATTTGAAACTGAACTATATATTTTTTTTCTAATAACTAAACAATTTTATATATAAAAACAATAATTTGTTTACTTTTCATTATTTTTGTTGTTAAAAGTTGCCCATATTGCAAACTCAACAGTTATGTAACCATGACAATTCATAATTATTTAGTTTTATGTCGAGTAGTTTAATTTCGATAAAATATTGTTTACAAACATAATTTTTCTTAAAAAGTTAATAAATAGCGAAATAATCACAAAAATAATCTACTAATTATTAAATTTAGCCCAATTAACATTATTCATTAGTAAATTTATACATTTACTAAAATAATTCATTCAAATTCAAAGATGTTCTGTCATCTGTCATATTAGTACAGAAAAGCACTGTATTAATAAAAAGGAGATGCGCCATTTAAATATTGTTTATAAACATAATTGTTTATATTTCTGAAAAAAATAAAATAAATAACGATATACTATGGATTTACGTAAGTCTTTAACAAAATACTTTACTAATGATTAAAACTAAGCCAATTAGCATTATTCATTTATTAATTATACAAATTTACTTAATTCATTTAAAGTCACATATGTGTTTTCATCTGTCATATTAGTACAGTAAAATGACTGTGTTAATAAAAATAAGGAATATCGATATTTTATAGATTTACGTAAGTCTTTAACAAAATAATCTACTAATTATTAATTTTAACCCAATTAGCATTATTCATTTATTACATTTACTTAATTCATTTAACGTCACATCTGTGCTGTCATCTGTCATATTAATAAAGTAAAGCGACTGTATTAATAAAAAGAAGATGCATCATTTGTATAGTTTTATTTAAGCACTTTAATGCTTTTTAAGAAATAAATTCCACGATTACATTTTTTTAAAATAAATAATGCTTGCAGTCCACTTGAATGATATGTGAGTAGCGATTGGCGTGCGTACATTCGTTGAAATGTAAATTTTTGTATGGTGAGTCTACAGTAATTGGTTCAATTACTGAAGACGAAATCGTCTATTTTGCAGATGCAAGTGGTAAAGCACTTGTGGCGGATCAAAGCTGTCGCCGTCGCGGTTCGCGTGCATGCGAAATCACTTCAAACTTGTCATTAA
The DNA here is from genome assembly GCA_963457615.1 of Nicrophorus investigator. NCBI lineage: Eukaryota > Metazoa > Arthropoda > Insecta > Coleoptera > Silphidae > Nicrophorus > Nicrophorus investigator. The sequence continues at coordinate 7,254,349 of OY735142.1, read as the reverse complement.
GGTCAATTTTTGTCGCGTCCGCTTAATTAATATCTCCATTTTCATTTTAATTACGAAGAACTATATTCCCCCTTATAACTTACAAATATTTGTACGTTTTCCGGAGTTTACTTTTCTGCTTCGCTTATATTATCATCATTTATGTAATCTCTAAACGTACACATTCAACATCTACGTTTTTTTTTATTACCTCTTCATTCATTCTATAGCTTTTAACTGCGAGCAATTACAAGAAGCGAAATACCTCACGTTCAATTGAATAAGATTGTTATTAAATAATTTCATAATATTTAACAGTTCCTTCTCTCACAATAGAAAAGCCTTTCTAATGGGATAATAAAACGTGTATGATTTTACCTTCTGTATTTAATTTAATTACAAAATCTTCATAACTATTCATGCAACTCATGAATGATTATTGTGCAATTAAATATATTTTAATAAGGAAACAACTTAAACACTTAACAAATTAAATTAAAACTTATCACAAAAAATTATTTTAATTGTAAACTTTTATGATATATTATTCATTTATCTAAGAGGTAGATTATAAATAAACAAAGATTTAGTAAAAACAACATTTAAATTTTTGAAAAGAAAACTTTCACCTCAATCTTCAAGTTCATTTATGTACACGCACGTCACACTTTAAATCTTCGTGCTTTGTTAAGTTTATTTTAACGTTTTGATTTCTTATTTATGTTTATAACATATTTCATATTGTTGCTTAATGCCATTGTCTCTTTTATTGCTTTCTTTATTTTATCAAGTAGGTTTAACTGCTTTATTTATTGCAATTATTCATTTGCAAAGTGACATTTGACAGATGACATTTGACAGTCTCAAATAATGTTTGATTACGAGAATTAATATGTAAATAAAATTAAATGATATTTTAACTTACTGGTTTATATAAAAAGTTTTTTTAAGTTATCAAGTTGTTTTTCTAAGTTGTTATGTTTGAATACGTTTTATATATGGTAGTAAACAATTCAACGATAAAAGAAAACTATTATCTACGAGCAATTTGTTGTATAAACATATTTAAAACATGAAGATAAATGCAAGAAAAATGAGTCGAGACATGGTGGAAACTTAAGTTTTTACGTTAAGAGCAACTTTGAACTGGTTATTTTGACCTCATAAGCAGCAGTAAATTAGTTGTGAATTAATTGCATTGAGAAATAATGTAATAACACATTAACACATAAAATGAAATAGATAAGATTACTTCCTGCTATTTTATAAATTAATCGCAAATATCAGTTGATGTTTATTGAAAATTGTAATACGAGTATATCTCAAATAATGCAGGCGACTGTCATAAAAGAAGTGTTATGATTTTATTTTATCGCCATTTTTTTATGTTAAGGTTAAACCACTCTATATTTGATAATTATATAATTAAAAAGATTATAAAAATGATTGATAAAAATATTATTTATTTAAATTATTTCAATTAAAAGTTATTTAAATATAAAATAGTAACGCTTCTTTTATGACAATTCAAGAAAATCAAATTGACACAAATTTATGTAACTGAAAACCATTGCGAAATGTTTATATGGATGTTATAAAATTTCGTATATTGTTAATAATTTAATATTTTCCAAATTCCGTGCTTTTTTGGATCATTTTATCTGTAGAAAATTCAAATTCGAGTTAATACAGACATCGTGCAACCAAATTTATGTAACACCCGCCACAATAATGGACTTGCGTGTGCGGACTTCGAGCGATAAAAATGTAGTGTCCAAAGAATACAAAGAAACGATCCGGAATTTGAATAAAATGTCGACGGTTAATAAAATCGAACTATTTATCGCATGCTTCACCATCATAAACGATTTGTTTCGTGTTTGTCGCGAGATTAGGAAAGTCCGCCCAAAAAAAAGTTAAATCTTCCGCAATTTGTAGCGCGACAGTGGGTGGTGTCTCGCTGTCCTACTCACATTGTTTTTGGATCCATTAGTTTTCCAGAAATAACAAAAGGAAAACATAAAGTCTAATCAAATTCATTGAAATATTCTCTCTAAACAACTCCCGTTTTCTTCATTTCCTTGCAGATATAATGATGTCTTTATTTGCATCCAGATTTTTTTGCGGCCTCTAAGATCCCCCTTATCAATCCCAATTAAAGCTGGTTTGTTTACTAACTGAATAGCCATGTTCCAATTAGTTCAAAACGCACAAATACTGATTATTTCTTGACATTCGGAATCAATTTCAAACGGATTGAAAAGCGCCTTCGAATTTCAAATATTGTTAAGCAATTTATTACATCAACGAACGTCAGTATGTGTCACTTATTGCATAAGATTTCAATCTAAATGCAGTTAAGTCCAATTGAAAACAATTCGAAAAAAATCTCAATTAGAATCCAATAGAGAACTGTCAATCTATTGTTTATTACTTCAAATGTTCAATAATTCAAATAAAGGATTGATTTAATAGATAATCAAAATTATTTTCATAAAATACTAAACTTTGAAGAATCTCTTGATTGATGAAGAATACTAACATATATTAAGCAAATAGTTTAAAATTAGTTTTACATTATTTATATGACAGTTATAATATTATGACAGTTATGACATTATCACAGTAATGGAATTATGACAGTTATGTTATTATGACAGTTATGATCTTAATAAAAAATATTCTTTGTTATTGACTAATATATGGTTTTACATTATTTATTAAGTGTTAAAAACAGTTATTGGAAGTATTTGGAAAGATGCAACAGATTAATTCTAGTTGAATTAAGAGCAACGTTTACCATTAGGAATGCAAATGACGAACTAATTTAGGAACAGGTTTTGTTTAGCGCGTGAACTGCAATTAGCGTTCGAAATTAATCAAATTAAAATTAACGTGTAAATTGCTGTATGTAAAAGTGATGGATGATAATTGTTTCGGATGCATTTTCGAACTGGCATTTGAAGAGAAGCATGCATGTGTTCGGATTAGCGATTGAATATGGATGGGTACGTGTTGCCGTCGGCGAAGAATGGATCAAAAACCAGTTCGCTGTTAACATCGATAATGAAGAAAATATAATACAATTGAATGCATCGGATGTGATTCATTGCTCTTTTGTCTGACCCGTATTTAATCGGCTTCAGGTTCAATTGTCGACTAAATTTATTCACAGTTATGGCAATTTGTGTTGCAAAATTGCTGCTTTTATCTGCTATAAATAGTAATATTACTGAAACGCATTGAGATTCTTCTGCAATATGATTTTTCTTTTGCATTATAATAGTTAACAAAAATGTTAACAGCATAAATTTTCACATTTAATAATAAATATTTGAAATAATTTAAATTGAAGAATAAGAACACCAAAACCATTATTATCAGAAATAAAAAGCACAATAAAAAAACATATAATTCACAATTTTTTTTTTAAATAAATTATTAATATTGATTACTTAAAAGATATTAAAATTTTGCAATTTTAAAATATTTTTCTTGGACTATTTATAATGAAAATCCTTTAAAACTATTATGATTCAAGCGTTTATGTGAAAAACTTTCTTAAAACCAAAATAATTAAAAATTTGTCCAATAAAAAAATATTAAAAAAAATAAATATTAATAATAAGGAATAGCAAATTATTTAATTATAGATGTTTCACAAATTAAATTTTTTTTTTTCGTAATTTAATAAAAAATTGATTTATTTTTTTACTAAAAATGGACAAAAAATGTAAATTAGATATTGATAAAAGCTAATTAATAAGTTAATAATATTTATTTTAATTAATAGACGCTAAATATTCATTTTAATTTTACAAATTATTACAAAGTATTTATTTCACGTGTAATAAACTTATCATTGAATAAACTAAATATCTAATTACTTATATTATCTGTAAAACTAAAACTTGGATAAATATCTTTAGTACTTACTTAATTGTAATTGAAAATTAAAATATAATCAGTGATTTAAACATGTTTCTTTAAATTAATTTTTATCATTATCTTAAATATATTTTTTTTTATAAATCTTAATATAACAAATATTAAATTTAGATTTTTATATTTAATTTAATTCAATGGACTTACGGATGGACATGAGGAAAAATCCGAATACGAGAGTCGAACAATAAATTTTCCTCCGCATGTTGTATTCTTGTTTTCGGGTGATCTTTGCTAATAGTTCTTGTATCACATTTAAACGGACTGCATTAGGCCGCGCTGCAGCTAACTATAAACTTAATAGCGTCACTGTCTTCTTCTTCTACTTCTACACACACACACACACACATACAAACATATACGCACACCCAAAGATACGTACGAAAACATGGAGAGACGACACACGCAGCATCAGGAGCCACAATGTAAAAGAAGTCCATTCAAACTTAAACTCATCTTATTTTCTACATCTTACTGCGATATAATTACAAGATGAATGTTTCATAATTATACAAAAAATATGCATTGTTTAATTGGAAATAATAATTTTATGATATTTTTATAAATATTAATAAAAGTTTTTATTGTGTAAAATAAATTATACATAAAAATATAAGAAAAATCTTAATAATAATAAGTTTTACTAATTAATTAATTATAAAAAAAATATGTGGTAGATTTGCAATATAAATTATTTCGTAGTTTTTACAACTAATGCAATACATTTAGATGAGTTTTTATTTATTCAATATATAATATTAATCCTATATATTTTTAAATGATTATTTTTGATAGATTATTTAAAGAAAATGAATAGCTGGAAGCTGAAATAAAAATACTAAGATGGTAAAAGATGCGTCCCGAGAATAATAGCTAAATTTAAATGCGGAAGCAGAGGAATGGGCGAAGAGCTATTGGCTACAAGAAATTATGCAGCAGACACAGAAGGCGCCTGTCAATAGCTGAACAATAGTGATGCTGCACGAAAAACAAAGGACGAATAGTTTATACGCAAGTTGCAAGTAAGTATGAAAGTTAAGAAATATCTGTTAACAGTCAAATGTCCGTTTAATTTATGCAATCTGCTCGCTATAAATGTTCATACGAGAAGAATGTTAACGAGCTTTCAAATGGATGGACAAGCAATTAAAGAACGAAAATGAAATGAAGTCACTTATTATTTCGTTGATCGAATTACCACGCTTTCCTTCTTCCGCAATCTCTACATCGTTTAACGAGAAGTAAATGATCGCATTTTCATGTTTATCGATTTTTGATCTTGAATATTCCACCATTCTCCAAGTAACTTTTCAAATATTATATAGCTTCCACTTATGCAAGTCAAATGAAATAATTAATTATTTTATAATTTACTTGTCAAGTATCGCGTAGTTAATCTAAAAGCGTAATTCTCTGTAAGACAAGTAATTATATAATTATGTTTTTGTCAATTACTTAAAGTTATAGTGCAAAAATAGAGATTAATTATTACTATTGTTATGAGTCAAGAATTATTCGTTTGAATTAATTCATATACCGGCGACATAAATATGAACAAATTTATGTTCAATAAATATTCATTGTAGATTGATTGCCATAGCGTTTTTGCACAATCATTACGGTGGGTTAGACTTTTTGTCCTAAATTCATACATACATAATTATCATAATTATCAATTATTATCATAATAAGCCGTATGACGACTCATATTAAAATATTATTATTAGATTACTATTAATATTACAACTGTTATCATTTACTGGCAAGAAACGCTTCGGAAAAGCAGTGTCTTTACATCTTTGCATATATCTCTAAAACTGTGCGCGTCAAATGCATAGTAGAGTAACCAAATTGAAGTTAAATATTCATTCTTTGAAACGTATATACTGGTATAATTGTATCATTTGAAGTTTTCGTGAAATTCGCTTTCAAATATAAAAAAAACGTTTTTTAAGCTTCGAAAAATCAGTGTCTTTACATTTTTATTTATATCTCGAAAAGTATAAGCAATATATTAATTATTGGGAACCAAATTAAAGTTAAATGTTCATTCTTTGAATTGTGTATACTTGTATAATTGTATCGTTTGCAGTATTCGAGTAATTCGCTTTCAAACATAAAAAATATCGTTTTTCAAGCTTCGAAAAATCAGTGTCTTTACATTTTTATTTATATCTCGAAAAGTATAGGCGATATATTGATTAATGAAAACCAAATTAAAGTTAAATGTTCATTCTTTGAAACGTGTATACTTGTATAATTATATCGTTTGCCGTTTTCGAGTAAATTGCTTTCAAACATAAAAAAAACGTTTTTTAGCTTCGAAAAAGCAGTGTCTTTACATTTTTATTTATATCTCGAAAAGTATACGCGATAGAGTAATTATTAAAGAACCAAATTAAAGTTAAATATTCATTCTTTGAAACGTGTATACTTGTATAATTGTATCTCTTTCCGTTTTTCCGTAATTCGCTTTTAAACTTGAAGAAACGTTTTCTTAAGCTTCAGAAAAGCAGTGTCCTTATATTTTAGTTTATATTTCGAAAAGTATACAATATGATTAATCAATTACATTTTCTTGCCCCTATCATCATCCAATAAGTTTTAAGTAAAATATATTATTACAAATTTTGTGAATTTAATATACAGGAGCATTAATTTAAAAATAAAATAATATTTAGCGGAAGGGAATCAAATTTAAAGTTTCATCACATAAAAATTATAAAAAAATCTTTTCATATTTCCAATGCGACTAATAATTATAGATTTATTATACAAGAATACAAATATATTCGTTATATGCAACCAACATTGCTTTTTTGTACCTTTTTATCGAAGAATAATTAAATATAATCTTAGTAACATTTATTTTGATTCTTAACGAATAATAATATTGTTTTGCATTTACAGTCGACGCGAATTAGTTGATAAGCGCTAGACATTTTATCTCGGCATAAACAGATCGAATATCGTTATTTGTTCTAAAGTTATTTTTTTATAAATAAACTTAAATAAAACGATAACCTTTTAATGAATACAATGCGTCTATGAAATAAACAAACTAAAAAAATAACAACAATTAAGTTAACTTTCTGTAGTTAACATCGATTTAAAATCTTAACAGAAATATTCCATTTTTATAATAATATTTTTACAACTGATTTTGCTTTAGTTGAAAATTAGAGATATACAGAAAATTCAAAACATGAAAACATAATCAAAAATAATAGAATAAATTATGTTGAAAAGCAATTTTGAAGAATTCGCATTTTAATAATTTAAAATGTGAAATCTTAGTTATTTTATAACTGTGATAAATAAATTTATTGAGAAATCTCTACTCATTTCATGTTTGTTCCGTTTAAAAATGAATTGTAGGGAACAAATAAACTATTTAAAATGTGCATACAAAGCGTTAATTTTTCGATAAAACTGTATACATTTTCTTTTGTAAATCAGAGATTAATTACTTGACGTTGCAAATGTCAAATGTGTTTAATTACTTATTTTCGTTTATTATCAATTAAGATGTAATCTTTATTTATTTAATTTCTTCATTATCAATATTTTATGTATGTAATAACATATTTTGATTACATGCAAGCGAAATGTATATAATTTTGATCTAAACCACTTCGACTTTGTGATTGCATTGCGCAACACGATCAGGAGTTGTATTATTTACACTGATAGCAATTCACGTAGCCAGCAGCCGAGACAAGGCGACCAACGAATTGGATTCACTCAGGCTTTTCATTCTCGCGCGTTATGGCCTTCAAGGCTACATCTTTTGCGCTCATCGTAGCCATCGTCTACGGAGGCATCAAGTTAAACAGGCACTTCCAAAATGTACCTGTTCCCACTCTGGATGAGCCCTATTGGGGCCCCGGGTCACCGAAAGCAGACAGCCGTGCTGTGATACCTTTCAAAATAGATGTGGACGATGAGGTAAGGTCGAATTAATTCAACGATTCACGTAACGGTTCAAATTCTCATCTCGTAAGTGCTTTTATACAACAATTACCATAAATATTTTGCGCATAATTCTATACCAATAAAAATATATTATAAAGAAATATAAAAATTTATTGATAAGATTTTTTCATACATACATTTTAGTAGCAAATTCTTAAAATTTAAACTAGTCAAATTTAACGGAAAATAAATATTTCAAGCAATAAAATTTTATACACATTTCAATCATTTCTTTATAAGAAAATATATATAATAAGGAATTTATTTAAAGATTGAATCATATGCATTAAAATACAATAAGTAGTTAATAAAATAAGTGGAGAATAATAAAATTGTCATTGAATTATTAATACACAAAATGTATTGTATACATTCAAAGGGCTATTGACCAAACTCATTGAATTTATTAATGCTTTATTGTTAATGTGATTGTTAATTTAGTTCAACAAAAAAATTATAAATTCTTGTGAATTTTCAGTCGTATTTTTGTACTTATTTTTATTTATAAATGCAAATAGATGGCCATGGCAAATTTGCGTGACTATAATGAAATAATTGATGTGTTGCCATGGTTTTTTTGTTTGTTAAATTCAATAGAATGTAAATATGTATTAATAAAAGTTGTTCTGAGATGTAACCTTGTAGTGTATGTATAGTTTCGTTATTAATTAAATTAAAACAATTTGCTTGATTATCTGATATAATTTATCTGTAAGGTTCAATTTGGAAGTTATCGCATTTAAATAAAGTACATTGATTTTTCACTATACTGTATGTATTGTGTAATCACATTTTTAAGTCATTAGTTAAGTTATGGATATCAGATTATTAAAAATTTATTTAATTCTGAAAATAGATGTTTCATACATAATCTATTTTTTTTGTATATTTTGGTTTGTAGATCTAAACTTGGATTGATTTTAATTTTTGTAGGTTTTGAAAGATCTGAAGAATAGATTGGCAAACCGTAGGAAAATAACTGATTCATTGGAGGGTGCGAATCAAGACTACGGTATCCATTCGAAGCATCTCGAAGAGATTTTGAACTATTGGGAAAAGGATTACCAATGGAGGGAACGCGAGGCTGTGCTGAACAAATTCCCGCAGTTCAAGACTCAAATTCAGGGTCTGAATATCCATTACATTCACGTGAAACCAGCAGATAAGAAAGTTAAAACTCTTCCGTTGCTGATCTTGCATGGATGGCCGGGCTCCGTGAAAGAGTTCCACCGGATTCTGCCGATGCTGACGCAGAAGCAGGAAGGAGCGGATTTCGCGTTTGAGGTGATCGCGGCTTCTTTGCCGGGTTACGGATTCTCGCAGGCTCCGTCGAAGATGGGTTTGGGTGCGGTCGAGTTGGCACCCATCTTCAAGAACCTGATGATTCGTCTGGGCTTCGAATCTTTCTACGTGCAAGGTGGTGACTGGGGAGGCGTCATCGTCACGAACATGGCCACACTCTATCCGCGCCACATCCGAGGCATGCATTCGAATATGTGCTTTGTGAATACGCCCATGTCTTTCTTTAAGCACATAACAGGCAGCATCTGTCCCAGTTTGTTCATGACCCAAAAGGAGGCGGAGAAAAACTATCCGCTGAGCAACTACTTTTACAATTTGATGCTCGAATTCGGGTACATGCATCTGCAAGCCACAAAGCCCGATACGCTTGGAGTCGGTCTGACTGACTCGCCCTCCGGTCTGGCAGCCTACATTCTGGAGAAGTTCTCCACCTGGACGAATCCCCATTGGAAAAACCTTCCGGATGCCGGTCTACGGAAGAAATACAACTACGATGATCTTCTCGACAACGTCATGATCTATTGGGTCACGAAAACCATCACCACTTCCATGCGACTATATTCGGAGTCCTTCAACATAGCTCAATCACAATCATTGGTGGCAAAGCAAGTTACTTTCGAAAACTTAAAAAACGATTCAAAATACAACATTTATTATGTTTCTAGGGCCCAAATCACCGTTCCAGCTGCATGCGCAAGGTACAATTTCGAGTTAGGTAATCAACCCGAATGGATTCTGAAAGATAAATACACCAACCTGGTGCAAATCACCGATTACGACTTCGGTGGTCATTTCATTGCCTTCGAAGAACCCACCTCATTAACCAAAGATATATTCACCGCTGTTATCAAAATGGAACAGATGAATTCTTCAAAATAACAATATCATATTTTTTTTTACTGTTTGTTTTTTGTAAAATCATTATATTTGTAAGATATGTTTTTTTTCTATTTCTTTTAATAAATCGAAATTAAATAGAATTTCCATTTTACTTTAATGACTACATTTTCAAATAACTATATATTTATAAAAATTTTACATCGTTCACTTCATAGAGGTTTTCGTAACGCAACTTTGATAGTAACGCATCATCATCTGTTGTCCTCAAAGTGCTGGGAGGAATCAAAGCTCCAGCCACATGCCTGCCCTCCGAATTAAGGAAATTGAATGTGGAGCATGCTTGCTCAGTGGGTAATATCTCTACGCTGAGTCTGTACTTCCTGAGAATGGGGACCAACCTCTTGTAAAAGTCCATGTTATCTGGTTGGTCTCCAATACCTATCACAATTATGTCCAACTTTGGTTCTAATGTTGTGAATAAGCTCAGAGACTCCTCAGTAATGTCATTAACTGAATTGACATTCCATGACAATACAGACCTGCGGACAGAATCTGTTTTTCAATATTGTTAATTATAATTTTTATACTGTTACCTAGCGAATATAGCCATTGGGCCTAACACTGTCAAATTGTTATTCAATCTGAAACCTACCTGCAATCATTCAACTACAGTTTAAATAATTTAATTAATTAATGTAAATTATTACCTGACTAACGCCATTTATCATTAAACCTAATTCATTGTCGTTATTCAATATGTGCACTGAAGTCTTGCCTTCACCATCGTAGGTTTTTGTTCCTTTCACACTTGAACTCAGAGAAAAGTTTCTGAAACTGTTATTAACCATAAGAAAATCAATTCTATATTCAATTAAGAAAATCTACCTTTTTAAATACGCAAATTTTAAACTATTTCTTACTGAACTCAACATTTTCAAATTCTCATATTATATTCAATTTACTATAGGTTAGGAGACATTTTTTGGTTCTTTTACTTATTTATGCAACTTGTAATGCTCGATGAAGACAATAGAATTTCTTTTGGAATATTTTTTAAAATTTATTTAAATTTTACAACTTCTCCTTTTTGTCAACGTGTTTTTGATGATATTATTGTTAAATGAATTAATTATTAAATTATTACATTTTGTTTCAAACGTAAAATATATATAAATAAAGACTTATTGATTAAAATCGCCTAAAGTTATGTTTTAATAAATTAATAAATAAATATAAACAATATCTGTTGAAGACTTTCATGATGTACTTTTTCAAGTTGAGGAACCAACAGAAAATTTACCTGTCTGGCAGCAATTTACCCATTTCTAAGAAAAATATTTATAAATTTACAACTTTTTGCGAAAAAGCTGGTAGCAAATACTCGACCCTTTACAAATGACCGCTATTTTTTCGGATGGTGGGGTCAAGGTGGTAGGTTTAAATTTTAGTATAAAGCAGGTCGAAACTTTTCTTAGCCATCAGTTTTCTTTCGAAAAGTTCAGCGCATAACTCTTCATTCAAGTAAGTGTATATCTCGAAAATATATCTTGTAAATATGGACAGCAAACAACAGAACAAACCCCAAAATTCTACGTGCGAAGATGACGCAATTTTCGATGAGCACTGGATGAAGTGCAAGGTATTAATAAACCAACTGTGTGATAATAAATCGGTGAGCGAAAATGAGGCTTCGAAGTCTAAAACCAAGTTAGATATTAAGGATAACAGCGAAATTGAATTAGATTTCGATGAACAGTTCGCAAAGTGCAAAGAACTGTTAAATAAATTTGGTCAGGTTTATTCTCAACCAACAGAAATTTCAAACAAACCAGATATTAAGGATAACAGCGAAATTGAATTAGATTTCGATGAACAGTTCGCAAAGTGCAAAGAACTGTTAAATAAATTTGATCAGGTTTATTCTCAACCAACAGAAATTTCAAACAAACCGCTTGAAGAAAAGGTTGAAAAAATCATCGATATAGACGATAAGTCGATAAGCGTACTGAAAGTCTCAGAGACCAAACCAAAGTTGAATTTCAGCAACAGAGAAGAGATCATCGAGAAGTTAGAAGACAGTAGTGTTATCGTGAAAATCGACTACAAGAAAAAGATAGATTTATTAGAAAACGATTTGTTACAAAATAAGTTGATTTACAAAGAACGATTGGAGAAAAAAATTTCGTTAATGAAATTTTCTATAAATAAACGCAAGGAAATACTCCAAGATTTTTCAAAATTAAGTGTATGTATAAAATGTAAGAAAAACTCAAGCTGTAAAATAATTAACAAGAAATTCAATTTAAAGCCGACTATTATGAACGCACTTATTCAACCAATGCTTGGGCCGGCGAAGATGATATTACATGACATATTTAAACTTCTTGTAATACCATTTTCAAAAGGTATTATTGAATTATAAATTAGGAGGTTCTGTTGGGCATGGAGGACACTGCGTATTCTTTAAGTTTTATTCATATTTATTAATATTTTACTACGTTTTTTATTTTTTAATTTTTTATGCTTGGGTTTTTGTTTTTTATTTATATATCTCCTTATAACACAAAAATCATTACTGATGTACCTATCCGAGGCCCTCCATATTGTGTTAAGAGCTGATAGGTCCCTGCTCGAGAAAAGTTTAATAATTTGTATTTTTAAGTTTATATATTTATTTTTTATATGTACGATCTCATTCATTGTCTGTTAATTTGTGGAAGGAACAGAACAGAATTATAAATTAATTTTATTTTATGATATAATAATTGTTACACTGTGTAACTTACACGTTATGTATTATTTTTCTATATTTGTTGTGTTATATCTTTTCTTGTATATAATTTAAATTTAATTAATAAAAAAAATGAAAAATATTTTCTTAGACTTTTGTATTTCTCCCCACTGAATTATGTATTTAAAATTAATATTTTCTAATACATTACTCCAAAATCGTACAAACTCATTTTACTTTTAAACTTTTTTATTTTTCAAATTTGCAAACTGATCAACTAATACTATATATTATCTACGTGGATCTAATTGTATATTTCTTCTTGAAAATATGCACAGTAAACAACAAAACGAAACTCATAATTTGGAAATAATCTGCGTGGATGAGTTCGAAAGCAATAGATTGTCGTGTCCCGAGGATGGAATTTGGGACGGTGCAATATTTTGTAGGTACTTGATTAAAAGTCGGTGTTTCAAATAATTGTATATTTAACACTTAATCTAGCTTCTAGTTGTTAACAAGAATAAGTTTCTTCAGCTGGTCTGAACTTCACGTAACTTGAATTAAACTGAAACTGGTACTGGATCTGGAACTGAATTCAAATACTAAAAACATAACTAATAACGGATTTCCTCTCTTACATGCATTCGGTGAGATTGGTCCAGCGTGCGTCTTCCACCTTATCTTAAGTAAATTAATAAGTGCCCCGATTGTAATAGGTCACTGCATTCGTCGAGATTCACCCACGCATGGGTCGGTTGGACACAACGAGGGAACAGAAAGTCTCAGAGTGTAAATCCAAGTTGGATTTTAGGGATAACAAGGAAACATTGGAAATGATCTCCGTGGATGAGTTCGAAAGCAACAGACGAGGTCAACGAGAAATTAGAAAACAGTAATGATAACGTAACAATCGATTTTCAAAATTAAGTGAGTAACGATTATATTGTAGTATATGTTTAGAATGTAAGAAGAACTCAAGCTGTACAAAAATTGACAAGAAATTTTATCATTTCAATTTAATGCCGACTATTGTCAAGTGCGTTCAACCAATGCTTGGGCCGGTGAAGATGATATTACATGACATATTTAAACTTCTTTTAATACCATTCTCAAAAGGTATTTTTGAATTATAAATTAATTAATTGTATGACAAAATAATTGTTTCACTTTGTAAATTATATATTTTCTTGTATATAATTTTAATTTAATTAATAAAATATATTTTTTTACACTTTTGTATTTTTCCCCACTGAATTTTGTATTTAAAATTAAATAAACTCAACGTAGTAATACCGTGACAAACGACTACAAGAATACAATAAATTTATTCGAAAGAGACTTGATATATAAAGAAGATCGATTGGAAAAAAAAAATTGTTGATAAAATTTGGCATCAATAAACGCATGCAAATACTCGAGGATTTTTCGACGCCGTAAAAAATTTGTAAATTATTTAATTTTCTGATAAAATAACACATTATGGTTTACTTTTGTATATTTTCTGATATATTTCTTCAAAATTGTACAAACTCATTTTACAACAAAATATTTATAAACATAATATTTTTAATTAGTTTTATATTTTCAAATTCCCAAACTCATCAACTAATACTGTATATATTCTCTAATCAATGTAAATATTTGACAAAATTAATGAATAACTTGACGTAATTTTAATTACAGCTATTATTAATCATTATTTCAAAATTTTACCAAATATCCATGACGTTTAATGAAACTGTAATTATTTATAAAACTGTAATTATGACAACATTTCAATTAAATTTTAATGATGAGAAAATGAATATTGCATTATTTTCAAAATATTTTCATTCGTAAGTTTATTTGAAACTCATTTTTATCATAAGTTAAAAAGTTAGTTGATCCAAGAACTGATAAATTCTGTGATTTGTTGTGGGGCAAGTCATCCTCTTGTTCGGGATATATATTGGAGCAAAAAACACGAAGAAATGCGTTGCAACATTCGCATTTTTTGTTGTATTTGAATGTTTGTTATATCAGTAAATTGATGTTTTAATGTTAAAAGTTGGAGAAATTGGGAATTTGAAAGAAATTGAAAGAAGGATAAACGGTAAAAAAAACAGTTAAAGAAGAGGCAGTAAAAGTTGATAGTCTTTTATGATTATGATTTCACGTCGAAACCACCAATGAGTTCAATAAAGTATAAACATTTTGTGAACAAATATAAATACAAATCAAATAACGTTAAGCAAGATTTTCGTCGCAAGAAACTGTTTGTTGACATCTTACAACAAACAGTTTCTTGCGACCCTCGATAATAATAGGAGGACGAATATATCCTGTCGGGCAGCTATTTACCCATTTCTAAGAAAAATATTTATAACTTTACCAGCTTTTGGTAGCAAATACCTTTTTAAATGACCGCTGTTATTTTGGATGGTGGGGTCAAGGTGGTGGGTTTAAATTTTAGTATAAAGCAGGTCGAAACTTTTCTTAGCCATCAATTTTCTTTCGAAAAGTTCAGCGCATAACTCTTCATTCAAGTAAGTGTATATCTCGAAAATATATCTTGTAAATATGGACAACAAACAGCAGAACAAACCCCAAGATTCTACGTGCGAAGATGACGCAATTTTCGATGAGCACTGGATGAAGTGCAAGGTATTATTAAACCAACTGTGTGACAATAAATCGGTGAGTGAAAATGAAGCTATGAAGTCTAAAACCAAGTTAGATATTAAGGATAACAGCGAATTCAAACTAGGTTTTGATGAACAGTTCGCAATGTGCAAAAAACTGTTAACTAAATTTGGTCAGGTTTATTCTCAACCAATAGAGATTTCAAACAATCCAAATGTTGAAAGATTGATCGATATAGACGATAAGTCTATAAGCGTACTGAATGTCTCAGAGACCAAACCAAAGTTGAATTTCAGCAACAGAGATGAGATCATCGAGAAGTTAGAAGACAGTAGTGTTATCGTGAAAATCGACTACAAGAAGAAGATACATTTATTAGAAAACGATTTGTTACAAAATAAGTTGATTTACAAAGAACGATTGGAGAAAAAAATTTCGTTAATGAAATTTTCTATAAATAAACGCAAGGAAATACTCCAAGATTTTTCAAAATTGAGTATATGTATAGAATGCAAGAAGAATTCAAGCCGTAAAAAAATTGACAAATTTTATCATTTCAATTTAATGCCGACTATTGTTAAGTGCGTTCAACCAATGCTTTGGCCGGCGAAGATGATATTGCATGAATTATTCAATATTATTTTAATTCCTCTTACAAAAGGTATTATTGAATTGTAAATTATTTAATTTTGTGTTATGTATATATTTTTATATTTTATTTATTTATTTTTAATTTAATTAATAAAAAGAATCAGAAATATTTTCTTAGACTTTTGTATTTCTTCACCCTGAATTTTGTACGATCTTTAAAATCGTACAAAATCATTTTTTAATTACTTTTATTTTCCAAATTCGCAAACTAATCAACTAATACTGTATACACTTTGTAATTAATGTAAATATTTGACAAAGTTACTGAATAACTTGACGCAATTTTAATTACAGCTATTATTAATCATTATTACAAAATTTTACCAAATATCAATGACGTTTAATCAAAGTTTATTATTCAATCATTTCCATTATAAAACTATCACAATGCGTTTTTTTAAATTAATAATGAGAAAATTAGTAAATTTATTTGAATCTCATTTTTATCGTAAATTAAAAAGTTAGCTAATCCAAGAACTGATAAATTGAGCGATTTGTTGTCGGGCCGCTTTCAATTGGGGCAAGTCTTCCTCACGTTCGGGATACATGTTGGCGCAGTGTGCAGTACCTGAAATCAAATGACAATAATTCATATTTAAAACTTCAGAAGTTTGCAGGAAATCAATCAGGAATTGACTGTTAATCACAGGAATGCATTGTAATAATAGCATTTTTTTTTAATGTGTGGATGATTATTATATTCATAAGTTGCAGATTAGCAGAAGAGGTTCAATTTTACGTCGGATACACCAAAAGTTGAGGTAAATATGTATAAAGATCTTGTGGACAAATTTTGATAAAAATTCAAACAGCGTTAAGCATAGAAACACCTTGATCGGGGTGCAAAACTAATTATCGCCGAAGAAGAAAATCGTTAAGAAAATGTTAAAATAAATTAATACCTTCGATATAAATTGCTGGCGATGCTTGATTCATGGTCTTCGTAATACCCAATGCGTGCCATGGGTCGATAGAACCATGCACGAAAACCACGTTGCTGACTTTAAGGTCTAAAGCGCCGTAGATTACATTGGTTCTATCGATGGCGCGATTCACGAAATTCTCATTATATTTCGAACCGAAGATATCTACGCATTGCTGAATGAAAAACTCTACCGGAAAAGCATCTCCAAAGATTTGCGGAATGTGAGACGAGGACTGGTAAAAGCCAAACTCTGTGCAGGTTTGATAAGTCCATTGCCTTCCGCCTTCAGCAGTTTCGCTATCCCAACTGATGTTCCTCATGGTCTCAATCATCTTATCGTATTTGTAATCCAAGCAAGTTTGGTTTGTCGCTTTCAGCATCAGACGATTGACTTCGCCCAATCTGGCCACGGGCATTCCGATCGATTCGTTCGTCATTATATCGCATAGCGTGTCGATGGTAACATTCTGCATTCCATCTTTACTCATTCTGTTATCCTTGTTGTATTGGACGACACCAGCGAAATTGCCGGCCAAAGTTTCGAAAAAGTTGGAAACATCCTTCTTATTTTCAATCGACTTTTCGATCGGATCGCACAGATTGAATTTCTCGTTGATGTTCCTCTGCCCAACCATATGACGCAGCAAAGTGTAAACTTGCGACGTTCCCACTTTTACAGCGCTCAAGCATTCCTCGCTGTACGATAGCAATGCCTCATCGACCACCCTAAAATAATCTAAATGAAAATAATAGTATTTTGTATAAATACATTAATTGCATTAGGAATACCTTTAAAATCAACTTGAGCTAAAAGAGGTCCGCTGGCTGACATAGCGCCACGCACCAGATGCGGGTATTTGTACCTAAGCCAAGCAGCCAAAGAACCTGGGTACGATCCACCAAAGGCGATCCACTTCACGTCTTCGGTCATATTGTATTTGATATTCATCGATGAGATGAAATACGCAAGATCTGCCAAAGCTTGCTGACTAGTCAAATATTGCAAATTCTTTGTACTCAAATCTCTGAAATTATTGCTCATTAAATATAACAAAACATAATTGCCTTATTACAAAAATACCTAGTTGGGTGACTTTTTCCATAATATCTATGTTCCAGTTGAAAACATAAAGCCCCGAAGCGACGAGCGTAATCAATCCATGTTCCTTTGGTCATCCACTTATCAGTAGCCACCCCTTCGCCACCGATCATCAAGAAAACCGGTCCTTTGCCATTATAATATTCATCGTTCACGTAGAATCTCTGCAATAAACAACTCTTCATATCATCTCTTCGTATCACCACCAATAATTTACCTGTTTCCAAGTTGTTACATCTCCAGGTGAAAAGTGATCAAGCAGTTGATCGAACCATTCTTCCGGTATCTTTTTACCAGCATGTTCCTGATCTGGTAAGCCCAAATTTCCGCCCACTTTCCTTCCCTTGTGGAAAAATTTCCAGGAATGCACCACACTGCACAAACCCAAGCAGATCAAGAAATATACAATTACACTCCGCATTCTGCAGTTAGCAACTGAAACTCGTTTACACAGCAGCGCTCATTTAATATCATTTTATCTGCGCAACCTTTGAACTGACAATATGCACCACATACAAAAAGAATCAATAAATAGTAGTATTAGTTTAAATTCAATGAAACTCAATTCAATAATCAAAGATTAAATGCAGATTTAACAGCAATAATGTGAGATTAATTATTTTATATTGTTATTCATTTAATATCCAATTGTACTTTTTGATTTTATACTTTCATATTTATACATAATATTTTTATAATATTGTAGTTGTTAGAAAAAATGTTATTATTATTATAAATTGTGTTATTCGTTTGGGTTTTCGTTCAAATTTTAAATTTAAATTTCGCGCTCATTTGTAGTTTGAACGAAGATGGCGCTTTCTGCAATTTTTGAGAGTTACCGGAAACGTCTCTGCCATCTTCCTTTTATTTCGTGGGCTGCTAAACAGAACACGTGAGTTTCTGTTAAACAAAATATTTCATAAATGTAAGTACAGTTTTTGTTAAAAATTTGAACTCTTCAATAATTGTAACGTTAACGTAATTTAACACTATAGTTATAAAGTGTAAGGTATGTTAAAGTTGTATTTAGAGCAATATGGAGCAGTTATGTTCCACACATAACCTCACAATTGACAATGTTTTTCAAGTGTGTATTGCTGTCAATACAATGTTAAGCTTTATAAATTAAGTTATATATTTAAAATGCAATTGAGGGAACATGTAGTAATATAGCAAATTTTTATTTATTTTTAGATGGCTCCAAGGTACGATATGGCCATTGGCCTTAACAAGGGCAACAAAACAACAAAGTTGCCGGGCAACAAGAACAGGCCCTCAAGAAGCAAGGGTGTCTTGACTAAGCACACCAAATTCGTGCGCGACTTGATACGTGAGGTATGTGGACATGCCCCATATGAAAAGCGTGCAATGGAATTGTTGAAGGTGTCCAAGGATAAGAGGGCACTAAAGTTCTTGAAGCGCCGTTTGGGTACCCACATCCGCGCCAAGAGGAAGCGTGAAGAGCTCTCCAACATCTTGACGCAAATGCGTAAGGCTCAAGCTCACGCTAAGTAATGTAAACAAATATAATTCTTTTGAATTGTCGTGGCCGACCTGTTTATCAACATTTATTTGGTTATTACACCGATTGTATTGTTAATATTATTATGTCTAGATATACAGGACGCATTGTCGGCGTCACCAGACGTATGTTACCCATTTCGAATAGGCATACCCCTTGTATACTTTTATTACCACCCTTACTAAGAAGTGCATCTGTTTGGCATTTACGATTACACGAAATGCTTATTTTAAGGCGTGGGACTCCTTTTTTTTATGCCACTATTTTAGTGCGTGGGACTTTTCCACTACCCCATGTGAAGAATGTACACTCCGAGGAACTAATCAACTCCTACCCCGGAATATTCTTCTGTATTCGGTCCGCCTTTCTTATATTTAAGGCGACCCTTTTATATTTTAAGTTAGTCCCAGTCCAGTCCAGACACGGTCCAGATAGACCTAGTCCTAGTGTTACTTTGAAGTAGTCCAAGTCTCACTCTCCGAAGAAGCAACCTATGCTTGAAGCAACTGGAAGCTAGATTAAGAACTCGTACATCTAAGTGTTAAATAAATAACTATTTTAAAACACCAACTTCTATCTAGTTTTTCCTTAAAAACCCACTGGGACTCCACATCGACAAAACAACAAAATAATTCCACGGTGTCTAGAGAAACTCCATCTCAGGACACGACAGAATAATAAAATATTGATATATTCCACAAAACTTCTATTTTTAATTTATATTCCCTCTGTGCAAGGTATTATATGAATGAGGAGATAGCTTATAAACAAAGGAAACAGTGCATACAGTGAACTCATTTAATGAATTTAGATTTTTGATTGCAACATTAGCTTGTATAACATATGCAGCTTACTCATTCTTTTTTTTTTATAAATAATAAATCATTTGAAATTTATATCATGTGAACAACTGAGGTTTGTTTCTCTTGTATTATTTGATATTCACCTCTAAAATAAATACATGTATATTTCAAAGATTCAATTGTAAGAAAACAGAAACTTGGAGCTGCTGATAATCTACACATGATCTTGAATAAATTTAGAGATACATTTGCAAAAATATTTTGGTAATTTAATCAGTCAGCAGAAGAAAATTCACATTTTTCCAATTGAAAACATAAAGCCCCGAAGCGACGAGCGTAATCAATCCATGTTCCTTTGGTCATCCACTTATCAGTAGCCTCCCCTTCGCCACCGATCATCAAGAAAACCGGTCCTTTGCCATTGTAATATTCATCGTTCACGTAGAATCTCTGCAACAAACAACTCTTCATATCTCTTCATATCACCACCAATGAGTTGCAAGTTGCCAGGTAATAAGAACAGGCCCTCAAGAAGCAAGGGTGTCTTGACCAAGCACACGAAATTTGTGCGCGACTTGATGCGTGAGGTATGTGGACATGCCCCATACGAGAAGCGCGCTATGGAGTTGCTGAAGGTGTTCAAGGATAAGAGGGCTCTCAAGTTCTTGAAGCGCCGTTTGGGCACACACATCCGAGCCAAGAGGAAGCGTGAAGAGCTCTCCAACATCTTGACGCAAATTCGTAAGGCTCAAGCTCACGCTAAGTAATGTAAACAAATATAATTCTTTTGAATAATAAAACTGAATTCAAATACTAAAAACATATAATTAACGGAATTCCTCTCTTACCTTCATCCGGTGAGATTGGTCCAGCGTGCGTCTTCCACCTTATCTTAAGTAAATTAATATGTGCCCCGATTGTAATAGGTCACTGCATTCGTCGAGATTCACCCACGCATGGGTCGGTTGGACACAACGAGGGAACAGAAAGTCTCAGAGTGTAAATCCAAGTTGGATTTTAGGGATAACAACGAAACATTGGAAATGATCTCCGTGGATGAGTTCGAAAGCAACAGACGAGATCAACGAGAAATTAGAAAACAGTAATGATAACGTGACAATCGATTTTCAAAATTAACGATTGTATTGTAGTATATGTTTAGAATGCAAGAAGAACTCAAGCTGTACAAAAATTGACAAGAAATTTTATCATTTCAATTTAATGCCGACTATTGTAAAGTGCGTTCAACCAATGCTTGGGCCGGTGAAGATGATATTACATGACATATTTAAACTTCTTTTAATACCATTCTCAAAAGGTATTTTTGAATTGTAAATTAATTAATTGTATGACAAAATAATTGTTTCACTTTGTAACTTATATATTTTCTTGTATATAATTTTAATTTAATTAATAAAATATATTTTTTTACACTTTTCTATTTCTCCCCACTGAATTTTGTATTTAAAATTAAATAAACTCAACGTAGTAATAACGTGACAAACGACTACAAGAATAAAATAAATTTATTCGAAAGAGACTTGATATATAAAGAAGAACGGTTGGGAAAAAAAATTTGTTGATAAAATTTGGTATAAATAAACGCAAGCAAATACTCGAGGATTTTTCGACGCCGAAAAGAATTTGTAAATCATTTAATTTTCTGATAAAATAACACACTATGGTTTACTTTTGTATATTTTCTGATATTTTTCTTCAAAATTGTACAAACTCATTTTACTACAAAATATTTATAAACATAATATTTTTAATTAGTTTTATATTTTTAAATTCCCAAACTCATCAACTAATACTGTATATATTCTCTAATAAATGTAAATATATGACAAAGTTTATGAATAACTTGACGCAATTTTAATTACAGCTATTATTAATCATTATTTCAAAATTTTACCAAATATCCATGACGTTTAATGAAACTGTAATTATTTATAAAACTGTAATTATGACAACATTTCAATTAAATTTTAATGATGAGAAAATGAATATTGCATTATTTTCAAAATATTTTCATTCGTAAGTTTATTTGAAACTCATTTTTATCATAAGTTAAAAAGTTAGTTGATCCAAGAACTGATAAATTCTGTGATTTGTTGTGGGGCAAGTCATCCTCTTGTTCGGGATACATATTGGAGCAAAAAACACGAAGAAATGCGTTGCAACATTCGCATTTTTTGTTGTATTTGAATGTTTGTTATATCAGTAAATTGATGTTTTAATGTTAAAAGTTGGAGAAATTGGGAATTTGAAAGAAATTGAAAGAAGGATAAACGGTAAAAAAAACAGTTAAAGAAGAGGCAGTAAAAGTTGATAGTCTTTTATGATTGCTGTTATCAGAAGACGTTTAATTTCACGTCGAAACCACCAATGAGTTCAATAAAGTATAAACATTTTGTGAACAAATATAAATACAAATCAAATAACGTTCAGCTAGAAACTGTTTGTTGACATCTTACAACAAACAGTTTCTTGCGACCCTCGATAATAATAGGAGGAAGAATATATCCTGTCGGGCAGCAATTTACCCATTTCTAAGAAAAATATTTATAACTTTACCAGCTTTTGGTAGCAAATACCTTTTTAAATGACCGCTGTTATTTTGGATGGTGGGGTCAAGGTGGTGGGTTTAAATTTTAGTATAAAGCAGGTCGAAACTTTTCTTAGCCATCAGTTTTCTTTCGAAAAGTTCAGCGCATAACTCTTCATTCAAGTAAGTGTATATCTCGAAAATATATCTTGAAAATATGGACAACAAACAGCAGAACAAACCCCAAGATTCTACATGCGAAGATGACGCAATTTTCGATGAGCACTGGATGAAGTGCAAGGTATTATTAAACCAACTATGTGACAATAAATCGGTGAGCGAAAATGAAGCTATGAAGTCTAAAACCAAGTTAGATATTAAGGATAACAGCGAATTCAAACTAGGTTTTGATGAACAGTTCGCAAAGTGCAAAAAACTGTTAACTAAATTTGGTCAGGTTTATTCTCAACCAATAGAGATTTCAAACAATCCAAATGTTGAAAGATTGATCGATATAGACGATAAGTCTATAAGCGTACTGAATGTCTCAGAGACCAAACCAAAGTTGAATTTCAGCAACAGAGATGAGGTCATCGAGAAGTTAGAAGACAGTAGTGTTATCGTGAAAATCGACTACAAGAAGAAGATACATTTATTAGAAAACGATTTGTTACAAAATAAGTTGATTTACAAAGAACGATTGGAGAAAAAAATTTCGTTAATGAAATTTTCTATAAATAAACGCAAGGAAATACTCCAAGATTTTTCAAAATTGAGTATATGTATAGAATGCAAGAAGAATTCAAGCCGTAAAAAAATTGACAAATTTTATCATTTCAATTTAATGCCGACTATTGTTAAGTGCGTTCAACCAATGCTTTGGCCGGCGAAGATGATATTGCATGAATTATTCAATATTATTTTAATTCCTCTTACAAAAGGTATTATTGAATTGTAAATTATTTAATTTTGTGTTATGTATATATTTTTATATTTTATTTATTTATTTTTAATTTAATTAATAAAAAGAATCAGAAATATTTTCTTAGACTTTTGTATTTCTTCACCCTGAATTTGAAAACCGGTCCTTTGCCATTATAATATTCATCGTTCACGTAGAATCTCTGCAATAAACAACTCTTCAAATCATCTCTTCGTATCACCACCAATAATTTACCTGTTTCCAAGTTGTTACATCTCCAGGTGAAAAGTGATCAAGCAGTTGATCGAACCATTCTTCCGGTATCTTTTTACCAGCATGTTCCTGATCTGGTAAGCCCAAATTTCCGCCCACTTTCCTTCCCTTGTGGAAAAATTTCCAGGAATGCACCACACTGCACAAACCCAAGCAGATCAAGAAATATACAATTACACTCCGCATTCTGCAGCTAGCAACTGAAACTCGTTTACATAGCAGCGCTCATTTAATACCATTTTATCTGCGCAACCTTTGAACTGACAATATGCACCACATACAAAAAGAATCAATAAATAGTAGTATTAGTTTAAATTCAATGAAACTCATTCAATAATCAAAGATTAAATGCAGATTTAACAGCAATAATGTGAGATTAATTATTTTATATTGTTATTCATTTAATATCCAATTGTACTTTTTGATTTTATACTTTCATATTTATACATAATATTTTTATAATATTGTAGTTGTTAGAATAAATTTTATTATTATTATAAATTGTGTTATTCGTTTGGGTTTTCGTTCAAATTTTAAATTTAAATTTCGCGCTCATTTGTAGTTTGAACGAAGATGGCGCTTTCTGCAACTTTTGACAGTTACCGGAAACGTCTCTGCCATCTTCCTTTTATTTCGTGGGCTGCTAAACAGAACACGCGAGTTTCTGTTAAACAAAATATTTCATAAATGTAAGTAGAATTTTTGTTAAAAATTTGAACTCTTCAATAATTGTAACGTTAACGTAATTTAACACTATAGTTATAAAGTGTAAGGTATGTTAAAGTTGTATTTAGAGCAATATGGAGCAGTTATGTTCCACACATAACCTCACAATTGACAATGTTTTTCAAGTGTGTATTGCTTTGATTGCAATGTTAAGCTTTATAAATTAAGTTATATATTTAAAATGCAATTGAGGGAACATGTAGTAATATAGCAAATTTTTATTTATTTTTAGATGGCTCCAAGGTACGATATGGCCATTGGCCTTAACAAGGGCAACAAAACAACAAAGTTGCCGGGCAACAAGAACAGGCCCTCAAGAAGTAAGGGTGTCTTGACAAAGCACACGAAATTCGTGCGCGAATTGATACGTGAGGTATGTGGACATGCCCCATATGAAAAGCGTGCGATGGAATTGTTGAAGGTGTCCAAGGATAAGAGGGCACTAAAGTTCTTGAAGCGCCGTTTGGGTACCCACATTCGCGCCAAGAGGAAGCGTGAAGAGCTCTCCAACATCTTGACGCAAATGCGTAAGGCTCAAGCTCACGCTAAGTAATGTAAACAAATATAATTCTTTTGAATAATAAAATATTGATATATTCCACAAAAGTTCTATTTTCAATTTATATTCCCTCCGTGCAAGGTATTG
The DNA here is from genome assembly GCA_963457615.1 of Nicrophorus investigator. Lineage (NCBI taxonomy): Eukaryota > Metazoa > Arthropoda > Insecta > Coleoptera > Silphidae > Nicrophorus > Nicrophorus investigator. Next base: position 7,228,837 of record OY735142.1, on the reverse strand, counting down.
ATGAATGAGGAGATAGCTTATAAACAAAGGAAACAGTGCATACAGTGAACTCATTTAATGAATTTAGATTTTTGATTGCAACATTAGCTTGTATAACATATGCAGCTTACTCATTCTTTTTTTTTTTTTATAAATAATAAATCATTTGAAATTTATATCATGTGAACAACTGAGGTTTGTTTCTCTTGTATTATTTGATATTCACCTCTAAAATAAATACATGTATATTTCAAAGATTCAATTGTAAGAAAACAGAAACTTGGAGCTGCTGATAATCTACATATGATCTTGAATAAATTTAGAGATACATTTGAAAAAATATTTTGGTAATTTAATCAGTCAGCAGAAGAAAATTCACATTTTCTGTTACTTCTCTTAAGGCTTACTTGTCTAACATTAGAAAAATTGTTACATGTTTTTTTTTCATTTTATTTTTGTTAGAATTTTATAGCTGAATATAGAATTAAATCAGTCGTTTTTATTAGATGTCACGATACTCGGTGACGTCGTCGTCGACGAGTGTGCTTCTTGGCTTATGTCACTTTCTATTGTGCTCGAACGAACTATAGTTCCGGTATCGCGCTGATCCATAATTACCTAAAACATATTATTTTAGTTTTCGTACAGTACTAGAATTTCTACAATAGTAGACATATTTACTATAAAAAGATAGCTCATTAAATACCTGCAAATTTTTAATCTCACTATGTACAAATGCCATGCTTCCTTCCGAAGATGTTAAGGAAGCAGAGAGCGGAGAAGAGTGCGGACTTAGGCCTGGAGCAGTTCCTGTACGATCAGTCATAGTAGCGTTGACTTCATGGCAGCTGCTGGTATCGGGCGAGTGCACGCCTCTGCGAGAACTCGACTCCAATTGCTGATACAGATCGAAGATCTTCTCTTCCAGAGCCTGGTTCACGGACAGCTGACTTCTGTACTTGCTTTCCACGGACTTTATCTTTTCATGGAACTCCTCTCTAAGGTCGTTGAAGTTTTTCTTGTAAAGGGCTTCAGCTTCACCGTGGTGGCACATCGCTTGTTCCAATTCGGATATCCGACTTCGGTGCGCTTCGATAATCAGGTTCTTGGACTCCAACTGCTGTTGCAACGCTAACCAAATCACACAAATTAAGTCAGAACCTCGAATGATATAAAAAAATGTGTATAACGCCCACCTGCGATTTCATGATTATAAGTTTTTGCGAGATGGACTTGCTCCTCTTCACATCGCCTCAGCACGTCCAACTCGCCGAGTCGTTCTTCGTATTTCAATATCAATTCCCCGGCTAACAGCAATTCCTTATTGACCTTCTCTAATTCCAATCGGCACTTATCGAATTTTATTACTTGCTCTTTCGCAACCTGCAATTAACAATGTCCACAATAAATATATCACTCAAACTTTCACTTATCCACGGTACAACTTACAGCAACTTCTGCGTGGGCATCGAATATTTCCGACATTGCTGTTTGCCATTTTTTATCCTTATCGGAAAGCTTATTCTTTTCCGCCTCCAACTCGAGCTGTAGATAGTGGTTTCTATCTTTGAAAGTTTCGAAATTCATCTGTAAATCTTTATAGTTTTCTTCCATGCGCTTAATATCATCTTTCGCTTCTTTCTCGATGGCGATCTTTTCCTTTTTGCAAATATTTAGATCATTCCTTAGCGTCTCTATGTACTCTCCTTGCATTTTTACTTGGTCACTTAGGGCGGAAATCTTTTCGTCGCTGACCCTGTTGACTGTTACCTCCGTAAACAAGGTACGATTCTTTATAGCGTGCGTTTCTCGACGATGACGTTCGAAAAGCAGCTGCTGCGTCAGCAATTGCACGTGGTCCTTCAAGGTTTTGATGGGATCCTTCTCGTTGATCTGCATACCGATCTCGGTGTATCTTTCGATGATATCGTAAATGGAGGAAGGGTTGTTCAGCGTGTTCGGTGCCGGGCTCTGTGCTGGTGTTACCTTAGGTTCTGCATTCTCGTGATTAGGAAACACGCTCAGAAAGAGATGCTCGTAGGGCATAGGCCAGAAGTTTTCCGTTTGCGTTTCTGCGCACGTTAGTATCTTCCTAACGTATTCGGATCCATTGAATCTCTCCTGTTCCTGATCTTCGTCGTCGTCGCATTCTTCAAGCATAGTCTTCTCGTTCAGAGATTCCTTGTTGTAGGAGACGAGACCCTTTTTCATTTCCGGACATGAATTCGCTCGGCGAACTGTGATCGTGCTGACTGGAAGAGCTTGAGGGTAATAAATTCATAGTATATGCATAGCGATGGACTTAATGCAAACTTACAGTTACTGTCTGTACTGCTGCTGCCGCTCATTTGTAAATCGAACGGTTCTCCGTCGGATCCGCACTGACTGTGGTGTCTTAATCTGTTCATCTTTTGCCTAAAGTTATTCATCTGCTTGGTGTTCGGCTGATGGAGCCCGCCCGAGGTGCAAGGGGAACCATGCTCCTCGGCTATATCTTCTTCAGCGGCTCTATCGGAATCTTGAATAACGCTATCACACTGTCGAAGACCTGGGTGGCGTACCTCAGATTGACTTACGATAGCTAAAACTTCTTCGTCTTCCTGCGAGACCGGTGAATCAATTCGTTGTATCGGCAACGGGCTGTTCGGAACGCTGTTCTCATTTGAACTGGTACCGGGTGGAATTATACGCAACGGACTCGTAGGTGCCAGAGCATACGGCCTAGCTTTGCTATTGTAATCTTCTCCCACCTACAGCAGAAAATAGAAGATTCGATGAAATATAGGAATATATTTGGTGTCCGGATGATAGCTATATGCCACTCGCCCTTACTTGAGTTCGATCTTGGACGAGCTTTTGGATACGCTGTCCAGAGTGCGATTCGCGTTTATGGTAAGAGAATGCTGATGTATGGCTGCGATTGGTTTCCGGGAAATGAAATGATGATGATTGACCACCGCTGCCCCCAACATCCTTCCTCATCGGGGATGAAGGTTGCGAGTGCGTTGGCGTAGTTGTAGCAGAGCTGCGATTGCGTGTATGCACTTGGTGAAATGTGTTCAAAGCTCGGACCGCTGTCGTGCCCTGCATATGCTGCTGTTGCTGTCTACTGGATAAAGCACGCATATCCTGCACACATACATATATCCCCTAAGTTAATATAGAGCAAAAGGCGAGACGATTTAAGGGTTTGCTGCTGTACAGTTCAATACAGGTTGCCAAGACAAAAATTCTGTTACCTTAATTGGAGTAGTTTCTGGTGTAGCCTCGATAGCTGCTTCTGGTGGAGAGGTTCCTTCTTGTGACTGTATTATAGACTGTCCTGTTCCCTTTTAAAACAATAATTTTAAATTAGACCTATGTTTAGCAGAATTATAAACTCTTACTTGTATATGGCTAAGCATGAAACTAGTAGTGGTCTCGGTAACTGGCGGTGTTTGACATGACAGGATCTGCGATGGACTGAAGAAATCCGTATCTGAAATATTGGTGTTCAGAGAAGACGATTTCAAAAACTGCTGGGATGTTTCTGCAAATGAACGCAAACATCAACGAACACAATCGAAATGCAACCAAATGTTATTGAAATACCTATAATCGAAGAATTAGCGGTTCCAGACCGCGACCGAAAGTTAACGTTTGTGGTCATTAAACATGTTTCCTGCATAGAACGGTCCTTAATGTCCACGGAAAAACGTTCGCATTCCATGACCACATCGTTAGCGGTAAGTTTCATCCATCTTCAATGCAAAATGATTACTATAGTTTCTGTTAGTTACGTCAGACGGGGCAAACCTTTCAGTTGTTGTCTCTGAATCCTTTGAAGTGGTTACAAGCAGTGGATGCATCTGTACACGTTGCAACATCGGCTGGGAATCAATAACAAAATCAATAAGATACAAACACGTACTGGGGTACTACTCACCTTTATGGTGTGATTGAAGATCGGTAGACGTTCTTTATTTCTGTAATGATCTCGCAAATAGGTGAGAAAGTTACAGGGATACATGCCGTACAGACGGTGGAATAGAGCAAAGAGGCTGACCTGCATGTGCACCATTTGATCTTCCAACAGTTTATGTGGTGTATTGCAATTCCAAGCAGCTAATCGACTAAAATATATAAAATTTCATCTGATTATGCATTGTAACTGTATCATATTTTTAGATTCCCAAAATAATTATTTGCAGACAAAAATTTTAATTAAAACAGATGCAATTTTAAAGACTTAAATTAGTAATTATATAATTTAAAAACTTTAATTTCTTACCTGAATATCTCAAAAACTTCTTGGAGATAAGGTTTCATTGAAGCAGGGATACAAGGCAAAAGAACTACAAGTGCCAGAAGAGCACTAAGTAGTGGTACTATTTCACATTCTTGCTAAAATTAAATATTATATTAGTTAATTGTAATTTAATAAAAAAAAAGAAAGAGATAACAAACCTTTAGCAATTTTAAAACTTCTTTGAATAAACCATGTTGTGTAATTTTATATAACCATGTGGGCTGCTTATCTACCATGTATCCTAATAGAGTGAGTGCCTGTATTTTAGTTTCAGTTTTAGAACATTTGATTGAATCTAGCAGTCTGAAACAAGTTAATTGGTATTTATAAGCTAACATACATGCACAAGATTACCTGTCAAAGAGATGAATGTGATGTGGTTCTCGTACATTTATTAAAATTTCTAAAGCTCGAACTGAATATGTACCCAAATAATAATCATATAAACCATTCACAAGCCATGCATCTTTGCCTGGAAAAAAATAAATCATCATATAGTTAATTACTTTAAAGAAAAAATAAGAATAATCACATTGGGAGATAATCTCATGTATCTTCTGTTTAGTTTCATCAGCAATCTGGCGGTTGTGAGATTCCAACTGTTGCAGTATTTCTGCCATTTTATAGCTGATGCAGTAGTAGTTGCTGCACTAATTTTCATTTGCTGTACTCAGCATAGACTGCTTATTGCTGGTAGAGATGTTAAGAATTTTCCTCCAGCCTTCTCTTCCTCCTTGTGTTTATTGGCAGTTGAAAATTTATGCGGTCACTAGACAAGGTAACAACACCAATAGGCATTTGCTCATTGTTACAGACCACCATGTAACTACAAAAAAAATAAAATAAATAAAAATTTGATTCTTGTTAGAATTCTAATTGGAGGAGATGTTGGAAATGAAAAGTATAACAGAAACATTCCTAGTGTGGAGGGCAGTGTGGATGGCTTTAAATTAATTGATCAAATATAAAAAAGGAGGTTATTCAATCGTAGTCAGCGGTAACGGTGCTCGAGGATAGATGAAATGTGGAATTGCACACTGACTGAATGCAAACTGCAGAAAGAAATGTATTCCCATTGTAAACCGAATTCGTTTCCTATTGGAATCGACGGCTCAACAATGGCACTTTTGTGCAGAAATGCAGCATGTTGTGTTAAAAGTAATGAGCTACATTACCTATGAGCCAAGTAGCCTAGTGCACTACCTAAAGATATCAAGTTGGAGGAAAATTAGCATTAAGGACTGTCAAAATTGAAAAACAGGAACCCCAGGAACCCTAACTTTGACAGCTAACCGGGTGAGCAAGTGAGACAGAGTTTTGTTGGACTTATTAAGGTTGGTGGGGTCAGGTGGGGTAACCACACAGGCGTACCACGTACAATCAGAAAACAGCTGTTTCGATTTAAATCTGAACAACATCATTTTAGCTGTTTATATTTACAGATGATGAAGAGAAATTGTTTAACATCTTAATTTTACTGCAGCAACTTATCAACGTAGAGTTAGATTTTTATGGATTGGCATCTTAAGAAAATATTATTTTCTTTGTTATTATTCTCAATTATTATTATAAGGGCAATGCAATAAAGTGGTTTTATTGTAATATTATACATATTAAGCAAATATTTAATCTACATTGATCTGTCTGAAAATATTTCCTATGCTGAAAACTATACAGGCAACCCAATCGACATACATTTAAATAAAAGGATGCTTGAAATTGGATACATTTAAATAGTATTTAGTGGTACATCGCTTTTTATATAATAAAATTTTCTGTTTAGTTTAATGATTATTTTACTGACTACATTTTTGTTTCTTTCATTTTATTTTAATAATCGTTGATATGTTTTAAATAAATAGACTGTTGAAATTTAGTTTCTCGACGAAGGCAACTGTTCTACGGAAGAATAAACGGCGGCCGAGCTCTTCAAGAAATTGACATGACCCTGCAAAGTCCGAATCCTCATTTGAGCGTCTTCGAAGTTTTCATTCAAATTATTGATCTGCGATTGCATTTTCTGCCGAATATCATCGCGATCCCTTTGCGCCGATTTGGCCTGAGCCCTGCTCTGGACCAACTGCTTCTCTAGATCGGTAACTTGGTTCTGCATGGACCTTCTGATCGTCTCGCAACGATCCTTCGTTCTAGCAACCAGACGCGCTGACTCTTCCCGAACGTTATCCACTTCTGCGGTCAATTGAGCGATTTCGTGGAGTTTTTCCTGTGCTCGTCTCTCGGCATCGTCCGCGAGCTCTTGACACTCCAACATCTCCTTCCTAATTTGATCGTTTTCATCGATCAGTTCGTCAACGCGTGTTTGAAGTTCTTCGTTCTTCCTATTAAGCATCTCCTTTTCAGACTCCCCTAAAGCTTGATCGCTCCTGCTTTGCTCCATTTGCTCGGCATATATTGAGGCTTTGTCTCTAAGTGACTGTATCTCCCTAAGAAGTGCTTCATTGTTCCTCTCCGCCATCATATGCATTTGCTGCGCTTCTTGAAGCTTGAGTTGCGTTGCTTTTAGAATATCTGGCAACGGTGTCAACTCTTGTAACTTTTCTTGGAACTGATTCTTCACCCTCTGAATCTCCAAATTTACTTGTTCACCAATTCTATTGTTCTCCAATTCCATTAAATCTATTTGCCTCCTCTGTTCCTCGACTTGCTGCTGCGCTTCTAAATACTGAAAAACTTTGTTATTATCAATTTCCAATTATTATATACAATAAAAGTACTTTATTCCTATAATCATCCAACTGGGATTGCTGTTCCTCGGTGAGGGCCCTCATTTCTTCCAGCTCGTCTTGAGCTTGCCTGAATCGCTGCTTTGCAACATTCATCTGCTGTTCCATATCAACTAGCTGTTCTTTGAGACCAACACCTTTTTCAGTGTAGGTGGCGTCCTTTAAAGCCTTCTCTAGTTCCTTGATACGAGCTTCAAGAGACTTTTTGGCCTCCACAGCTTCATGCGTGCTACTTTTCAACTTGTCTACGTCCGCTCGTAACCCAGATACTTCTAATAATTTCGATTTATAATCATCCTGCAGGGTGTTGTACTGTTCCCTCAACTCCTTCAATTGGGAATTATCGGGAGATCTCGGACAGGGTGGGAGACAAGCCGCCGGACACTATTTAATTAAATATAACTAAATTGAACACGAAATATGTATTAATAGATTACAGTCTGTTGAGTTGGTGCTGTCATTGGTGATAGCATCCTCCTGTGCTGTTCCAGATGCAATCTCTCTTGCCGAACCGTCGATAGTTCATTTTGTATCGCTCTTACCTCAGCCTCCATTTCGTTCAATTGCTTCTCCTAAAGAATTTAATAATTACATTTTATATCCAAACATCATCCAGTGTATTAACCAATTTTTTAGTTTCATCATCTTCGGTGCGCGCCGGACACGGAGCTTTACCTTTACCGCAAGGCATTCTTTGTTGTCTGTTATTGTCCTAAAAAACACACACAATCAATTAAACTATTTGAAATAAATGCAAATATCTATTAACTGCTTTATCTCCGGAGCAGGGGGGATGTCTGGGTGTACAAGTTGGAGGTGTGCAAGGTGGTTGGCGTTTGGGCATGCACGGTGCGGAATTCTGCAGGAAACACATTTTCTTAACGTTCTTATTTTATGTGATACTACCATGCTTACTTGAACTTCTTGTAGTTTGGAGTTTAGTAATCCGTTTTCCCTAACTATCATACGAAGTTCAGATTGGAGGCTGGTCAGCTGCCTTTGAAGGCAATCGACGGTTTGGTCTTTGCAAAGCAGATCTTCCTGCAGTTTGTACCTGCCGAGAAAAATACAAATGACACATATTTAAATGAGTGACATCTCTGACATAATCAAATTATAGCCACCTTTTACATTCCAAATCGGCATTTTCATGAGCCAATCGTTCTTGCATGTCGTAGCTCTCGCTGAGACGTTGCGCGAATTGAGGCATGACATTCTTAAAAATAGAAAATAAATTAATTTAAATCGAAAAAAAAAAACCTTCCACAGATTGGCATTTTATAATTACAACAATGGGCGGCATTGGTATCATATTTCCAACTTGGTAGGATGAAGATTTCTGCGATTCCATGCCCGATGGTAGAGCACATGGATGACAAGGTATGGAACAAGGAGGTTTCGATCCTGGACATTCGGGCGTCGGTCCTGTGATCGGATTGCAAGTGGACTTTTTGTTTGCGGATCGACGTTTCTTGTCATCGCAAATTATGAATTTTGGCATGTTATTCTCGGCCAAACCGCAGACGACTACTTTCGGCAATTGATCCTCATCGTACATTTTATCGTAATCCGGCTTTTTGCTTTTCCCTACAAGCAATTCAATTCTTCGAGTTTTCTGCTCCAGAAGAGCCATCTTCTCGTTTAAAAGCTTTTGCTTCATCTCTAGCTCACGATCTTCTTGCTCTGTCCTATCGGTTTTCTATGAAAAATTATGTATGAAAATTAATTATGTACTAATTACATGAAGAAGTATAAATTTGCTTACGCTTAACAATTCGTGTACACGGGTCTTCAATTCGTTCAGAATTTTATAGATTTCCATGCACTGAGCCTCACATTCTTCGACTTCTTTCAGGATCGATGTATCATCCTTAACAACTATTGCAAATCGTTAGTAATAATCATTGTAACAACATAAGGGTTATACTTGCCCTAAAATAAGGAATTAATTAAATATTTGAAAATAAATAAATTATTATTAATCAATATATGTCTTACTAAATCCTTTTCCATAGCGTCGATATCCCTCGAGGCTTCTTTCACCAATTGTTCGGTGTCTTCTAGAAAATCCTGCAAAGTATGTGTAGAAGTATTTAGGGCGATACTTTAAATGAAGTTACTTCTGCATTTTCTTCTGTTTCAGTTTCCGGTTCTTCAGCTGGTGGTGGTGGTTCAACTGCACTTTCGCCAGCAGCTTCTTCCTCTTCTTCATCCTCTGTTATAGCTTCTGGTTCGGTGACAGGATCCACTCCTTCCTCTTCATCGGCCATCGTGTAGACACTTTCAACGGTGCTCTTTGGGGAATAAAATCGTTCCTCTTCTTCGAGTTCTTTTAAACCGACAGTCTTTAACTTGTGCTTCGAGTAATCACCCTGACCTAATTGTAATTTGCCCTTTCTTCTCTCCTAAAATGAACAAAAACATGCAAAGTTACGTCATCGGCCAACCTTGGAGCAATATTCAAATTCCCACAGTTTGAAGTTTCTGTATTTTCTTGAATCCAATGAAATCGATGTCGTAGTTCCTCAACGACTTCCTGAAATAGGTGTCCGCGTCCCCCAAATGGTAAATGGTCTTCTTGAAGATCGTGCTGTATGAATTTAGCAGGATGGTGCTGCGCTCGAACAAACTGGCAGACGACTTCTTCTTGGTGCACTTATCAACTAAAGTGTGCTCAGAGTGTGTTCTCCGATTCTGCAAGCAGAACGCACATTTGTTTATGGCAAATAGTTGAGTTGTGGAACGCCATCAATCACCTTCATACCGAGCTTCAGATTTTTGAATGAATCAGATAGGTTCCATCAATCTGTAAACCTACCTGCAGCCGTGCCAAAGGGCGTTCACATAAAAAGAACGTTGTAGAAAGTTGGAAAATAAATCTGTAAGAGTCTATTATATTTTTTCTGACGTTACGAAACAACTAATAATTTTTAAATATAAAGGGCATAAACCGACTTGATTTTTTTCCATTGGAGAAATGAAACAAAACATGTTTAAATCGAATATATTTTTTTTTATTTAATATAAATATACATGTGAACTTTAAAAAATATATATATATAAAAGTATATACAATGAATCTGCTTTATATAATATTAACATGTTAACGAAGATTTGAGCCACTGAAATTAAAGGAGAATTAGTGTTGAATAATCTGTGATATGTAATTGTAATTACCTCTGATAAATTTACTTTAACATTTCCATTTTGTAAGGGATCCTTGCTTTCAAAGATACCTAGAGTAAATTGGAAGGTGAGTATATTAATTTCGGTTATGTTATGTTAATAATAATGCTTACTGAAAGCGACGGTGAGGTGAAGAATTGCTGAAACGAAATCGCCGAACCGAAGTGTGCCATCTTTCCTCATGTATCTTAGTATTAATATTGCAAGAACTTCGCTGCTCAATTGGAAGCCGACCTCCATCAGAGCGTCGCAAAGGCGTTCCGCCTTCAAGATTCCCGTCTTCTCTTTAGTGTGATTTTTGAAAGCGGTTTGCCAATGCTTTAAGCTGCACATCAGGTCCTTGAAGTCACCAAATTTCAGTCGTCCTATACCTGAAGACTATGAGCGGAAGGATGAGTGGATGTTGAGAGTAAAGTAATAAAACTTACGTCGAGTGTTAAAACGACCTGCCGACAGACTTCAATAGATGCGCAGCTCTTGATGTAATCGTTTGGTAGGCAAGCGTCTAGAAGTTCTTGAAGTTCGAATGCGTTGACTGTTCGATGTTCGTCGGCCAGCTGAAGGAAAACCGATTCGTACTGGCTAAAACTTTTGCCGTCCAGCAAGGGCGGAGCTTTAACTATGGCTGATTTGAAGAGGTAAGGAACAGTATCGAGCAATTTAAGTTTGAGCGGTTTACTGGAGTAGACGCGCAACGTAAAACCGCACTCTTGGCCCGGTTCGAAGGTGGTCGGCAGGATCAGGTATCCGCCCTGCTCCAGCTGACATCTGTGACTAACCTGCCGGCTGTTCGTGTATTGAGAATTGATAAGCGATTTGTTCTTCTTGAAGAACGCTCTGCCGATGGTCTCGGTCATGCTTTTGGGAAGGGAGTAAGCGGTGAACCCGATGACTTTCGGTTCCATTATACTGTGTTGGTTCAGGGAGACGACTACCTCCTCCAGCTCGCTGAGCAGGAGATGCAGCTGCGGGTTGATGTGGAATGTGTCTGGGTTGTTCCTGCAGCCTCCTGCAGATACTCCTTTCTGCCAATTGCCTTGGTACAGTCTCATCTGCCAAGTGTTCTTGTTGTGAAGACTGGGCTCGTCGCGACTAGTGTTGCTGTCCAGGTGCACGATCTCGAGGTTCGTGTAAGTTTTGACGAAATCCGCGAACGGCATCCAGAATTCGCCCTCTAAAGCTTTAGTTTTCACTCGCTCCACGTCCTGGGCTGCGACCTCCGACCAGTCCGCTGACTCTAGAGACCAGGGACCTGTGTACTCTGCCGCAGGACCAAGTGGGTTCCTCAGTTTGACTAGTTGCGTGGCTTCTCCGTTGAACTTCTCCACCCTGTCCACGGCGTACAGTCTGTAATTGGTTCCGATCTGGATGCCGTTCGGCAGCTTCTCGACGTGCGGCTTCGCCTGGTAATTAGGTGGCTGCACGGTTGCAGTGATGATCGACGTCATGTCCAGCAGCTTGTGCAGAAGTCTAGCGCACGCAGTTCCATCCTGCCTAATGGGAATGCTCTCGGTGATGCCTCCGGTTAGATCGGCCAGACCGTCCAGGAGACTGCCGTACTTCAACGCCTCGTACGAACCGTGCAATCTGCAATCAGAATGTTGCAATCAACTGGAAACAATGCTAATTAAACGGCTCATTCCATGGCCACCATTATAATGCAATCACGTAAAATTAAAGCGTTTTGTTAGGCTGTGTATTTCCACACGATCTCGAGCGCTCGTTGCGTCACGAAAGGAGATTTTGATGGAAATAGAAGGTGGATGAATGTCTACGAGGGGAACAGGAGGATGCGTGTCGTCGAAATAGGATTGTTAACGGATTTTCCATCCATTCATTCATGTGAAGTGAACGAACAGAAAGAGAGATGTGTGAGTGTGTATGTATATATGTGTATGTGTGTGTGCTCCGGTTCGAATCCACACAATGCGCTGTGCCGACCTTTTTACAGTTAATTGCGTTACGGTACAAATCTCTACACTCAAATAATTAAATAGATAACACCTCGCACATTTGTTTTGTTTTGTTTCTCTTAATATTTTGACGAAGTAAATATGCTTGACGGTCCTCAACACAAATTACATGTTCACAAACTTAACTTTATATTTTACTTCAATAGAACGAGATTTTGCTATAATTTTCTACATTTTTTTTTTGAGTTAAGAAGAAATAAAATTCAATTACAAACTCGAAACTTGCATAACAAAATTAAGGTAAAAAAATAATATTTTATACTGAAATATTGAATATAAAAGAAATCAACGTAATATTAAAAATACAGGTTTTCTACAATCTACTTTTTACTATATATATTTTTTAAAAGCAATATTTATCTAAACCAGAGAAAACATCAAACTGTGGAAAGTGGATTGAAACTAGTTCGTGGTATGTAAAACTACAATCTTTACTGTTTATTACACTTTTCTCTTCACTTGAATAAAGTCTGGTAAGCATTATTTCCTTATTGAATTACATCTCTGTCAAGGTTGTTGTAAATAATCACCTTTCGCGTGACATATCAATTATAGTTTACATTTGCAAATGTTGCTTCAGTATAATTTAAAGATTTTTATGCATTATATCAAACCAGAAAAAGATTCAAACCGATTATAATTAGATTAACGTTGAGAATAAAACTGGAGGAAAAAGGAAAACAGGAGCGTTTGTGTTTGTGGATGCGTGCGATTTCTTGGAAGCAATTGGAGTGGATTTTCTTCTGCTGACAGAGAAAGTAACGTATTAGGTTTAAAGGCTTAATAAATTGGAGCTGTGTGTCGTGCCACAATAAATAAATATGATTTTATTCGCGGCGCGAATTCGCACACGGACTTTCTCCGCGTTCTCGCATGTGCGCGTTCCAATTCGAGTTCCAATTTTTCGCGACTCTTAGCTTCTACCACGCGTCCACTCGGATCATTAGCAAAATCGGACGTCGTGCCTCCATCCATCTAATGCTTATGCAACGGTCTTCGCCAATAAGGAGAAAGAGGGAGAGATGTGTGGGCAAATGTTGGTTGGCACTTACTTGGCGTAGGCTTTCTCGAGGAGTCCCGGCCAAAAGTGGTCAGAATGTTGGGACTGTAGGAAGGCCAACCGGCCGTGAACCGCTGGAAGTCGATCGTCGACAAGGACTTCGGTCCATTCGCCGCACCACCACAGCCTAAACCTAAACACGCCGGCGTACTGATCGTTAGAGAAACTCTGGTCCGCTGGAACCACCCTGTAGAAGAGGCCTTTGTTCAAGTACAGCACCCCCAGGCATGACACCAGCCATCTGTCACCTAAAAATAAACGAATACATAACTATATATTTATTCACCAAATCATCAAAACTAAAACTTCCATACAATTCTATTCACTTAAAAGAAAAATGGGACGTCCCAACGATGGGATAACAACGGAATATGACATAGGTCAGGTGAAATTTCGTCTGTATTGTAATGATATGTTAATCAGAGATAATACAGTGATTCTTATGTTTGTGCGTGTGCTTTATACAGGTGCGACCTAGTTATTTGAAAAATCCGACCCGTTGCCAGCATACACACTCAAAGACTTACTGTTACATTCAGCCTGCATGCATGTACACATATACAAGAAAAATGCCTTTTACTAACTCATTGATTTCAATCACACATCTTATTTACATGTAAATAAAAAATTACATTTTGTTATATAAAACAATACAAGTTATATGATTCACTAAATAACAAATTAATCAACTAATATTGTTGAAAACGTCTTCTCATATAAAAATGCATACCAATACCATTTTTACATAAGAAAATCGACAAAAAATTGTTGAATTATTTTAACAAGAAAATCAAACAAGTATGAATTTGAAAATATAAAATATTCTTTTCTAAAAGTCTTATTATCCGAAAAATATATATATAGGAAATTATAATTTTGTAAATTAAATTTTCAAAAAATACTATTAAATTTTTCGTGCTGATTGGATGAATTGGACTCGTAATATATTTAATTATGTATTTAATATGTAAATATATAATGGTATTACAAGGATTAATTGCATCTTATGATTTGATTTTACGTTTACTCACAAACAAACATTCTGATTTATTCAGAAGTAATCTCCTGTAATTAAGTGAATCATTGAATGTAAATGTAGACTTACTTATAAATATACATGCAAAAATTTATGTAATAAATTTACGAAATTGCCACTACAATGCCCGATTCTCAGAAATCATTAATTAAGTAATTAATACATTACGTTTCTTTCACATATATTAATTATTGCAGTTAATTATTCGAGAAAAATACTAATAAATTACGTAATAATTTGTATTTTTTGTTGTTGTTATTTTGAAGGAAATTATAAGAGAAATAATAAATGAAAAATAAAATGATTTATATAAAAATTTTCAATAACAAAAAGGATTTGTTGAAATGCAAGATTCAAGGTCACATTTCGGTATTTATTTATTTATCATTATATATTTGGTTAAATGTCGTAGCTCACGAAAAAGCACGTTAGCATTTAAAGTTGCATTGAATAAATTCCGCAGATTAATGGGACTTTTATGATTTCTCGTCGATGCCAAATAACCAAACGTAATTTTAGTCGCGTTGCAATAAATATGGGAGAAAGTTGTCGACTGTAGAAAATAAAGAAGAAAAAAAAACTCTGCCCAGACAACGGGAGATGCTTTTATGTATTTGCAGGATATGATATGGTTCGGTCATCTTATTTGTGCTGAACATCTATTATGGTGCTCCTTTTTTTCTGCACGAGGAAATCGTATGCAATTGTTAAACTTGTCACGCACATCCTGCGGATAGAGCTACGCAGAAATTGACGCACGCCAATTTCTGTTACTGTCAAAAAAAAAAAACGTAAAATTCGGTCTGCTTTCTTCTACGCTTCGATTTCTATTTTCTTTTGCGTCTCCGATTGCAGAAATCACATTAAGTTACTTCTCGGATGTCTTAAGGTTGATCTGGACGCTTTCAAAGTCGTTTAGATCACGCTCTCATCTGTGAAATCACTCATAAATTATGAATTGAAGATTATTTTATACTTTACACCATGATTTAATAGAATTTGATATACATTAAAAGATTATAAGAAGTTTCAATATGGCAAAATAAATAGTTTTTTTTTTCTGAATTAATATATTAATAATTGTATAAATTAAAAGTATTTTGATATTTCATATTACCATGGAAATATATAGATTAAAAAAAAACATATCATACATGAAGTAAATATTGTTTATTTTTTATATTTACTTTTTTAAGCCTATCAATAATTCTTGTTACCATGAAAATATATTCTGTCAAAATTTGACATATATCATAATAATTGTATTTGAAGATTTTAGTAAAACTATGGTTATTCTTCGTCACCATGGAAATATATATATTGTGTCAAAATATGTCAAATGTCATTAAATATTGTTAATAATTTTAATGTTTAAGCCTATAAATATTTCTTATTACTGTGGAAATTATTATATGTCAAAGTCTCGATCCATCAGTACCAATGCTAATTTACATTTAACAAATAGTTTTCTATTTCATTTAATTGATTATTTATTATTGCAGGTTTTTTTTAATTTGCTTTCGCCCATCCGCAGATTGAATTAGGTTTTTTTTTTCTTGCGGCGAGGAATGGAAAGGCGATGGTACGATGGTTTATATGGGCCCGACCGAAAACTCAATTTTACGATTACGTTGAGCAAAGATCATTAAATTTCGGGGAAATTCTGTTTTAAACCGTAGTTTACACTTAAACTAAGTAATAAGGATATTTTAATGTGTCTTACCCATTTTTCCTGCTGTGATGTCGAATTGCGCAGGTCCATCTTGCACGAATCCAGGCCGATTACATAAATCCTGGAAATTATTTTTCGATTTTAATAAAAATACTATTAATATAATCAAATAAATGTTATAATTATTTGTATGGAAAATATTTCATTTTTTTAATAGCATTTAAATAAAGATATTTTTTTGTTTGATGAATGTGAATTTACTTTTGTGAGAGTAGAAGACATAGTTAATGGAATGCAATCGATTTGGTTTATGTGCAAAGTGGAACATGTGTTATAATAGAATGAAGAAAAGTGTTAGCTGTAACCCAGAAACATATAAACTAGAAAAATATGTGTGTACAAAAAAAAAACTTATATAAAGTGTTGATTTCTTTAAATTAATATTAAAATTATAAGAAATATGTTTATGAGAAAAAAGAAAATTAATTAATTTTCTCTAATGATTTCTATAAATTAACATTTTGTATAAACATCAACAAAATCAAATTTATTCATTATTTAATCAAATCTATTTTAATAAAAAATAATATTGTTAATCATGTTTTTTGTAGATATTTTTTTTCAAGTTTATGAATGAATTTGAGACAAAAATTAATTAGATATTGAAATTTAAAAAAAATGTATTAGATAAATACAACAATTAATAATTTCTTCTCTAAAGCAATATACAGTAATAACTCGATTAACATCCTATTTGTTGCACGAAATTACTTCGTTCTCGTTTTTTCTTAAAGAAAATGAAAAGATTTATTTTCGAACAAAGAAAATAGAAGTTTAAAATTGACTATGCTTTTTTTCTCTTTCATTGAACAATTATAGCATTTTGCTTAAAAATAATACTTCTTCCTAAATCAAGATAATTTTCACTTAAAAAAGGACCTTCTAAAATCTATGGTTGTTAACATTTTTGGGCAAAAACTTCTTTAATTTCGTCTTCATTTTCTTTGTCTTCACTATTTATTCAGGTTTTCTAAAACTGAAAAACCATCACCTTTCAATAAATATATAATATGTTTTATAAAGTCATTTTTAAAACTTACTGATTGAATTATTTGAAGAACTTCATTTATAATTTCTGGAATGTTATTTTCTACTTCTGTCGAACTTCGTTATAACTAACTAGTAATGGATATAAATTTATATTTTATAAATAAATATGATTTTTGTTACTTTTGATGGATATTTTGATAGAAATGTATTAAAAGGATGAATACATCAAACTAAAGAAACTTCAAGATTGACATTATAAATTAAGTTATTCGTCAAAAAAAAAGTACATCTCATCGCGTCTTCAATCGCAATAGACGACGGATCAATCGGAAGTTTTTTTGCGCGCAACAATCGTTAATTTATAGAGCCACCGAGGAATCTACCATCTTCTCCTGCAAGAGCGAAGATCGCGTGATAGTGGCATACGCAAGTAATGAAGATCTTGTTCTCTCGGAAGCGAACACACAATTCAAGAAAAAGTAAAAAAATATATACACATAGACCGGAGTAATAATAAACTTTAATTGCCACATATAATGGGCATCCATTCTTCTTCCCTGAGAAGAAAATGGAGCCGGAGGAATGTGAGCAGCAGATTTTAATAATGGAAGAAAGAAATTTAGATGAAAGAAAAAAATGTGTGTGTGTGTATATATATATGTATTTATAAGAGAGAGAATAAAGAGTGGTTGGAGAGGCGAAACTTCCCACCGTTGCGACGTGAGGCAAGAAGCGCCCCGCTTTTTTTTTTACATAACGCGATTAATTCATTATTCATTAAATACGAAACGAGCCTTTGCGCAATCGGATCTTTCTCACTTTTCTATTTTCGTGTTCATTCTTAATGTATTCGACCGCTTGTATAACAACACTTTATAACCGGATTGGCCTATGCAGACAGACACATTGTTGTTGTTGTTGCACATTTTAACAAATTTCGTTGATTCCTTTCTTTAATTCTAGTAGAAAATGCGGTTCACGTAACCGCAAAATTTATTACCCATCGCGATGCATTAATTAAATAATTACAATTTTAAATATTTCGCTTCAGACAAAGTGAAAATATTTCGTGCGCTTTGCCAATTGTGAAGGATTTTGTATTGAATCCAGTTTACTTTTAAGGCATAAATCCATGTTAGAATGATCATCTATCGAGTAGAACGTGCGTACGTTATAAATAATGCAATCGACTAATAGATTCGTATTTCTTTCTATTTCTTCTGTTCTATTTTAAATTAAATTTTAATATTAATGATTTTTTTGTAGCAAGTATAGACTATTGTATTTTTAATTAAATATTTATATAGTCAGACAATAAACATTCTTAGAAAATTTAAAAAAAAGTAAAATAATTTTTGAAATATGAAGATAACATGAAAGAAATTATTAAAATTAAATGATTTCTTACATTTATCACTAATTACATACATTTCTTAAACTCGTTAAAAAAATGCAAGAAATTAAATATACATATTTGTAAAATGTATTCGGGAAAAATTAAGACTAAACTTAAAAAAACCGAAAGAAAAATCTTAATAAAATTAATTAAAATTTGTCCTTTTGTCTTTAATTAACTATTTTTGGTTTCAATATCCTAAATCAGTGTTTCCCAACTGGGGTACCTTGAATGGACTGAAAGGCACACCTTCTTCTTCTAATTCTAATTTATTTTGAAAATCTCCAGCTAGCATCAATTTTTTGGGGAATTTTGTTAATAGATTATCTTAAAAAATTATCCAAGAATATTATACAAACCATTTGGATCAATTGGTTGGAAAAAATCTTGAAGAATAGACCTGGTACACTTTTTAAACCTTTGAACGAAACACATGCATCTTTGTCTTCAATGTTTTTGGTTTCAATGTCCTAAATCAGTGTTTCCCAACTGGGGTGCCATAAAGTGACTGAAAGGATACACCTTCTTCTAATTCTAATTTATTTTGGAAATCTCCCGCTCATCACATTGAAAAAAGTCATAAAAAAATAGTAATAAATAAAATCTTAATAATTTCTTAAAGTTATCGTTATTTCGTTTTTATTTAATTATAAATTTATTCCGAAGATTTTTCTGTATTCTGTATTTATATTTCAACTAATTCAATTGTGAATTTATGAGATTTTTTCAAATAATGAAGATTATCAATTTTATTGTAAAATCATTATTTTTTATTTATTTATGTAAATGTTTATAAATAAATATATATTTGCAGATAATGTAACTCTGAAGAAAATAACTAGGAATTAATATTGAAGTTATTTAGATGACTTAATCAATAGGTTTCAAAAATATCGATGAAAATGAAGACAAAATTAAAAAATCCTAATAGAAAAATGTTAACAACCAAAGTGATTTGAAAACTTTTTTGCGAAAAATTAGGAAGAAGTATTATTGTTCAGCGAGCCACTGCTTCTATTTAGAAATGTCTTTAAAAAATGTATTTAATAAAACTTTTTTTTGTTCGCAAATAAAGCTTTCCATTTTCTTTTCGAATAAACGCTTCTGCTTTCTGGCTATATAATATTTTAGCTCTGAAAAGGAATTTTATTGATTACTAAATATTATATTACTAAAAAATATAGTCATAAAATACAATATATTGACAGAAAAGCATATAATTAATACATTAAATCTAGATAAGATTGCAACAACAAAACAAAAAGTCTAGTACATATTTCAATGTAAATGCTTTAAAAATGGTTCCTAAAAGTCTTTAATTACTCGCATTTGCTAAGTAGAAAGTGGAATGACTAACAGGTGGGTCCCATTGTTTGACAGAAATACAAAAAAAAACATAAAAACACTTTGACCTCAAATTCTAAAAAGCAATTGAATTTCAGTTTTGACATAATAAAGCGGAAGACATATGTTCATTATTGAGACGTTAACGACTCGTTTATTAACTAATATAAATATTCTATAGAATGTTCAGGTTTTTTTTTTCTGATTATTTTATTAACGGTATAATAATGAATTAATAAATTTCTTCAAACTTCATGAATAAAAAAAAATTTTTTTAAGATAATTTTGTAATTATTGTTTTTGTTAATAACTTTATTTAGTTTATAAATTTATTTATTTAATGGATGTGTATAAAATACTTGGAAATACAAAATAACTGGCAATTCTGCAATTACTGTTTTTCAGTTTAATTCACTTTCCTGTTTTTAATCTTAATTCCAAGAAAATGGACAAATCTGCAATTATTGATTTTTTTTCTTTCTTTAAATGAGAATATATCATTATAAGGTAATTACGCAAGTAATATTACTTAGTATATATATTTTTTGTTGTACGGAGACCTTCCGAGCAGTTTATTATTAGAGCGAGTTTTAAGAAGAAAACGACGACGGAGTGTAGCAAATACAAAACATACGCATTAAGTGTACACGTCAAGCGTGAATTGTGAATCTGTCTTGCTTCGTGCATCTTCCATCGATGTTTTGTTATAGTAAACATCGGATGTTCCACCTGTTTACGTCTCTTCTTTCACTTTTCTTATAGATTTTTTGTTGTTTGGATGATCGAATCAAAGAAAACATTAAAACTGTTTCGAACAGAGATCGAGGAACGATTGAGGCGTAGCGCCAAGATTATGGTACCATGACAATTGCCAGAGTTGTCGTCGTCGTCGTGGCAACGCACTCGTTTGTTTTGCGGATTGGTGATCTCGAACCCACGCGCACTCGATGCCCACTTGTAGATACCTCGAACCCACCGGAATTCTTGTTACGAAAATAAATGATCGCCAGAGGAAAGCGACGTAGGAAACAAAGAGTCGAAGTTGCTAAATGGAAACGCGCCTTGAAATACTCTAATCATATTTGGACACCTTATCGATCCAAATGGGAAAGGGAACCCACTTATTTGAATGATCGTTGATCTTTGGGAAAAATTTTAAGGAAGTTTGCCGAAAACGCGAATTACATAATAGGAATATTTTATTTTGGGCATCGGATGATTCACCAAATGTATTATTTTTGTAAAACGACACCTCTCAGTATTTCGTAAAAAAAAAGATTAATTTTAAATATTAATGTAATAAAGTATTAAAATTTTGGAAATGCAATTAAAACACTATAAGTTTACCAGAATTAGTCAGTCCGGATTACCTAGACTATACGAGTTATTACAATAAGAAATTAAAGCTATGCAGAATGAGATAAGTGCTATTATATAAGAGTGACCTTTGAAGGTTGGAAAGAAATATTCCGCCTTTAACTTATTAAAACTGTTTATTGGATTGTATTACGTTTTCGTATTGATATATTAAATTAGTTGAGACTAAGCAGAATAAAATGAGCGTGGTGTTATATAAGTGTGACCTTTGAAGGTCGTAAAGTAATCTTGTAAAGTTGAATGAATTGATGCGCTTACCTTGGGTCTCTTCCATTGGAACTGGAAGGGCGGCGTTTGATGATAGAAAACGGAGGTCTGGGCGGCAGGAAAATCAGGATCCTCCCAGAGCTCACCGCGCTTCAAGCATGCCCTTCGGATCCGCTCGTAATCGCTCATAACCTGCAACAGCGAAAGCAAGACTTCAGCAAAAGAGAAAGAGCAAACAGTTAATTTCCATTAAGTCATTGGCGTCGCGCTGAGCCGAGTGATTAATTGCGAGTTAATTAATGAATTCCCGAAGACGCGTGAGCTGACGACCAAAGCAGTAACTTGACCTGCGAAAACGACCGTCCGATGAACTGAGCGAAATTCCTCCACCTTCTTCCTCATAATTCCATTTCGGTATTGAATATTATAATTGCAAAAATAGATTTAAATCTCTTTGTCTGTCGCCTCCATTTGTTGGGTATTAAGCAGGAAACAGGATCTGCCGATCGTGATTTGATTTTGCTGTAGTTGTTGTGTTTACTACACTCGCGGTGTTTACTACATAAATTAACGGTGCTATCCGTTAAAAAAAAATACGTGTAACGCCTGGAATTTCATAAAGCCGCACTGGAGCAAATTGTATACATAACATCCATTATATTTTTTTTTTATTACTTTTCACAGATTATATTTTCCATTTATCGAAGAATTCTGATTGAACGTTGCGACTTTTGACCCGGAACACTTTGTTGCACTTTGTTTTGTAGGTATATAGCACACCTGCAGATGGTGCAATACAAACTGCACTTGTCCAAGCAAGAATAATTCAACAATTTGATTACATATTTAAGCACTAATTAAACAAAATTGATTTAATTTTAACCGGCATGAATTTAGAAAGTCCTTTTTTTTATTATCTTACACATGAATAAATTATTGAAATAATTTCGGTAGGTCAATGTACTAAAATTGCATGCTTTACTATGATATAATAATTTATAAAATTCTAATTTATTTTATATTGCTTAACACCTGTCACACTATACCATAACCATAAAATATATTTAACGTATCATAAACGCCCCCTAGTTACCGTATCCATAACAACCAATAAACAGTTGAATAAATTTTAATTTTAATAATTTTTATAATAAATATATTGCTATTGCAGGTTATGTCATTAATTTTATTATATAAAAGTAAAATAATATTTTGTGATGACTTTATGAAAATATATTTTTGTGTAATGTCTATAACGTCAAAAACTAGTAAGAACCGAAGCGTCCATAACAACCACAAAGCACCGTTCACAACTGTTCATAGTGTTCATAGCAACCGGGGTGGCGATACATAAGAACAAAACTCGTACTTAACAACGGTAATTATTGCATACATAGCAACAATAATGCGCTTTTAACAGCAAGGATTAAGCAACAGTCTTTATATTTTGAATAAAATTTGTTAAATTCAATTAGTTAAAATCGTTTTTTTTTTTAATATTCAAATTCGAACAACGCTAATACTAAAATTACTATAAATTGAGTTTTACAGCTACACGAAAATAATTCCTAATAACCAATTCAGTTAATTCCCTCCTGGAGGTAGATAGTAAGTAAACATAGATGCTATGAAAAAGAAGTTGTTCGTAAAATTGCCGGTTGTTTCGATATAATTTGAGCAGTTAATCACGGTGGTGCGACAGGCCAAGATTGCAGGATAATCCCCGATGTTTAAATCTACCAGATCCAATCAAGTCGTTCAGAATAACGCTCTATAAATCAATAATAATAGTAAAAAATAAATAAAAAAAAAATATATTGAACTTACTTAGGTGTTGTTAACTTTTACTTTACGTTTTAAATCTTGAACGGAAATAAACTATTCCACGGTTCTCATACCAGAATTTAATATATATATATGAGAAGTTTCACTTTTAATTGTAATTAAAACAATCCAAAAATGACGTAACCGAAATTACCGAAATCACAACATTCATATGCATTTACGTTACGCTTTGGGTTCGAGTTATTGAACTTGAAAATGCAATTATGAATTTCATCTTTCTCTGTGTAATAATATTCGTGTCGAAGCCACGAGCATTTCTTTTTATTGGATCGCGTTCGAACGTAAACACGGAACGCGACTTTCACAAATCTAGCCATTTATATAATGCGACTGAAAACGGATGGAATTCTTTTCAACAAACCAATGAGCAACGGACCGAGCAACACCCAAAAACGACGATTTCTCCCAATATTTAGAATAATTCGACTCACTCTTTTTTTTAATCTCTCTCATTTAAGAACATGTGTCAAACGAATTAACACGCTAGTTTAACTTATTTGTAAATGCTAATAAAACTTTTTGCAAATGCAATATTTTTTTTATATTGCTTATAAATTAGGTTATGAAAAATGTCATAAAAGGAACGTTACCTCTTTGTTTTTCAGGTATGTCAGTTGACAGTTATGCCAAAAAGTGATGACAATTTCCTCATTCTTTTATGTTGACGTCTCTAGATTTCTTCCGCTGATAATAAAAAATATGAAGACTAATATTTATATACTTAATTTATAAATTAGGTTATGAAAAATGTCATAAAAGAAACGTTACTTTTTTGTTATGTCAGGTAATATCAGTGTGCCTTTGATAGTTAAATCAAAAAGTGATGACGATGAATGACGTTTCCTCATTCTTTTGTGTTTACGTCTCTACATTTCTTCCACTGATAATTAAAAATATGAAGACTAATATTTATATTCTTAATTTATAAAAATATAACAATTACACAATGAACCAAATATAGTGACAAATATTACATCAGTTGGTATCTATGACCAAGCAGCTGTTTCTATTTTTTTGTATGCAAATGTAATTGTCAATCGATAAACCAAGTAACTAACTTTAAGTTGGTATATTTGTAAATAAATATTTGAACAACTTACCAATTACAAAAAAAAAAACATTGTAACTTTCAATAACTTGATAGTGATACAAATAATGCTTTTACATATTTCATACTTTTTCTGTAAATAAATTATAAATGCTTATACTGTATATAATATAATACTAAACCATTAATGCCGTTTAAGATTTTTTTAATAGAACAGGAAAGCATTATTTATTTATAATTATCATATTGTTGTACATAAATTGTTGGAAAGTGACCTTGCTTAGATATTTTTCTATTTTTATATATAGAAACTTTACAGTAGAACAATATTCTTTGTATATTAAATTGTTATTTTGTTATATTTTTCAACCTTATTTGTTTAAATTTTGCTGTAAAAATGAATAAAGATTTCAATAAAAATAAGATAATATTCTTTAAATGTAAAAAACTTTTGTGTTTCGGATCTCATTGATGGCAATTTTCCAAAGTAAGTCTCTTATACACACTCATCTGAGCTCACTGAAGCTGTTTGCACGTAATTGCAGAATGTAGAAAACTGGATTCCGAGAGATATAAAGTGCATATATATATACACGTTTAAGAGTTAGATGTATGTGTGTGATTGGTGCACGTGTGGCTAGTCAAGGAGTAAGCTTATTTTATTACATTGCATATCTTTTTTATTTCATACATTTTTATCCTCTTCGCATGAAACAAAACGGATACCAGATTTGCGCAAATCGAATTTGCCGCGGCGGAGGGAGGCATTCATCTTCGCCACGGTTTTGAATGGAAACCGATATCAATTTGCATTGAAATTGGATGCACGCCACGTTAATTGTATGAACACATTCGCCGTGTCATTCGGACTCACGCTGTGTGTAGTTATTAATTAATAATTGAATGCTGCGTCCGTCGAATCCTTCTCTCAACGTTCCTTCCTTCTTCCACTTTTCTCTTCACAATTCAAACTGATGCTTCTTTTTCTGCAAGTCCTCTTCTATATGCGTACACTTCTTCTCTCGTGCAAGGTTGACGGACTCATAAGGAAATCGATTGGAATTTCTCTCAGCACTTGATCTCTTTAAAACAAATAATAAAACCGAACAGATTTCATTTTTATACCGTTTTGTTTTGACTTCCATATGAAATTTATATTTCTATAAAAATACCATTTTGTTTTGTCAACGCGAAAATTATTCTAAATCCTCATTATTATTTATAAATAATTATACTTAAACAATTGAAAATAATTACATTCAAAAATATCGTAAAATAAATTATATTTCATGTTTATAAATTTTAATTAAATATCAGAGAGTAATTAATTATGCTGAAAATTTATAATAACGCATCGTTCCATAAATGTCCAACAGATGTACCAACTAGTATGGGTTATCTTTATGACAGAAGATGCTAAAATTTAACTGACAGCTGTCATGTACAGAAAACATGTCAAACATGAATTTGGTATGCATTAAAATATAATAAAATACTACTTTCAAATTAACAAATAAATACATTCCATACTAAAATAACTTTTAAACATGAATTAAATTTCTGAGATTATTGGAATATGCAAATATTTTTATATATTTCTTAAATATAAATGCAAGAATTTAAAACGTTACATGGATTTGCTATGTGATTAATGTGTTTTCAGTTGCGAACGCTGTTTCGAGTATTTAGCATGTACGCAAAAGTGGGTCTTGAATTATGCAGCAATGAAACACAGAAATCGACAGGCGCGGCCCGATATGCAAATTTTTCGTTTCCACTATTTTATTAGCGAATTAATGAATGAATCCTCTCTCGCTCTAACGACGTTAATGCAACAACAACAGCAATAATATTTATATATTATCTACATCTGCATGAATAATAAATCGCATAATGCTAACGTACACGCATTATGCGATAGCAAAAAAAAACGTATGTAATCCATATTGAAATAAATAGATTTTATAGTTTAAATAATCAAACTGTCATCTGTCAACTTGATATAATCTTACATTAATCGATAAATGGATGACAGTTTACGGAAGCAAAGAAACGTGTGTCAAGGACAGTATTTGTTAATGTCACTATCATCTGTTAATTTGAGGTTAAATTGTAAATTGTATAAATACTTGATATATGACAGCTGGCGGAAGTTAAGAAACGTGTGTCAAGGACAACACTTGTATAGGTGACTTCAACAACAATATTTATGCATCGCATAATGTGTGTATATTATAATAAGAACAAAAACGTAATTAATTAGACGTTATCCTCGTTGAAACAAATGCAACTTATAGTTTACTGTATAAACTGTCAATGTCATCTGTCAACTTACTATAATGTCAAACTGTAGATTATATAAATACACGTTGTATGACAGCTCACGGAAGTTAAGCAACGTGTATCAAGAATAGTGACTCAAATTTCAATAAGATAATCAATATTTCATTATTATTGTTAGTTTATTGAAAACTTAATATAACAGTATTGGAATAAGAGTTTACGTCTGTGCATTTCATAATCTATGACGAGGAAACAAACCATTATTTGTTCAATTCAAGACTTCGGCAATTAAATCTTGAAATGCGTTGAGAAATATACTTTGTAATTAATAGAAGCGATGTTTAATATTAGCAGGAATGTAGGTTGATGGCCTATTGCAAACTGATATTGAATTCGTAATTAAAACACTAATCGTTTTTTAATGCCACTCATTTTAATCAAAAAGTATGAATCAATGTTCGATAAATTATATTTAATACAAAACGAAGAAAAATCTTCAATGCCAAAAGTTGATGGATGTTCTATTTGATTGACGTAATTATTAATTAAAATTATTATCGATTTATTTAATATTTTTATTGGTTTAAAAATGACAGCTGTCAAAAATTTTATGTTAAATTTTGATTGGTGTAGAATGTTAATATTTTTGGAAATAACATAAAGAACCAATATGAAAGTGAAAACAAAAACAAGTTTTTGCATAAATGAATTTATATAAATGAAAGTATTTGAAAAATTTGGTAGAATTCATAGAAAGTGACGAATCTTCAAATATATTGTAAATGTGAACAAGTCAAAAGTCGGGTTAAATTCTTGCATTGGAGTCAATTTCCAAAAGTAAGATTTCCACATAAATCCACGCATTTACATTCAGAATAACGTTGAAGTACTATAAGTCCAGACTATTTTGCTTGCAGATCGTCGCTCGTCTGGACGGAAATCGTCCGTGTTTTGAATGCTCCAACTAAATGTACGTTGGGAATCACGGATTTCCTAATAAACTAGTTTCTTTTCTAAGAAATATAAAGAGAAACATTCAACCGAACAGTTCACAACTAATAAATATGACAAAAACAGAATCACGATTTACTATTGTTGCAGCAAAAATTTTTTTTTTTTTTTTTTTTAATTATTTATTAAAGCAATCTATCTACAAAAAAAAAATCAGATAATAGGCTCTAATTTTGACAATAATGAACTGAAGAAAAATAAAATAAATAAGTATATTGGAGATTGGTCCAGTGACCAAACTCCACTGATAACTTAACAGATACAAAAAGAAAAAAAAAAAAAAAAAAAAAAAAATATCACAACTCATACATCACAAAAGCGACTTGGGAGATCGTGTGGCTTGAAACGTTTCAGTCTTCGTCGATGTGTTTCTGTAATTGTAAGCTCAGTGGCGAGTTGGTTTGGATGGTCCTCTAGCCGATGTAGATATTTTGTGCTGTGTTTGGTTATCTCATCCCTTACATATCCGATGTTCGCGTAATAGTGCATGTGTTCATTTGTAGAGAACCAAGGAGCATTGGTGATTTCTCTCAGTGTTTTTGATTGAAACCTCTGGATAATATCGATGCTAGTATTGCAGGCAGATCCCCATAGTTGGATGCCATAGGTCCATATGGGTTTAATAATTGTTTTGTATAACAATAATTTGTTATCAACAGAGGTGGATGAGTATCTGCCCAACAGCCAATGCAATTTATTTACTGTCAAACCCAGCTGCTTTCTTTTTGTTCTTATATGTTTTTTCCACGTGAGACGTCTGTCCAGATGTATGCCAAGGTATTTGGCATCTTCTGCTTGTGGTAGAACACAGCTATTGAGTGAAACGGGTGGACAGGTTTGTCGGCGCGTCGTAAATGTTACATGCACAGACTTGGTTTCGTTGGCTTTGATTCTCCACTTTTTGAGCCAGTGGGCGATATCATTTAGGCTTTTTTGGAGCGTCTGTGAAGCTATCGTTGGGTTTTCATCAGATGCCATAACTACAGTGTCATCAGCAAATGTGGCCACAGTGACGTGTTGAGTAGTTGGGAGGTCAGCCGTGAATATCAGGTACAGCAAGGGTCCAGAGACACTTCCCTGCGGAACACCTGAGAGGATTGGGCGCAGCGAAGTCACTTCATCCTTATATTTGACCTGAAAAAGCCTCCCAGTCAGATAAGACTTGAATAAGATGAAATATTCATGTGGAAGACACTTCTTCAGTTTATACAGCAAACCTTCATGCCATACTCTATCGAACGCTTGCGAGATATCGAGAAAAGCGGCGGAGCAGTACTTCTTCTCCTCAAGACTCCTGCCAATAATATCCACGACACGATGGACCTGCTCCACAGTACCATGACGTTCTCGAAATCCAAATTGATGTTCTGGTATAAGTCTATTGTCTAGCAACCATGGCTGAAGACTCCGGAGCAGAAGTCTTTCGAACAGTTTGGACAGGACTGGCAGAAGGCTGATAGGTCTGTAGGAAGACGCTGCATCCATCGGTTTTCCAGGTTTGGAGATCAGTATTATTTGTGCCACCTTCCATTGAGCTGGAAATATTCCAAGTCTAATTACTGCATTGTATATAAGTGTGACCACCTTCACGCCAATAGTTGGGAGTTGCTTCAAGACCTCTGCAGTAATTAGGTCATAACCTGGTGATTTTTTCGTTTTCAGTCGACGTATGTTTAGCTCAACCTGTGCGACATCAAATGGAGCAATGGGAAGTGACATCTGATATGGAGATCCCAAGAATTTATAAATCTCACTTTCCTCCTCCCCAACGAGTTCCGTCGGGAAAGGTTGGAAGACACTCGCCAGATGGCTGGCAAACAGCTCTGCCTTATCCCCATCACTCCTCGCCCAGCCACCATCCGGCCGACGAAGAGGCGACTCTCTCTGTTTTGGTTGCTTAATGTGTTTGGTTGCTTTCCACAGTGAGTATTCAGTAGCTTCAGACGGAGAAAGACCACTAAGATACTCATGCAACGCCTCGTTGTTTTCTTTTTCAAGCAAGTGTTTGAGTTGTCTGGTTGCTCTATTCAGGCAAGTTTTGTCATCCGGATGGCGGGTGTTTTGCCAAATCTTCCTCAGCCTTCGTTTTTCTTTAACTAAGTTACGTACATTCACTGGACCTTTATATGGAAAAGACCTAGATGACAATGAGGGTGTAGCTCTCCATGCAGCTGTTTGAATGGATCGAGTGAGATCTTCGACAGCATTTTCCAAATCCTCCTCAGACTTCAGTCTAATATCTGCAGTTAACACTGACTGAAGATATCCTCTAAACTGTTCCCAATTAGTTTTGTTTGTGCTAAGGGTTGGTGGTCTAGCCCGTGTCAAGATTCTCGAGGACAGTGTAACAGCAAAAATGAATAAGTCATTTCTTAGTTTCTGTGAAACTGAATCATTGATAAATTATGTTTATTCTTCGTAATTTCTAATAAACTATTATTATTTTCCTTCTTAGAAGTACATTGAGAAATAGCAGTAAAACCACATTTTAAATAGACTTTTAACATTCTAGATGCAGTGAAGTTATTTAGACAAAACTTACATAACTTTACATTTTTACGTAAACGAATAAATTAATTAATAATCTTCATTAAAATTGTTTTAAATAATTTACGCTTATTATATTTTAGGTAACAAACTAAAAATTAGTTTCAACTTTCCGGCATTGTGACTGAAAAATATTCTCTGAATTTGCAATGCACGCCACAAATCTAACATCAATTATGAAATAGGAATGAGAATCCAGAGATATCGCCGCACTAATAAATTGCAGAAATATCACCGAACGGAACTTTTAATGGCACCAAATCAGGTATTAGAGTCTGTTGCTCGGGGAATCCGTTTCATTTATAAACGATCCTCTAACGCTGAACGAACGGAATTTCGAATCTCATTAAATCCTTTGATTGCGTATTAAGCGTATGCATTTTCTGTGCTATTAAATATATAGTGAGATAGAGAAGAATAAGAAGAAATAAAAAACGGTGCCGTGAAGTTGCAGGATGCACTCAATTATAGAAAATTATAAGCGTAGTTGCTATTATTTAAAATAGAACCGATGAGAAAATTTATTCGCTACGTAAATATTATTAATAACATTATTTATGTTGGCGATATCCGATTAGATACGAAATGTATGATACTATAATTAAAATGTGCAGAAACTATTAATCTTTTTATTTACATTTCGTGAAATTGCTAATAAAGATTGCAATCATTTAATAATGCATGTAAGGATATTGTAATTAAATTTGGAAATCAAATAAATTTTGTAATTAAATAATTATAGTCAAATTTAAAAAAATAATAACTTGAAAACATCTTTTTTATTGAAAATTTATGAAAACTTAAAAAATCAATAAAAGATATATAATTAGTCATTAGTTTCAGATTAATTTATTATATAATTTTATTAATTATCTATGTTTAAATAAATATAGAAAAAATCTAAATTAAATGATTTTTATCGAAAAATATATTTAGTGAAAATTTATGAAAATTCTAGAAACCAATAATTTGTCATTAATTTTACATTACCTTCTTATATAATTTCATTAATTATCCATATTTTTATAAATATAACAAAAATCGAAATTATTTCGTTTTTTTATTCACAAAATATATTTTCCTTTTTTCATTGAAAAATTATGAAAACTTAAGAAACCAATAAAAGATATGTAATTAGTCATTAGTCAATGGATTACTTTCTTATATAATTTCATTAAATATTCATATTTATATAAATATAGCAAAAATCTAAATTATTTCGTTTTTTATTCACAAAATATTTTCTCGATTTTTGTTATTGAAACTTTAAGAAAACTTAATAAAAGATAAGATCAAGTATTGAAGAAGCACTATTTTCTTTAAGGATTTAATAATTATATTTTTTTGAATTTAAAAATTAAAATATAATATTAAAATAAGTCAGGTTTTCAGTTAAAAAAAAATTATACAATTACTTTCAGATGTATGTTGGGTTACGTTTTCAGGAATGTCGAGTTTTGTTTGTGCGATGAACGCGATGCGATGAATTTCAAATAAATGCTGCACTTAATATGTAAACAACATGTAAATATATGTATGAATTACAACGACCACATTTACGTTTACGAAATCTCACAAGTTTTTCTCTCTTCACTTCAACTTTAATGGACATTATTTCCCCTTGTGTTTGTTTACCGACGAAGATTATATTTGCAAAGAACATTCCATTCCAAAGCACTTTCATTCCACATTTTTTTATTAAATTTTCATAATAAATGTTTTTTAAAATTTTATGAAATTTCTATTTTAAATATTTGATTTAATTATAAACTGAATATTAAATTTCTCAAACTAATCTCAATCTTGCTAACTTATTGCTTGACAGCTTCACACCTCCAAGACAGAAA
This sequence comes from Nicrophorus investigator, assembly GCA_963457615.1. Lineage (NCBI taxonomy): Eukaryota > Metazoa > Arthropoda > Insecta > Coleoptera > Silphidae > Nicrophorus > Nicrophorus investigator. The sequence goes on along the minus strand of OY735142.1, from coordinate 7,196,944 downwards.
CGATATAAATACATTCTAATCAAAAGTAAATCTATTAAAGAAAAAAAATCCATAAAGAATTACAAAAATAAAATATACAAATAATTAATTTAAAATTTTACATTACAAATAATTAAAAAATGTTAATTTTTAGATTAAATTAATATGAAATAACTCTAAATGATACTATAATAATATAGTCTAAACAGGTAAAGTTTTCGTGTAAAAAAAACTCAAAAAATTATAATTTTGAATTTTTTTAATATTAATGCGATTTTTGAAGCCAAAAATAGAACTCGTCCCAAAATAACTTATTGTTAAGCATTGAAATTGAAAATTCTGTAATACTATTTTAAAATCAACGATGGGCCGTATAGAGCCTCTAGGCGGGCCACATCTGGCCCGTGAGCTGTAGTTTGCCGATCATCGGACTAAACTTTCCTTTTTTCTATTGTAAACTTCATGTACTTGTCAGTTTAGAACATAAATTATCATTTGAAGAAAAAAAATCTTACGAACAATAAAGTTTCTTTTACATAACTCATGAAGAGACGTAACGGTAAAGATATTAAGTTTTTAGTCATAAAGTTTTTTTTTAACATTATTGCTAATCAATAATTAAAAAATGACATATCTATCATCATTAAATTTCAAAGTTCACCAGTTATTACATTATTATTTTTTTGGTCATTTTTTTTGTAGTAAATTTCAAAAATATGGAAAAATTTAAAAAGATTTTTTTATGTAATAATAAATAAAAAAATATTTCGTAATTAATAAATAAAATATATGTAAGATATTTTTTTGCATCTTATTTTCTAATTATTAATTTTCTACAGTTATATTTATTGGTATAAATTATCCTTAATACAAATAAATATCAATATAAAATGAAGCTGATTTTGTATAATTAATTACTATTTATTTCATTATGAAGTGCGCTCGATAAATATTAGTACGTAACTGTAATTGATTGCATCAAATGTCGAGAAGAAAACCTCATTAATCTATAAATTGCGTGTTTTTTTAATTTGCTGTTATCAATAATGCAAAGATTAATTGGAGCGACGGTTGAAGTAGCAGAAATCCGCGAGTCCAATTAGTGGAAATTCCTCTGATCCTTCATTCGAAAACGTAATTTTCTTTATTAAAATCCGAATGGGAAACCAGAAATGGAATCGCCTCTTATCCGTAATTATTCTTCGGGCTGCTTACGGCTGCGACTAACAATTATTATTGTTGTTATTATTGTTATTATTAATGCCCGGCAATGCGAGTGATGATATTGCATGAGCACAAATTGCCCGTTAAAATTTATATAATTACCGGAATTCTAAGGCGCATCGCACACTTTGATAATAAACGAAAAAAAACAAAAGAAGTGATGAAAAAAAAAGATTAACAAGAAGATGATGTTGTTGTTGAAAAATGAAGGAGAGAACTTTCACTGTTGGCGATTTAACGATCGGTCAAGTGAGAAACCCAAATTTCGACTTACCGCGATTCTCCTCCACCGGGCTGAAGATCAAATGCGAAAGCGGCAATAATAATCCCAGATGCGAAAGATGCGCGTTTCGTATGTTTACGACACAAACATTTTGGATTCGAAACTGAAAAACTTGGTCCCTTCCAAAAATAATTTATTTGTTGTCAATTAGTTTTACGAAGTTGTAAAATTGTCCATTTTCATGCTGATTTTATGTACAGCGTTTTCTGGTGTTCGATTAAACGAAACGAGACGAGACGCACTTGGTGTTCGATGTCTTCGGAAGGTAAACGTTGGACGGCAGCGCGCGGTGCAAGAAAAATTGTTGATTCCTGCTCAGTCGGTCTAAGACTGGATTGTGAATGTGGTTTCCTCGCGTTGAGTTGCGATCGTTTCTGACCTCGATCGTTCTCTTTTTCGCCGGTAGCCAAGCTCTCCTTCGCTCGTCGTACAGAATGCACATTGAACGAACAAAATACAAGAATAAATAATAATAATGATAAAAAGCACACAGACACACACACGCACGCACAGCATGCACACGCAGTCGTGTTCTGGGCGAACGCAGACCGAGGCGAAATTACCGCATTCTATCCTAGTTAATGTCCTATCTATTTATTAACTTTCTTCTTTCGCGCTCGAAGCACACTTTACTACGGCCTCCGCGAAATGATACCGATGTGCTGTTGTTTCTTTTTCCTTTGCTTCCTAACAAAGCGAACTATTTCATATTTTCACTCGGCAAATTTTCACGTGCCAATGTTAATCGTGATCTACGATACAACCATTCAAAGCTCATTCTCGAACTAGAAACTACATATTATTAAATCAAACGCAATTTCAAAAGTTGTAACCAGACTATTATTGCACTACACTTAATATTACAAAATTACATTAGTAAAAGTATTTTAATAATTTTAACTACACAAAATAAGAATTATTCATATGTACAGATTGTCATAAAAATTATCATTATGACTTTGTCTGTTATAATTATATGATACATATTGTCATAAAAATTGTCATTCTTTTCCCTTGTCATTCTTTTCACTTCTCATTATGACATTTTGTCTGTTATAATAATTATATGATACAGATTGTCATAAAAATTGTCATTATGACATTTCGTCTGTTATAATTATATGATACACATTATTATAAAAATTGTTATTCTTTTCACTTCTCATTATGACATTTTGTCTGTTATAATTATATGATACAGATTGTCATAAAAATTGTCATTATTTTCGCTTGTCATTATGACATTTTATCTGTTATAATAATTATATGATACAAATTGTCATAAAAAATATTATTCTTTTCCCTTGTCAATATGACACTTTATCTGTCACAAATAAATGTTTATAATGACAGTAGTAATAATCTTCATGTCTAAATCATTGATTTTAAAACTATAATATACTACATATTTTCTAAACTGTATTTTAAAGATTATATAAATACTTTTAATTTTTTTATTTGTTGACGTAACAAATAAAAATATTATTATTAAAATTTGAATACATAATTATTTGATTAAATCTGATAAGTAAACTAAATTATCTTCCATTTCATTGTAACTTTTATCGAATGCGTTAATATAGCCCAAAGCTTACAATTATAACAGTATTATAATGATTCCTACACTCGAAAATACATAATGCAATCGTGGAGATGCCTGCAGATGCAATTAACAGACACAACTAAGCCATTGAACGCATTTCCGAACTGATTTTCAACCACACGATTATATCTGTAAATACCCAATTTAAAATAATTGCTTAAATTCATGGTTACTCATATTCAGTGATCATCTAATCAATTCATATGCACAACACGATTTGCACAAATTTTGTAAGTTGTCAAATGTCAAGTTGACATTAGACAGTCAAGTTATCAAATATAAAGTTGTCAAATGTCAAGTTATCAAATGTCAATTTGACAAACGTCAAATGACTTATTAACATTTTTTGATTTAGGTTGTGAATTTGAAAAAAATCGCATATGGCATTAAGAGGCATAATTAATTTAAAAAAGTATGATAATAAATTAATAGTAAATTAATAATCTCTGATAGTTCGCTATTAATTTTTTATTGCATTACTGTATTTAGTATTTTTGTATTAAACCTTGACCATCTTTGAGTCGATGTAATTAGCTTGTCAAAATAAATATCGTTTACCTCTTATCGAATTTATTATCGTAATCATTTCGGCAGTGCAATAAATCAACCCATAACATCGATATGAACCATGAGATCATCAGCATAGTATAGTATTCGCAGAACGTAATAATTGTGTTTACCTTTTCCAGACGCCAAGCGTTTCGTAATGGTCATCTTCCAAATTAACATAGTTTACAGTTCGTTTTCAAGTATATATGGTGTCTGCCTCATTTGCATTTCACAAGAATGGTTTCTATTACAATTGCGCAATTAATTAACCCTCTCGAATCACACGAACATTTAGTTAAATATTATAAATACAGAATAATAAACATTTTTCAACATTGAATAAAGTGGAAACATTCTTTCGAATTCTCGGGGAGAATCTGAGCGGCAAGGCACATAATGGTCATTTATTACAACTTAATATTCATCAACTCCTTCATCTTGAGGTAATCCTGCGCCGTACGTGGAAAAATTTAATTTATCTCGCATCCTGTGTCCAAAGAATAAAACGTTCATAAATTTAGAAACGAAACTTGAAGCACTTACGAATTCGAGTGATTATGTATGAACCATATTTTTGAATGTCTATTGAAAACGTAGAAGGATGCACTAAACCGTTACCATTTCCATATATTTCGGTTTAGATTTAGAACTGGTTTGCACTCCAATTAACCTAAATTATACCTAGACCTTCTGACATCCGAAATTACTTTCTTCACAATCGAAACGCATTCTCATTTTTTATATTTTATATAAATATATTTTTTTTATAAACTAATTTTAAGGAAAGTGAAAGATTTCCTTGCTACGGCCCTGAAATAATGTAATAATAATTTATATTAAATTAGAAAAAAAGTAAGATATTGAATACACATAATTTTCCTTTTAATAAATATTATGTCTCGCTTCGAGCGATAAGATTAGATAAACGGAAAGTGAAAGATCTTAAATAAATATAGTTTTGTTTGACGTGTCTTTTGTACAAGTGGAAACGACTAGTCTGCGTTTTTATTTATCTTATTCGGTAAAGTGCTACAAACGAGTTACGCTTTTGCTGGTCATAATTAAACCTGTACCATAAGTTTTTGGGTGGCTTAAAGAACCGGAACTGCCGGAAATGCCGATCTTTCTTTGACCTTTCGCCGCTATTACAAACTTTTCGCATTTTTTTTTTAATTCAATTTTGTTCACTTTATTTTATTACAATTCTATTTGCAATATATTTTCCGCAGCAAGAAAAATAAATTATTATTACTTTCACGAAAATAAAAACTCTTTACTTTCTGTTTTATATTTTATTTGCTGACAGTTTAATGTTGTTTTGTCGGTGATTAATTTCAAATTAATTACTGGCCTCATGATTCCGACACTAAATTCGTGTATCCTTCAAAATGAATGATTTATCGTAAGGAAATATTGCAAAATTGTAAAATTTTCTCAACGGAAAACAATGCTAATTACTTGCCACATCGGGCAAAATGTTATGTAACAATTTCTGGGAAATTTTCAAACTTTTGCAAACAACAATCGCATTGCTTCTTATTATAATAAATATATATATATATCATGAGCTTTTCATTTACATTCAAAATTAATTAATTTAAAAAATAACTGTTTAATTTTTAGGTTCCTCAGAGAATCGTGTAAATCGAAATCGTGGATTTTGATACGTTAAACTAACTAAAATCGAAATCGTGTAAATAAAGTTACACGGTACTTGGATGCACTGTAACTTCTTTTTCTTTCTTATCCTCCAAACGCTGCCATCTGGTAGCTATTAGGAACTCCATATGTTATGAAACAATTGTTATATGGTCACTTTGGTGGCGCAGTCATCGAATCTTAGTTCAATGACAGCTCTTAGCGAGGCGCCACTAGAAATAAAAGTCAAATAATTAAAATTTTGCATATTAATCTTAATTAATTCTATAATCTAAGTTAAATTTGTTAATATCCAAGCTTTATTACTACATATATATTCTTATAAATAAAGAAGAACCAAATGGCTGTCACCAAGGTTAGAGCAATTAAATCTACTTAAGAAAATGAAATGTCTGAAGTTCGAAAGTAAAGAAGAAGTAGAATATTTAATGATTATTAAAACATATTACGAAGAATTTAATTTTTAAAATTATTATATGAAATCTGTAAATATCGTTCACTTATTGAGAGAATAATTGTGCATTTGTAGATTATATTTAATCATGCTGTGTAGTTATTTTTGTAAATAAAAATTGTTAGTTTTTATAATAATAATTTGCAAATTCTGCAGAACGACGATAATATTTGCTTAAACGAGAAAGTTATGAACGCTTTATCTTCAAACCGATAACTAATAAATAACGAGCTAGTTATTCTAAAGTAAGTACATGATGATTATTAAATTGTTTGCTCAGCGAAAATCAAAATACGATTAAATTTTGTATCTATTTATATTTGTTTCATTAATAATTTCACATTTCAATTTTTGAAGATTCAAAATATTTAAAAATTTCAAGCAAATGAATGTTAATAGAGCATATAATGAATGGTCACTGCAATGAAATTATGAAATATGTTTGTGCAAATGCTTATTTAATGAAGTATGTGTTGTATATAGAATATTTTAATAATTTTGATTGATTTAAAGTGATTTGTGAAGGATAATTTGTAAGGAATGTGTTGGTTTGGTTGCAAACTCTTTTTGAATTTGGTTGGACTTGAGGACGTATTTCTTGTAAATGTAAATAGTTTATTTTTTAATTAAATTGATGAGCTAATGATGAGTAAATAGTGGTTATAGGGTGATTGGGAATTGTAAATTTTTAATGAGAATTAAGGGAAAGTTTGTTGGTTTGATGAATGGTGATAGCATGGCGCATGGGTCTTGCGCAGCCATATAAACATTGGTATATGTGGTGTGGAGTAGCGTACGTCACGGCCGCGTCACCAAAATCATAGCTTCGTTGGTGTTTAGCTGGATTGTGCTCGACTAGTGCACATTACAAACTTACCGCAACAATGGAATTGGTAACAGAATTGGTAAACAACCAGATTGCCCTTTGTATTACAGTCGCAACTGTGATCGGTTTCTCCGTCCTGTTGTACGCCTGCAGTTTCAAATCGACGGTGAGACCACCTTTTGAAAAAATATCCTCGATATCCAGTGATGACCGGAAGCAAGGTGGCAAGAAAAAGAAACCCAAGGAAAAGGTATCTATGGTAATCCCCAACCCTACAATCACTCACGCATTTCCGGAAATCTATTGTTGGATCCCGGATTTGGGGTATTAGAGCAGTGTCAGACCCACCATATGTTCTTCCATTATATTCTTTAAATAACTTCTATCTTATAATTATTTTTATAATTGAGCCCAAATAAACAGGGTCACGATTTCGCTGCCCGCCAAATATTCATATTTCCCGCACGCAATTTATCGTATTCAGCTCGTCCCATCCTCCTGCAGATTTTATATGAACGTGCACATAACATCCTCATTTCTTATTGCAGAAATCCACGGCAAACGGCCACATAGCTAATTCCGTTGAAACCAAGACTGAAAAGTCTCCAGCTAAGCAGCAGAAGAAGTCCCCAGCGAAGGAAACTGCTGAGCCTCAAGTGAAGAAGCAAGAGAACAAGAAGGAGACTGAGAAGAACAAGAAGAATGAAGCAATCAAGTCCAAGGAAACTGTTGTGGAAGTCAAGAGCAAAAAGAGCAAGTCCAAAGTTATCCATGAGAAACCAGTTGATTACGATGAGGGTAACTGGGAGAAGGTGATGACCAAAGCTGACAAGAAGAAGAAGCAGGATGGCAGCCCAGCCAAGAAGGAGAAGAAGAAGCCCGCTGAGAAATCGGTGGAAATTGAAAAGTTCTCCAAGGAAGTGGTTAACAAGGAGCTGAAGGAGAAGGAAAGCCAGAAGCTGGTTGAACCGAAGCAGGAGCCAGCCCCAGTAATCGATGAGGTCATAGAGGTGGTTGAGAAGAAAGAGAAGGTTGTGAAGAAGGAGAAAAAAGTAGAAAGTAAACCAATTGTTGAACCAGTTGTGGAGCTAATAGCTGAGGCTATGAATGAGCAGCCAGCTGAGAAAGTTGAGGGAACCGTCGTCATCGACGAATTAGGAGGTAAGACGCGATTCAACCATTATCTAACCGATTATTAATAAAACTCTTTCTTCAGATGTGTGGACAGAGGCCAAGGTGCCCAAGAAAGGTAAGAAAAAAGCGCGTAGAGACAATTAAGCACAAGTCCATCCAATTTGTGTTAGGTATGTGATTGCAATCAAGCACTTGAGACAGGATCTCAGCAAAAATAATATATGATAAAGACTTAAGTAGCTTATATACATATATATATATATAAAATAAGACAAGACAGATCAACAAGATTTATCGAAAAAAAAAAATTAAAAAAAAATGCATTCCATTTATATTTTATACAAATAATACACATTGTTCAAAAGCAGCAACAAAAAAAAAATAAAGAAAATTTGCTAGTCACTCAAATTGCAGAGAACATACATAATTTTCATCATATGATTTGCATCGGTGCCAAAAGAGTCGATCTTACCTTTTTTTTATATGTATATATATATATACTAAAAGAGAAAATATCACGAAGGCCTTAATATGTCTATGCAATTTGTTGCAAATATTTTTAATAAAAGTAAAAGGGATAAAAAAAAATACACGAACTATTTTAAAGATAAAGTGAATTATATAACAAATGTAGGTTTAAAAGTCTTCCATATTGTTTGAAACAATTTAATGAATAAAGTAAAGAAAATAATAAGAAAAATATATATATGTATTAGTTATTTATTGAATGTATACAATTACTTTCTGCGATGCACTATAAATAATTGCTGAATGCTTCAAATGTGTCATCATCCATCATTCAAATGATTTCAAAGCTGAAATCGTCATTTCGATTTACAAATTTAAAATAATTGTTAAAATATTAAATTTTAAAAAAAAAGTCTCAGATATTTCGTGCCGGATTGCGAAACGATCGATTTTTTTTATAGTGCATTTTTTGTTTCATACCTATGTTATTATATTGTTTGTAGATTAACTATGTGTTATTAAATAAAAAAAAAAAAGCTCAACGATGGTAATTAAAGTGTAGTGAAATTATGATTATTACTCTTAAACATGCTTCTTATTGCCAGTTACTATTCTCTTTGTCATTTTTCTTTTATTAATTATTACTAATCTTGGTAACTCACAGCTCCTAAACTGGACTTCATTGTGCAAAGTGAATTGTAAATAATTAACTATTTATTAGATCAATTATTTTTTTTGTAACGAAACTAATATATTCGGAATATTTGTACACATCATTATTTTGAATGTAATTGCTTTCTCTATTATTATTATTCTTTTCTCTCCTTCCTTTTTTTTTAACTAGTTTTCGGTGTTTGTTTTTTTATATATATATATACACAATCTGTAGTTGTATATACGTTTTTATTTAGTGCCTTGGTTAATATATTTTATATAATTTGATATTCAGCAATCTAATTAGTAATTAGCAATGATTTATATACGATTTTTATTAACTGTATTCTTACACGTTTCGTTTCTTTTACGATTATTGTTTTCCTTTTATATATATATGCGAATTGTATGTGTGGCATTTAATATATATTAGTTTTTAATTGTAAATATCATTGTAAATGATTTATAAAGGTCAGTGGATTGTTTTTATCATTTGGGGACCATCTATGAAAATAAAATATATTTTAAAAACATCGCCGATTTCGTTTCGCCGACCTATTACCACGTCGCTTCTAATCTCCTGCAATTATCCCAAATTAATCTAAACTTACAGCATGCTTAAGTCGGAACAAAATGATCCAAATCGAAGAAAGAAAAGAATTTACTCTCGCTGCATAACTGGATTTCAGTTGGAGGTTGAGGCCGAATATTTCATAACTAAAATAGTTTTCGACGTGGCTGAACCGGAACAGATTATCACGATGTGTCCGTTTCGTCGCCGCTAATTGAAGACCTTGAACTGATTGAGGTCGATCTGAAGGTTCTAGAGAGAGAGAAAAAAAATCTACGAATGCGGATCGACCGAGAGTCGCAAAATTTTATGAATTAAAAGAAATCCCGTTCTTTGATGAACCTCTTAAAATCCATCCGCCTATAACTAAAAACTGTTATTTTAATTTATTTGATGGCATTTTTTCTATATTTATTTTTTATCACAAGTTTAGTACGAAATTATTTCATGGGTCAATCAGCAATTGTGGATGTCATAAAATATATCAAACATTTCATATAACTCAATTTTATTGCTTTAACTACGCTACATAAAACTTCATTTAACGATTACTAACTTTTTTTATATTGGAATGCGGCTTCATAATCAAAGGAATCAATTATTTCATAAATAGTTTTAATTGTCTTAAATATTGACTTTGAAACGGTTTTATTTGATGTTGCCTCTCATTTTTCACATTTAAATAAATACTGTAATAAAAAAAGCAATATTTATATTCGGAATGTTCATTAATTTCGAACCAGACGTTCTTAAATAGGTCAACCGAACAACCACAAAGATTCTTTTTGGACCATATGTCTTTTTTCGACAGCAATGACATCATCGCATTTAGAATAACGCGAAGTCGTTTTTAAAATAGTTAAATGATCTATTTTCTCTCTCTACACGCTCGTAAATTTAAATAGAATTTGTATTTGTCTTTTGATAAATTTATCTTCATTCAAGTTCAACTTGACGTTATTTATAATCTTTCAAATTATTATTTATTTATGATACGTGTGAATTAATTATCAAAGCCTTTACTAAAATATATGTACTATATTATTTACTTACAGATTTACTACAAATAAAATTTTCAATAAGTATTTTTTAATTAATAATTAATTAATTGATGATTAAATTATTTAACTTTATTATCATTTTTAAATAGTAAATAAAGCTTTATTAAAACATATGCAACCAACTATACTTATATTTCTGGTGGATGCACCTGGTACAATATAAAAGTCCTACTAAAATTGCGTTTTTAAACATATTTATCCAAAACTGTTACTTCTTTCTCGCCGGAGATTTGCTTTTACTCGATCGCTTCGTTTTCTTCTTTTTACTGGGCGACGGTTTTCTTCCCTTCTTCTTTATTTTCTTGGAAAGCGTTTTCTTTCTACCTCCGATTTCGATGGACATGGACTTTATAGGTGGCGATTTCGTCGGCGATTCTGGAACTCTGACGAAGCTATCGTAACTGTACAGTTTACAAACGTCGCCTGCAAAATATATATTTTGAAAAAATGTCCGGATTTGTTTATTTTGCAAATTTAATTCGTACCCGTGCAGAAATCCTCTTGACAATCCGGACAGTTGACGACTCGCCATTCGACGACGCCACCTCTATTTTTCACCTTCCTAATATGCGGATCGGTGGAGTACACGCTCTTCGACTTCGTTTCCGCTTTGAGCTCGAACTTTTTAAGCTCGATCATTCTACAAGATCAGGTGAATGAAATAAAGTAAGATTTGAACGGAATCGATATAATATATATTTGAAAAAAGAACCAAATAGATTAACAGTGTTTTAGAACAATTTGGAAACATAATAATAGTCCGATTAAAACAGTACTCGTAATATAACGATAATATTGAAATTACCTTGAAAAGAAGTTCTCTTCGTTTTTGCTTTTTGGTCGTATGCTTGTTAACATTTTCCAATCGATTGGCACGACGGCCAACTCGCTGATCTTCAAGCTGAGCATTTCCACGGGGATCGGGTCGTGGAACTGGAAGGGCTTTCGCATCGTTTTGAAGTCTTTTCTGCCCGTTTTGAATTTCATTCGTTTGACGTTATCTCGAACTTTGGTATCGTCGTGCTTGAGCTTTTCCGGCTTGATCTTGAAATCCGGTACTTTGTCGAAGAGTTTCCGGAATTCCTCTTTGGTGTTTGCGGTGGCTTTGGAGAGATCCAGAACCGGCCCCGACTCTCTTTTCTTATTTAAAAAATCGTCCATATCATCTAACAAAGATTACGTATAAAAGTTATGTGATAATGCATGGATAATAATTTATATGTAAGTATATGAGAATAATAGGCCCAAATTGCGTATAAAAATATATATGAAATTTCTTTTTTTCTTCTTATGGATGTCTGCTGGGAGAGTACGACATGGAGTTTGATGGTGTATCATCCCAATGCTCGTGTTTCAGCATTAAGCCGTGATGAATGAGGTTCAACTTTTCGAGGACATCGCTTTCATTGTCTTGATTGGTGCCGTTAAAATCTGGTAGTTTGTTTCCATCTTCAATTAAATCGTTTTTGTACTGAAGACATTCCCGCGGCGAATTATGCTCGATCTTCAGGATGTCGACAACCTTAAGCTGATCCGTGTACTTTTCCCGCTCCCTCTTGCACCTGCAGCAGCACTGGTGCGTCTTCGTTTTAAAGTAGATGTGATCTTTATCAGATTCTATAGGCACTATCTCCGTCTGATAAACGCGAACGTTCTCCGCGAAAACATGCTCGTTCTTCCTCCACAAAGCTCGTGATTGCTTCTCGGCGTAACCCTTCTTCCTGTAAGTTCTCGGACTCCCCGTTTGACTATCGTCGCTTGAATGCGGCGAATAATTGCGGCATTTATCCTCGTACCCCTTCGTCTGCCTCATCTTCTGTCGCATCTTCCTCCTCTGATACAAGGGATCCTTTTCGCTCTGCTTCAAATATCGAGTCGGAGGTCGATTCACGCCCCATTTGGGTCGATCCTCGACGTTCTCTCTGAACTCGCTCCTCGAACGCCTCTCCTTCCGACACCTTCCCTCGTAGCTGATTTCCAAATTGGATAACTTCTCGCGCACGTACTTCTCCCTGTGATCTTCCTGCTTGAACTCCGTGAAGTCCGTTTGCGTGCTGCTATCGCACATTCTCTTATTGCGATATTGCGTTGGAGTCAATATGCGATTTTCAGTTCTCGCTGTATTAATCGTGCTCCTGTCAGTCAAAGGAACGGCAACAGGAACCGCACTCGTGGCAGCAGGATTGATCGTTGGTATTAACACGGCGAATTGAAGGGTGTGCATCGATTCCAAGGGGTTTTGCAGCATTAAAGCTAGATTCTCCTGAGATAATTGTTGATTTAAATTAATCAACGTATTATTATTGTTGTTCTGTTGATTATTATTAACTTTATCGGTATTAACCGGTGGCATCTCGATATTCTGCGAAATCTTCTCTTTAGTATACTCAACATTGCTATCCTTATTATTATTATTATTATTAATAATTACAGATTTTTCAGCGTTTATCGACGGCAATTCAACGGTTTCACCTTTATCGACAGGACATTTATCCTTTTTTACCTCCGCTTTCAACTTATCAACCTCCACCACGTTTTCCGCTATATTCAGATTCTGCTTCAGCAGTTTCTGCTTAGCCTGTTTAGCCTCCTTCTCAGCAATCTCTATGGCCTCCTGCAACGCCTCTTTTCGTCTCCTCTCCCTCTCCAACTTTTCCTCCCGAATTCGATTCTCCTGCTCCTGCCTCTTCCGCTCCAACTCCTGTTCTCTCGCAATCCTCGCCTCTTCTTCGTATTCCTCTCGTATCTTTCTAACTCTTTCCTCCTGTCTCTTCCGCTCTCGCTCCTCCAGCTGCTGCTTTATCGCCTCTTGATGCTCCAACGCAATCTGCCTCTTCCTTTCCCTTTCCGCCAATTCCAAAGGCTCCACCCGAATATTCTGACCACGTATGTAACTTCTGCGAAAAAAGGGATATCGCATCAATAAAAGCGTATTGATCTACTAACATAAATGTCTGATGTGGGAACGAAACTAAATAAGCATATTGTGTGAAATATCTTATGACTAATGCAGAAATATCGATTCGCCTCGGAGACGGTGGAAGTAGGTTATCGCGATTTCTTAAAATCTAATTAGCGATAAAATATTCAGCGAACGGTCGACTTTTATTTATTTTTTTTGCGATTTTCCTCAAGGTCTTATAGCCCTTCATTAACCTTCATCAAGTGCTGCACCCCTTTAAGTTTCTCTAAAAATATATTCGCACGCATCATTAAACCCAATTTTTTATTATTTCTCCGACAACAATGCTACAATTTTTATATTACTACATTTTTTAGGTTGAAAACCTTTTATCTAAATTAAAGTCGACACAAATTTATAAGTAATTAATATGTTTGATATAAAAAAATGAAAATATGTACGGAATATATTACAATAATTTTAAATTATTTAAAAAGTCAAATTATTATTAAATATTTTGTGTTATTTATTTTTTGGTTGTTTTGTATAAACTATGACTTTATTTCATTTAATATGTTATTTAGTTTCGTTCCTAATTTAAGGGTGAAATGTGCATAATCAGTTTTATAGTCACCTAGTTTGCGAGCTGCTTGATCCTGTGCAGGGTCTCTCCACATAGTCCTGCTCCGGTGATTCCGCTGGTGAATTATTGGAGACGACGAGTTCCGTGTCCCCTTCGAGTCCTCGCTTCACCCATCCCGGTGTATCGTTGCTCTTGAGGAAACTTTGCACCTCCTTCGGCTCCCAGAACTTTCCTACGTGCAACCCTCTGTCTCTCCATTTAGGACGATCTTCTCTTCCGCTGGACGAAGACTCATAGCCAAGATGATGATTGTTCCAGTTAGTTGGTGGAAGATACTCCGGAGTTTGGTTCGGGTTGTCGCTGCCATAGCCTGACGTCTCGCCGCCCATCTCCTTATCCAATTTTTCGTCTGACGTATAACTAACGTTCTGGTTCTTATAGAGCGGTGGAAGACTGGGCCGTCCCTGGGAACTTGCGAAGGAATCTCGGCGTACGTACTCGTTCTCCTTCTGATATTTCGAAGCATATTTCGATCTGATAAATACAAAATACAAGAAAAAAAACACACCGATAACGTAAAAACTCTTCAATGACATCGATTAACTAAAGACAAACACGCTAAATCTAAATTCTTCATCATCATGATCATCCTCTTCTTTTCATTATAACTTTTTTATTATTTTGTTCAGTGTTTGCAGGAGCGTTGAACCTTCAAGTTCAGCGCATCGCAATCGATTTCCAGCAGGTGTAATGTTAAACAAACTAGAATAAACTGATAAAATTTACCTCAAATAAGGTTTATCGTAGAGCTGAAGCGATTCCCGACTACCCCACGGAACATTTTCGCATAGCCCGGCCAATTCTTCTAAAAATACAAAATTTGTAATTGAAGCGCACGCTCAATCCTTTTCAAAATAACTTTCGAAGAATGATAATCACCTCTTTCGCGCGCCCACTGAAGCTTTTTGCGCTCGATTAAAGACTGTGCGGTTCTTTTGATATCATCGTACGTGGTGGACATTTGATAATTTTTATTTTTGTATGATTATATTATTAGATGATCATAATATTTTCAACATTTCAATACATAACTGAAACACACGCATTTTGGGCCTACGTTCGTTTTTGTCTTCTATATTATTGTTATTACTTAATTTTTCGTATTTGTAGAGAAAAGCTCTGTGTGTACTCACCGACGATCGGATCAAAGTTGAATATATACTTTACTTCATTATGCAACCAACGATACTTAAGGTGGTGTTGTAAGTAGTTGTGCTTTGGGGGACTGGTAATTGGAAATGGGAAGCGCGCGACCGCAGCTAGCCGTAGAAGCTTTAATCTTGTATTTGATCAATGTGGTTCCCTAGGAAACATACATGCAAACATGTTAAGGTTAATGTCCCAAGGATCCTTCGTGCGGCGGATCCGAATTTTAAGCTCTGCAGAGGGGGAAAGTTGGAGCAACAACTGGCACGAATTTGCAAATGCGACCTCAAAACACCACCAGACTAGATGACACACTAGATAGTAATTTCCTATTGCTAATTACTGCACTTGAATTGCGCAAACCTGCAACAAAATTTATACAATATAATACATAAAAAAAACATTTAAACTTACATTTTTGTTAATTATGAGAGAAATAAACGATTATAGCTGCTGTCAGTCAAAACATTAAAACAATTGAACACGTGAAATAAAAGCTCATGTCTCTTGTAATTAAAATCAAAACATGATTAATAAATATTTTTACTTTGAAAATACTTTCAATATCAAACTGTAATTATAAACTTTTGCGAAATGAAAGCTACATTATTGTTTAACAGAAACATTAATTTTCTGCAAAAGTTTTAATCGAACCAACAAACAAAGAACCGGCAAATCCTCATGGGGTTAATATTCTTGACCCAGATTTCACCCCGAATCACCACCATCGCATTTTTTTTATATAAGAAAAGGATTCCAATCGATAGCAGAAAAAGAAAATACGCTTTTAACTTGATTGTTTCGTGAAAAGCAACAAAATGTAATGGAATAAATCGATCCACGAATTGAATACAATTTATGTATTTCAAACATAATTGATTAAAGAAATAAAAGCATACAAATATTGTAATTGATTTTAAACTTACAAATGTTACATATTTTTTTATTTATAGTTATTGGTTAGTTGATGTTAAAAAATATGTCTTGTACTTCTTTGTAGGTGACAATGAATAAACATGTTTTAACTAATATTAGTATTGAGTTGTAAGTCTACAAAAGACTCGTTATAATTGTATGCTTAAGGTCAAATATCAAAATGTCCCAAGAGCAAGTTTAATTATTGAAAAAAAGTAATGTTGCACGAATGTTTCTCTCGTGAGTCTCTTCTAATTGCAGTTTACACTCATTTTTCAAGAAACTGAAAGCTCTTAAGAGACTTTATTATCGAAATTGCAATGTCAATCATTAAAATAATCGCATAAACATTTCTAAGAATTTCGAATTATTTATGAATTTTCTGTAAATATCGTTTATTTCTTGCAACAAATTTGATGTAGAAAAATTCAGCAAAGTAACTTCAATATTAAAATTATTTATTAATACTTTTTTTCAGTACTTAATAATTATAATATTTTTTATTATTATATAGAAATATATTATTTTCATAAGTAATTTATAAATATACTTTCGTTTTCTTCTTCAATATGTTTATGTTATAATTGAAAGACGACCTACTTGCAATTAAATACAGTTTTAATATGGAACCGCAGATCGTTTACTTTCCTTTTATTATATGAATAATAAATTGTTGCATAAATTTAATTCGGTTTTTGGTTTTGGAAAACCCGGACTGTTTCTAATTCTATTCTTAGCAGCGAATCGATATCCAAATAAATTGGAGCATTATTTGCAATTCCCAATAACTGTAATTAGTGTATCTTTTCTTTTTTAAGTGGAGAAATCTGTTTAAAGTTTTATCTATAAATTTAAAAAAAAAATGTACTAGTAAAAGTGTGTAAATAATGGGATGCATGAAGGTAAATGTAGGATGAGGCGTTGAAGAGTGCAAGATATAACTTTCTCCAGCAAACGTCTCTCTGTAACTGTTTAGAGAAGAAGTTGTTAGGGAATCGTGGAAAAGGAAATCAGAGTGCGTGAAGACACCGGACTGTCGCGACCTGCACCAAAAACGACAATAAGAAATTTCGGGGCGGAATTTTTATTTATATATTTTTTTTTTTTTTGTTGGAAAGGACAGCAAAAATTTAAATCGCGTCGCCGCCTCTCCACCACCTGCACATCGAAGACCACTTTCTTCGCGTTTAATGGGTTTTCATTAAATTTTTCGTTATTTATTGCCGCTTTATAGGTCAAGTGGTCAGATTTACGATCGCTATCATGTATACTAAGTTTAAGTGTGTTAGTTCTTTAAAGTGAGTTTGAGAATGAGGAGGCAATGGTGCTTACTAATAATACTGTCCATCGGATTAGCGGGACACGAAACCAGGCACATCTTGCCGGAAGTTCCGGATGTGCTGCATCCTCCGGTACCGGATATACGTAAGTGTTTAAAAATGATTAGCATAGCTGATCAATTTCTATACTCAATAGATTTCTCGATTTCTAGAAATCGTCGATGATTTTAAATAACGATTTCCACTTTTTGCAGTTCTTGGTCAGGACAATGAGACTGTCATCTTGGATGGTATGGACCCTGAGGTCAGTCCCGGTTTATTCCAAGGGGATATGGCGATGACCAACGAGATTTACAACTATTGGAGGGTCGGATTGAAATGGGACGTTTTTCCGGACAAACTCTGGAAGAACGGGGTCGTTCCGTACGCGATTAGCCCACTTTATGGTAATACAGTCTACTTATTTTCTCATGCTAATTTATTCCCTTGCCAATGAAATTAACTACCTATTTTTTTCACTCGCAAAATATTCATGTATTACATATCACTTCATAAATCATTACAAATTCAAGTATGAATTATTAATAAAAGTATTTTTAACTCATTTACTAAATTCCATTCTTCCAAAAACTACAATAGAAATTTCATTATATCACTTTATAAATCATTAGATAATAATAAAATTAACAAAACATAAAAATTAGTTGAACTTATATAATTAAGTTTTCAATATTTTATAAATAATAAATAAAAATTTTCCAATTGAAAAAGGAAAGAAACGTCGTATGCAGAACGAAAGTAATTGAATATTGAGAAAGTAACGAAGTTGAGCTCCAATAATTTTCACTAGCTTGCCGATGCGAAACGTTCGAATTCTTAATTTTCTGGGTCAGAAAGTGCGATGAATTTTCCGCTGCTCAATTTATTCTGTTCCTCGAATTGCTAACGTCATTTTTCCGTTATTTTATTTCAATATTTAATTCCTAAAATAAATGTAGTATTTTCCAAAATAGGACAGAAAAACATCAATTTTGGCCAATAAATTTGTTTCAATAATAAATTTTAATTAAATGCAATTGAATTCTAATCATCTCCAACAGCGTTGCTCAACCTTTTTGACCAAACAAATTGTTTATATCATAAAAATGATACAAGGTGACAGCTGTCATTTTGTTTCAATTTTTTTTCTATATGGTCTTTACTGTATCAAAAAATGATACAAGGTGACAGGTGTCATTTAGATTCAAAATTAATTCCATATGGATTTTGTATTTTATTAAGTTTTCATGTTCATCATTAAAAAGAAGTAATTTAATTATTAAGGAGAATTAGCATAAAATTTTATTACCAAATAGTAGCTTGTACATAACTCAAAACGTTGCATTGTTGTTAATGAAGAGATTACGTGTAAGAATACCAGCATAACATTGACAAAAAAATGAATAAGTAGGTCAAGGTAGAATGCACATATTTATTTATTAATGATATTTGTATAAGTAATCTATATTTGTATAGCATATTTATATGAATATTACATCAACAAAAATAATTTCCCAAGAAAAGTTGTATGAAATAAACCATCAAATGCATACAAATTTATTGTATTTATTAGTTAACAATAACACTTCTTCCTAAATAAAGATTATTTTCACTAAAAAATATTAGTTTTTAACGTCTTCATTTCTAATAAGGTATTTTAAATCTTCCACTGAAAAATAAATCATTTCATGCATATAATAATTTGTTCATCGTTTTCATATTCATGTACTAATATTATATTCATATATATTTTTAAGTAAAATATGTTTTATGCAATATTTATCTTAGTTGAATAGCTGTAAAATGGAATGTACAAGTTTTTAAAATTAATAGTTCAAAACAAAATTTAAAGAAAAAACTTTTCAGAAGTAAAATTCGAATTGTGTTGTTAAATAATATATTTATATTTTTTAAGATCCAACTGATCATGTGACTATATACAAAGCCATAAGGACCTTAAATTTCATGACGTGCGTGAGATTCGTTCCGTGGAATGGAAAAGCGAAGGACTACCTCCTAATCTGGCCGATAAAATATCCAAAGGGTTGTTGGTCGTTCGTCGGAAAATATGGAGGAACGCAGATAGTGAGTCTTCAGCCACCGGACGACAGCGGTCCCAACTGCTTGGGAACGGAAGGCAGAGCCATACACGAATTGATGCACGCCCTGGGCGTCTTCCACGAGCAGTCGCGCTGGGACCGGGACAAATTCGTTAAAATTCACACCGACAACATCGTTCCAAGTGAGTTAACGGTCTAAAATTAATTTATTTTTCTCTTCATTTCTTTCCAATCCTCGTCTATATTTTCATTTCATTCCAATACTCGTCTTTCTTTTCATGCCTTTTCCTCGTCGTCCGTGCTTCTGGAAAAGTTATGCGAAGCACGCAAATCAATTCAAACGAACAGCCGAAAAATAATTTCGACTCGTTCCGAATACCAAATGCGCTTCTCTTCAAACGAAACGAGTTCAACTCTTATATTTTTCGTTGCTTGCAGGGTACAAATCCAACTTCGATAAGCAGAGCTTGGAGAACACCACGTACAGCTTTGAATACGATTACAATTCGATTATGCACTACGGGCGGTACTACTTCAGCAAAGCCAAAGGAAAACCGACGATAACATCGAAAATGCCCGGCGTCAAGCAGCTGGGACAGAGGAAGGCGATGTCCAAGGGTGACTGTCTCAAACTTAACGATCTTTACGGCTGCCTGGACAATCCCAAACTCAAAAAGAAGTATTACAATATATGCAATTTTCTAGGCGTCTAATCCTTAAACATTTCATATTTATTATTACCATTTAAATCTATTTATTTCTGTTAAATAAACTGTTAAAAATTGATTTTTTTTTTATTTAATACTAGTTTTCACCTGAAATTTATTTATAAATTCTTAAACAACAATTTCCTTAAAAACGTTATTTCCTTAAACAGTTATTTATTTTATATAATTCAATATACTAATCTCCAATTAACAAATTAATTAATTAACGAATTTCAATTAATTGTAAGGTGTACATCATTGTAATAAATTACTTTCCAAATACAAAACTGTTTATTGTTCAATGAGTTGACAGTTAATTATTTATATCAATTTGTCACCTTATTGAAAATGTATTTTCCGTCAAATTACAATGAACAGTTTACCTTTTACTTTAATTGAAAAAGAAATGGTTTATTGTGTGGAAATTATAGTTCATTTTATCTATTGTGTACACAGACTTAATAAATGTTACTATGTACGATAATTAGTTCATTTTTATGAGAAAATCGATGAATTGATTAATTAATAAAATATTCTAAAATAAAACTTTAAATCAATAAAATTATTCTAAAAGTAATAACTAGTGTCTCCATGACTACTACCAATAAATGTTTGTACATCTTCAATAACTTGGACAACTTACTTGACAAGTATCATGTAGCATTTTTAATGATAGAAATTAATTCATTTTCAGAAATACTTCATTAGTTTTACTTTTTCAACTAATCTTTTCTTTTCCTTCCTTTGGCCGGCATTTCTTAATACTATTTTCCCAATTTCCAACCTTTTTATATTTTAGGAATGAAGATATGATATTATTTGATGAGGCTTTATTTCCTCTTTACTATTAATTATACAATGATTTTAGAATATTTAATAAATATTTTCTTGTTTCTAAATAGGTAGTTTTTAATTTAACAAAATATGCACACACAAAACATCGCGTACATTGAATACACTATATTCTAATAAAAAATAGAGAATAACCAAATCAATAAAAGACCTTGACTGGAGTTGTCCATTATAAATAAATTAGTTTCGTGTACTTCAATAACACAAAGGTTATAAAGGGTCATGTTTGTGCATACGGGAATCGATGAATAATTATGAAATCCAATTATTACAAACATATAGAAGTAAATAATTTGTTTTCTTTACATAAAATAATCAAAAATATTATTTCTTGTCATTAAAAAAAATATTTTGAGAATTAAGGATGATAAATAATAATTAAGAGTTTAATTAAATTTAATTATTCTTGTTTTTCTGCTAAATATTTAGATACTAAACTCTCTTTTAGAATATTCCTAGGAACGTAATCAGGAGCAACAGGCCACGATATATCTGAAAATAATAATTAGAATAAACTAAGATCGGGATTGGTTCAATTTGGCAATGTATTCAAATTTCAACCAATCAGTAGCTTAGATTATAAACGCACCTAGGAAATCTTGAAACTCAGGTATGTTTCCATAGCTACAATGATAGTCATCTATATCAAACAGTTTCTGATCTTCCAATAGCATTTCAAATAATTTATCATCAACCAATAATTCCATCTCAACATTGTCACAAATTTCAATCTAAAAAATAAATATGAATTAATCAAACTGACGTAATTTCGTTTATAATTCACTTACAATTGTACGACCTCCGTCAACCAATTTCATAGCATCCAAATTAGCGCCCAATCGATGCGCAGCTTTAATAATTTTTATTATGCTTTCATCATCCGAGCTTTTCAAGTCCGAATTCCAAGGATTCGGAGTGACACTAACCCAGTTTTTTAGCAACCTCTATCCGACAAAAAAAAACATCAATCAATACTTTTCGTTCCATTTTCAAGCATATGTTATAACATTACATGTTTAATGTTATGTTGAGCAACCAATAATTTTACTCGTCCAAATGCGATGCTCCCTTTCAGCAAATTTAAATGTTCGTTAAGGCCGGATTCTGGGCCCTTCAAAAATAGGTTTAAACTTGCAGGATAATTATTAAATAATAATTATTACCTCGACAACGATTAAAAAATGTTTACTGAAGCTCAAGACGAAGCCCGTTAATAGTTCTTCGCAATGGCCAGAATTGATACGAGCGATGATATTCTTTAAATATAGACGAATGTTGGTGCTAGAATTTTGCTCAATTTGGCATTCACCTATGTAAACTATTCTATGAATGAAGATTTTCTGCAATGTTACAGGTACATTAATTTCGCATGTTTTCACTTCTTCATTGATAAATTTAATCTCTATTTTATCAAACCGTCAGTTCATTGATTATGACGTTCATTCAAATAGCAAACGCTGCAAATTAACAGATGACCCAATACATTTTAGTGCTAAATTTGTTTTATAAATTGCATGCTTTTGCAATTAACTGACATATCTATAGATCAAAGTACAAATTGTATTACGTACGAAAAATACCAATTACATCAACGACTTGCCTAAATACGCAATTTCATTGTATCTAATCTCGAGTATATTTATGGTAAAAGCGATAACCAAATTTATTACTTACTCGATTTAACAATTTCATGCGATCGCACAAAATATCATACAAACTTTTGGGGCGTTTTTCTCGATGTGTGAGATTTAATGCTGGACGCTTTGAGAATTTCTTATACATTTTACTCGGACTGCACAAATTTCGTATTGATCAAACAATTTAATCAATATTTACTACAATGATGTAGTCAAGAGCTATTGGAAATGTTGGGTTTAAATTTAATAGAAATATTTGCAATACTAATTTGTAAGTTTATTTGGGGAACAATTCCGTTAAATCTACTCTACCAAAGAACATTACAAAACCAGAATCACAATTCCAATTTTATTTTAATTCATATAAAATGAATGTTAATGCTACATATCGCATTAAAGTCGTAATAATACCAAAGTTAATATATATTTATCATGATTACATCATTCAATTATCATATAATCAAATACCCTTTTTTATACAAACACACTCTACCAATATATGCGGTATATACACAGAAATACGTGATGTTGAAAAAAAAATTACAGTTCGAAAAGAAACAAATAAAAAATATGATCAAAAACATGAAGTTAGAAAATGTTTATTAACAGAATCATAATAGATGTTACATGTTAAATAAAATAAAACTTTTCTTACAAGGAGGAATTAAAGTAAAAAAATACTACGCTAATCACAGGCATACATATATAAATAGTAACACAAAACAGAATTGTACTATGTAATTTAAAAACCCTGCCAAGAATTTAAATCACAAAAAAGAAAATCTTAGAACATTGAATCCTTTGTTTTATATGTCGTTTAAAAATAGAAAATTTTGAGAAATATTTAAGAAATAAGTTATTTATACAATAAATAAATTGGAATCTACATAAATCTCATCTAAGGATTTCTTTTGTTTAAATGTATCCACTAAAGATGGTGGAATGCTTAAATGTTCAGTATATGTATTTCTTAGTAGGCTGAAAAAGAAAAGAAAGGCGAATATTAATATCATGTTATGTAAAAGATGTTGTTTTCAAGTGTATTAATACTTACAGCCATTGCCCATATTCGATTTGTTATCATCAAATCTGTGGTGCATGCGCGGCCTGTTGTTTTCGCCACCCCTGTGATTATTGTATCCTCCCCATCTGCCTCCTCCTTTACCGTATCCACCACGGTAACCACCGCCGCCACCGCCTCCACGGCATGCCATCTCAGACAGTTTAGGGTTGATTACCTAAAGAAATTATATAAATTAAATATCAAAAAAGAACTAATAGATTTTTGATAATATTAAAATTGAAATTCAATGTAGGGAAGTTAGAGGATGGACTCCAGACAAATACGTGTGGAATCCGAAGGTTGTCTTCCCGCTAATAATATCCCTCACAACAGCATTCATGAACCACCGAGATACAAAGTGAATACATGCCAAATTGCGAGGGAAAAAATATAAATATCAAAATAGAAATAAAAATGTAACTAACCTGATTTGCTTCTTTTAATACTGATACGAGATCTTTAGCCTGTCTGAAGTTGTTAGGAGTGAAAAAGGCATAAGATGTTCCGGTAGTATCAGATCTTCCAGTACGTCCAATACGATGGATATAATCTTCCGACGAGTTTGGATAATCAAAGTTTATCACGTACTTAATACCTTCCACATCTAATAAAAATCATAATGTTATTGGACAAATAATAAAATGGTGAGAGTACTGAAAATTGGTTATTGACTTTGAAGTTAAGAATTTAAAAAAAAAATGTTAAATGAAAAACTTTATAAATTATTCTATAAAAAAAAAATGATCAGAAAATGTAATCTCGGAAAAATAAATAATAAATAAAGTAAAATTATCTAAATACTAACCAGTGCGCTCGAGAACATTAAGAATCCACAAGACGCTAGGCTATGTACGATTTACAGCTATAGTAGCAAATAAACTGGCTGCAGCAGATCCCAATATTAAGTTGTCGAAATTGGTCAATCCACTGCAGGACCGAACGGAAGACAATAATACTTTGTGAATGACATCTGTTTGAATAATCTTCTATTTGGATCATGGGAGTTTGCAGTTTGTAAAGGTGTTTTGGTAAACAGTAAGTGTGATCCATAGTTGTATTAGTGTTTTTTTTGTATTATTACTGAATGTGTGGTTTACATTCAGCGGAATGGAAAGGATTAGATTATTAATCAGATAACAAACATGTGCCATCATACAAGTGTTGCATCATCAGATCTTCCTGAATCGGTCATCTACCTCATTAGCTGATCTACACCTCAGCAGGGTAGCCAGCCAGAGGCACCGCAAGACTCAGAATTGCGTCCTTTATAGGAGAACGCAAAAAAGGCGTATTCATTAGCACTCACTAGCTAAAAACTACGCTCATCCTGCATGTGCCTCTAAAACAAAAAAGGACAACCAGACTGATTAATATGTCTTAGCTTTACTTAAAGTAACTTAAAGCTATTGAGTTATAACCATTAGTACAACTTGTGGGACAAATAAAGAGTACATGAACACACATACATTGGCATCTTAATACAGAAGTTCCCAAATTATTAACACCAGTTTTGCATAAGTAGATGTTAAAATTACACAACTCCTTGGATTATTCATCCAATGTGTGATCATGACACTTAGAAGTACTAAATTCGTCTCTAAACAATAAAATAAAACAAACCAGTCTGGAACATCCCCATATGCTACTATGCCAAAATAAAATAAAATTATTTATCGAAAATAAAACTTAAAGAAACCCGTTTGTTAAAATTTAAATATTAAAATAAAATGTTTTTTTTTTCTTTGTGTAAATTTTGAATGTTTTAAAGTAGTGTAAGAAAATGTAAAGTAACTTACCAAGCCCACGAGCTGCTACATCAGTAGCAACCAAAATGCTAGTCTTTCCGTTACGGAATTCACGCAATACATAATCACGCTCCTGCTGGCTCTTGTCACCATGCATGCACACTGCTGGCCATCCATTCCTGCGAATATTCCTTGTAATTTGTTCTACTTTCCTTTTGGTTTCAACAAAAATAATGGTCTTCGCTCCAGGTTCACCATTATTTCCAATTTCTTCCAATAATGTGTTTAATCTGTAATAAAAACAAGTAATTTAGATAATGTGCTTACATAAATGATATTGATAAATGTTAAAATAATATTGAATCAGTTCTTCTTAAGGGTTATAATAAGCATCAACATGGAATGTCTGAATATTTTTGTCATCATATGAATTTGATAATTAATTTAAATTATATAAAATAAAAAATACTTACTTGACTTCCTTCTCATATTCCTGGCAAACATCAACAATTTGTAAAATGTTGTGGTTGGCGGATAATTGCAGAGAGCCAATATTAATTTGCACATAATTATTCAGAAAATCTGAAGCCAATTTCCTAACTTCTTTGGGCCAGGTTGCAGACCACATAAGGGTTTGCCTGTCTGGCCTGATTTGCTCAATAATAGTACGAATTTGTGGTTCAAAACCCATGTCCAACATACGGTCAGCTTCATCCAATACAAGATATGTGCACCTTGACAGATTTGTGGTTCCTCTTTCCAAGAAATCAATAAGCCTTCCGGGTGTGGCAATGACAATTTCCACGCCATTTTCCAAATCGCGCGCCTGCGGCCCTTTGGGAGCGCCACCAAATATACATGTGTTCTTCACATATGAATTTTTGCCAAAATCTGTGGCGACTTGCTGAATCTGCTGTGCAAGTTCACGTGTTGGTGCCAGTACAAGAGCAATAGGTCCATCACCTCGGCTAATCGGTTGCTGGTTATTGATATGTACAATGGCTGGCAATATGTAAGCCAATGTTTTGCCTGAACCTGTTTGTGCAATGCCAACCATGTTCTTCCCACTCATTGCAATGGGCCAGCCTTGTGCTTGAATAGCCGTAGGTGTATCATAACCTTGCTTTTTAATACTGGCCATCACATAATCTGGGAAACTAGCTTCCTCGAAGTACTGGATAGGGTCAGGAATTTCCTCTCCTTCGACAGTAATTTGCTTGGAAATACGGTATTGTTCAACCTCGTAGCGAGAGCGGTTGGAGACGTCATGGTGTGGCACATAGAAATCTTTCTTGAACGGCCTCAATTTGTTCATCTCCCAGGAAGGTTTCCTCAGTCCACCTCCAGGTTGATCCCAACCACCTCCAGAGCGATTGTTTCCTCCGGAACGGTTGTGTCCGCCACCGCCTCCACGGAAACGTCCACCACCACCGCCTCCGCCGCCACCACCACCATTTCTGTATGATCCACCTCCTGATCGGCCCTTGAAGGAACCTCCACCTCCACCGCCACCTCCGCCACCGCCGTTTTTACCGTAAGACCTATTAACAAAAGAATACATGATTAATTATAAATAACGAATTATATAATCGAAATATCGCAACTCAAAACTGCACTGCATCGCGAAAGTCAAATGGCGTCTCTACGAATGTATTGATTAATGTTCGCCGCAAACAAAATGGCCTCCCGCATCGAAACGGGAAAAAAAAACATGGATCATGAATCACCATAGTTTTTCGCCACTCGACAGGAAAAATGATATTGCGACACCACTCATATAAAATAAGAAAATCTACTTACATAATTGAATTTAACGGATGATCCTTATAATTGTTAAATAAACTGGATACTCTTTTCTGCTTGTTGATGGCTTTGTGGATATTCTGGAAGCAGGAATGAACTTTTATCTTTCTGTCCGCACGATATCCCACTGCTGTTTATCAGTTGTTAATGACACTATTTTTGTGAGATTACTAACAATCTGAACTTGACCACAATTTTTTTGCAATATTACAAAACGAAGACCAACTTACCACTTCGAAAGCCAACGGAGGAGAGAGAGAATTTGGGAAGAACGACTGCGTATTATCTCTACGCAGCCGGAAATCGTAGCACGTAGCATGCGCAGTAGGCTCGCAAGTAGGCGGCAAATTTGAACGTTCGACTCTCGCGTTCAAATTTTGTACCTCCACTCTATTCACCTTCAAATCAAGAATAATTGTTTATTTTTATATTTCGTCGTTCACTTATTTTAATTTAACAAAACAGGCAAAATAAATTGAATTAATTATGGCAGAATGTTGCATTTTTGTTTAAACTTAAATTACTGCATCTCGATTTTTGCGATATAAAATAAAAACATACAAAATTGTTGGTTTATTTTTCTTTAATTATATAATCAAAGCACATTTGCTACAAACAACGCATTCAATAACATTTTAAATTGCTTTTTATACAAATTACAATGTTCTATTAAATAAATATTGATGAATATCATTGATTGTATGCTTATGCCAAGTAGTATCTATAAATAAGTTATTGCTGTAGAATACGCCAACAAACTTTGATAAAGTGCGCTGTTAAAATCAAAATAAAAGTTATATCATTTATATTGTCAGTGTTTTATTTACGATTTTTATTTTAAGTCGAATGTAATCTACGTTTTTCTATAGTTTAATTGCATTGCAATGAATTGATTTACACTTGATGCAGTTTCTTTAAAACATGCCACCAGATAAGACTTAAGTTTAAAAGGTATGTAGAAGATATAAAATTTTAAACTAATATAAACGTAGATTTTGCCGACATAACCTAAGAAATTGCAACTGACATTTTCAAATTGTATTTACACGAATTATGTAATTCCACACGTTTCATCCGTGATGGAATGCAGCATGTGAATATTAATATCATGTTTACAATTGTAATTAGTCGAAAGTACAAATAAATAAATTAGAAAGCATTTTTTAATAAAATATTTTTATTTAAATTGCAAACAAATATGATGTGTAACAATAATTAAAATTATTTCAGAAGCGATGGAAGGAAAGTTTGAAAATCTATCGCCGTCTGAGGTTGCTTTGGCAGGAGCCTCTTCAGGTTTCTTCTCAAGAGCTCTAATTCAGCCTTTCGATGTACTAAAAATTCGGTTCCAGTTACAAATGGAACCAATTTCAAAGCACTCGATGTCAAAGTACAGTTCTTTGATGCAGGCAACTCGAATGATCTACAAGGAGGAAGGAGTGGCGGCGTTCTGGAAGGGACATGTCCCTGCACAATTCCTGAGCATCGTCTTTGGGCTGACACAGTTTTGGTGCTATGAAATGTTGGTATATAAATTTAAGAACACCAGCATCGGTCAGCATCAGGCATTCACTAATTTTATATGCGGTTCTGTGGCAGGTAATTATTAGTCCAAAACAATTGTAGATGATGTGCTTTTCTTTGCCTTGGATGTTATTGTGTTGCTTGTTGTTGCTTTGCATTTATCATCAATCAACTTCTTGAGGGACTCGTTTCGCCTCACCAACAGCTTAACATCATCGTTGTTTATCGTTGATCTTTTTGCATGTTTGCTGAATGCTTCCAGATCTTGTCCATACAAACACAACTTTTTCCAAACCAATTCCCCAATAAGCTCCACGCAGTCCGACTCGTATTTAACATTCAAAATTGGTTCCAATTCATTGCAAATTTCTAAAACCGTTGCGTGAATCGCCGGTCGCAGCTTCTTTTCCGCAGACATTGCAAAATATTTACATACACGTAATATTTTTTAAGGTTATCGATTGATTACATTTGTATGCAACCAACATTACATAATTTTCAAATATTCGAGGTCCTTAAACATTTATTTAGTTAATCTTTTGAAATTGTACATATTTTTTTTTGTAGGAACAGCAGCGACTTTTACTTCTTTTCCCTTTGATGTGATGAGAACTCGTCTGGTAGCTCAAAGCGAGGATAATAAAGTATACAAGAGTTTGATGAGCGGATACGTGCACATATTCAAACACGAGGGCTTTGGTGGTTTTTATCGGGGGATAACGCCGACTATATTGGCGGTAGCTCCAAACGCCGGTTGCCAATTCATGTTCTACAAATTCTTTGATAAGCTTTATAAAAAGGTTGTGACTGTGGACAAGGATAGTTACAATCTGACTGGAAGCATGTTTGCTGGCAGTTTGGCGGGTTTGGCTAGTAAATCGTTGCTCTACCCCCTGGACATCACGAGGAAGCGAATGCAGTTGCAGGGATTCCAGAAGTATCGGAAAAAATTCGGCCAGAATTTTATTTGCTACAATATGAGGGACTGCCTGACGAGGATTTACGTGTACGAGGGGTGGTCGGGGTTGTTTAAAGGGATGTCACCAAGCATAATCAAGGCATTAGTTGCCAGTGCTCTAAACTTTACCACCTTCGAAATGGTTTGCATTAGTCTAAACAATTTACATAAAGTGAAATACGAATGATTCTTTATATTTAAATAAACGTTGTTTTTAGTTGTTTTTGTTATTATAACATGATGTTATAACTTTTTAAAATTATGAAATAACAAATATCCATTAGATTTTATATTCATTTATCTGTAATAAGATTGAGTTTTGTGGTGAATGCAAGAAATGAAGTAGCCTCTACCAAAAATGAAGTTAAGACTTCCGCTAAAGAACTAAGAATTATACAACGAAATTACCTTGATGAAAGCTTAAAAAAATGATACTTTAGGATGTAAATACTGCTTTGTATATGAATTTATTTATATAACACCTTCAGGAGCCACATTTCAGGAAGGAATATTTGAAAGAGCTGCATCACTGATCTTTAAGAGCCATATAAATAAAAAAAATATATAACATTGCTCAAAGATGATTCATTACAAATATATAATTGAACAGAAAAGTCTTTATAAGAAAGATTTATCGCATTGATAGTTGAAAATTTAAAGAAGTAAAGCGGATGAATAATAAGAAATTGAAACTGATAGTACATAAATAAATCTGAAATGAAAAAGAATTGCGAAAAGCTAAATATTATCTTTATTAATAAGCAGATTATCGGATATCTGACAGGAAGCGATATCGAATATTGGATTCCCATAGAAAAAGAATGGGCAGAAGCATAACTTTGTTTATTTATTATGTTATATGTTAGTAATTCAACACCGACGACGAGGTTGACTTGTGGCTTAAGCATTTCCACGCCTATTGGTTATGGTGTGTTAAGTAATTCGATACCTCAGCACCTTTCCGCCGGCACTGAAAAAAAAAATAGAAGCACGACGAATGTGTTGGCATGCTTGTAATTATCTGTAACACCAGTGAAGACAGAAGGAGCTTACGTTAGATGTGATGGATGAACAAGGAATTAATAATAATAACATCATCCTAGTTAATAATTTAATTGAGATTTAAGTATCGTATAAAACTATATGTTTGTTTTTTGGCAATAAATAGAAAATGTTATAGAGTCTACTATATAGATTGATGGTTATTAATAATAGTAGGTGGAGTCTTTTCCTCGAAGCTGATGCTGGTGTGGAATTTCGGACCACGCCTGTTCGGAATTGCAGGTGTCCGTCGATGAATCGGGCTTTTGGAAACTAAATGGCCATGTCTGAAACAATTCAAGGAAACCGTTAAGATGATAAATATATGCACACAATATTTCATTTTTCGTCATTTGTCTTTTTCCCTTTTCAATTCGTCCGGATGGTCTAACTAACAGCGTATTAATAGCCCCTAAAATAAGGTCATATAAAATTCACTTGTTTTAAGTGGTATTTACTCAAGTTAAATAAACACGGGTGTCATGTAGAAAGAATAATTAAACGGCGAGCGCCAAATGCCACCAGCTGTTTCCTATTCGGATGCGTTTATTTTTCATAGTCGAACTTTCCATGCTTAAATTAGATTAATATTGTATACTTGAACTTTGAAAGTCAGGAAGAAAGCGGTAAGAATACCGACGCGAGGATGCATTTTGTTTTAGATTTCTTTGTTTATCTGACTTTTATGAGTATTTTTGGAACCATCTTCATATTAATAGTACATACAAAATCTAATTTTTTTTTCTGCATCTTCTTAATTTCATTTAAAATCTATTTAATAAGAAAAAAATGATATAAATATATAAATAAAAATATTGGTAATTTACGTCAAAATAATTATTTTTATTTAATTGAAAGTTGGGTGTAATTAAACTGAGTAAATGTTGGATAATTAGAATTGTTACTAATGATACTATTTGTTATTTCTATTCGTAATAGGTATATAGATCAGCGTTTCTCAACCATTTTGTAGCGACCCATTGCTAAAAGTATTTAACCAGTTCCTCACTTTGACAGATGATGACAGCTGTCATTTCGCTATCCAATTTTTGGTTGAGAAATGCTGGTCACATACATCTCACATTCTGTTTTAAAATGTTCAACTATTATTTTGACATAAAACTAACTACATTTTAAACTATTAATGCGGAATAACAAAATTGGTCCAACAATGATGCAAATATTGAACAAACGGCAACGCAATGCCAGAAAGAATTAAAGTATGTTTACTTACCAGTGTTAATGGGTGTTTGTGTCCGTTTTCTATGGGCACAGTTTGGTCAGTCAATACAGCTTCGAGGTGCGCTATGTAGCTAGTCGCTAATCGCAGCGTGTCCAGTTTTGATAACTTCGTGTCCGCCGGAACCCACGGCAATGTTGTTTTCAGACGGCAGAAAGCCTTGCTCAGCACTCTCATTCGAGCCCTTTCCCTGGCGTTCGCGGCGTTCCTCTGCGGATGATGTTTTGCATCGTCGAAATCGTCGTCGGAGTCCAAATTGCTAGAACATCTCCGTTTTCTAGGCATCTGCAAATACAAGTCAAAATACAATTCATTTCAATACAATTTACATGACACATAAAAAAAAAACTATAAGTGTTATCCATCTGGTACTTAATTTTTGACAGTTTAATGACACACAACTAATAACTTCATATAATATAGGAAAACAATCATATAATATAGGAAAACTTTATAACAATTAACAAAATATTATTTTTTTTATATTCAAAATATTTCTGAAAATATTTTGAAAAATAATAATATTTATGATAACAGCAATACATAAATAAATAACAAATTAAAACGCATTTATAACATAAATAAAATCAATTTTTTCGTCCGTAAAATGATTATTATTTGACTTTTCCGAAAACCAATTGCAATTAAATCCTTATTAAAATTCACTATTAATTCTATGTTCCCTTAAATATTAGCTCTTTTAGACATACAAACATTAATTCTTTCAATTTGATTTATAATTATTTTAAATCATTAACAAATAATAATTTCTCAAAATTTGACAAAAAATAAACATTAATTTACTTACATTTACTTATTAATTTACTTAACGATAGCATTAAAAATATCAATTATAGTTATTCTTTCTTATTAATACTTTGTTCAAAACTATTGTTAACATATTTGCTACAAAAAAATACTCCAATCTTTTTGTTTCGATTCTAAGTAATTAATTTTTTTTTCGATTTGCGACGGATGTTCCAGATCAACGTGTTTAGTGCTGCACTTCCGTTAATGATTTGTCGACGCATCCGACTGCGATCGAGAAGAAATAAGAAAGGAAGTATCGCAATCTGCACTTATTTGTCTCTAATTGTTTGTTCGTTTTAATTGTATATGTTTTTCTATAGTTTTCTTAGTAGTATTAAGTATATATTATTATAAAAGAGTTTAACTATTTGGTGAGTAAAACTTTGAAAGTTGATTATAAATGTTTTTAAAGCTTAATTAAAGCATTATTTTTATCACTACAATCAATGTGATAAGTATAGAAATTATAAAATATTAACTATATTTTACGGTATAATTACTTTAAATAGATATTTCAAAATTAACTAACTTTAATTAGATGAGTAAATATATAAAAGTATATTTTTATATATTTTCTTTAAGAGTTTAAGCTTAATTTAAACTTAAACTAAAAGCACTTATAAAAATAGCGTTAACTGTATTTTATAATAAAAATAATTATTATCTTAATTTTGTGAGTAAATTTTAAAAATAAATAAATTTTAAATACATTTTTGGAAGAAGTTTAAAATTATTAAAGTTAGTTCAAGTCTTTTATTACATAATTCAAGTACTGTAACCAAGGTTACAATACATTACGTAAGTAATGACATTTCAAGTTGTTAATTTCGTGTACTGTCAAAACTAATTATTTATGCAACTAAAGTTACATTTTAACATTATTTAATTAAGAAATACAGTTGAATAAAGTAAATCTACACAATTATAGCTTAATAAATTAATAACCATGAAATGTGGAGGTGTAAACATTATTCTGAAAGTTTATTACTTAAACACTGCACGCAAATGTAAATTCATATTTCATTGAGTTTTATTTAATAGTTAACGGAGGTCGAAATTTTGTTTGAAGTAAAATTTTAAAATAGATTTACTTCGGTGAAAAGAAATTCTAGTTTTTGATTTTCTGTTACACTTGTGACTTAAGTAAAGCTATTTAATAAGTACCAATATTAGTAATTAAATTAACTAAATATACTTAAGTCAAGAAATTAATCATATTAATGAATATACTTATTTTTCTCAGAATATTTTATAAAAATAATTAAGTCATGAAAAACTTGTTTTAATTAATTTAGATGACTTTTAAAATATAAATTTTGTAATGAAAAACTTACCTTTGTGAATTAAAAAAATGTATAAATTTTGTAAACTTTCACGATAAACTAAATTGAAACTATAATTGTTAATTATGTGTTTTAGAAGTATAAACAACAAATATGAAGTGTGCACTAAGGACACTAAGAGTACTTGGAATTCGGAGGAGTTGGGAGAGCAGAACGACGGATGTTATTCCTTTTGCCGTTTTGTTCCTCGCACAGAGATATCGAATTACGCGGACAATATTCCAATTAGTCCTTTGGTAAGAAACGAAAAAAAAACTGTTGCTGCTAAATAAATAGTCTATGGTAGAAAAAAGTGTTTACCTTGAATTATCAACTAACAGTCACAGCAATTAAAGAATCACAGAAACTGAAGGAATGCCGATGCATGCCTAATGATAAAATTAGTGTGCTGGGCGTTCTTCGGGCGGAGCCACGCCCACAGGAGATCCATCTACACGAGCCACGACCAATCACGTTCACCCTCCTTAACTCTACTTATTACTTTCCAGCTTGTGCTATAATTAAGTTGATTGATTTCGATCGTCGTGTCTTTCCACAAAGCGCTTATGGACACATTGACAACAAATTCACATTTGGTCTACAAAGCATAAATCTTTTCATTTTTAATAAATTATTATAATAAATAATTATTATAATAACGATTATTACAATTAATTAAGTTTGTATCCTAAAATATGAAGTTGAGACATTTTCTAATAAAATATTTTCTTAACTAAATATTTTAAACCAATACTTTGTTTTCAGAGTTAAAAATACTATTTTTTCTTAAAGAAAATGAACATCTTATTTTCGAAAAAGGAAAAGTTTAAACCTTTAAAGTTTGTGCAAATGTCAATGATTAACAATAATGCTTCTTCTTAAATGGGAATAATATTCACTAATTTAAGAATATTTTAAAATCTTTGGTTGTTAACTGTTTTTCAGAATTAACTTCTTTAAATTCGTCTTCATTTTCTTTATCTTCATTGGTAATAAGCATTTCTAAATATTCCATTGAAAAATCTTTTGCATTCAACAATTTTAGTATCGTCCAAATTGTTAACATTTTTATTTTTATGTTTTTTTCAACTATAGGTATTTTCTTATTTTGCTTAACTAATTTCTGAGATAAAAATACTATTTTTTCTTAAAGAAAATGAACATCTTATTTTCGAAAAAGGAAAAGTTTAAACCTTTAAAGTTTGTGCAAATGTCAATGATTAACAATAATGCTTCTTCTTAAATGGGAATAATATTCACTAATTTAAGAATATTTTAAAATCTTTGGTTGTTAACTGTTTTTCAGAATTAACTTCTTTAAATTCGTCTTCATTTTCTTTATCTTCATTGGTAATAAGCATTTCTAAATATTCCATTGAAAAATCTTTTGCATTCAACAATTTTAGTATCGTCCAAATTGTTAACATTTTTATTTTTATGTTTTTTTCAACTATAGGTATTTTCTTATTTTGCTTAACTAATTTCTGAGATAAAAATACTATTTTTTCTTAAAGAAAATGAACATCTTATTTTCGAAAAAGGAAAAGTTTAAACCTTTAAAGTTTGTGCAAATGTCAATGATTAACAATAATGCTTCTTCTTAAATGGGAATAATATTCACTAATTTAAGAATATTTTAAAATCTTTGGTTGTTAACTGTTTTTCAGAATTAACTTCTTTAAATTCGTCTTCATTTTCTTTATCTTCATTGGTAATAAGCATTTCTAAATATTCCATTGAAAAATCTTTTGCATTCAACAATTTTAGTATCGTCCAAATTGTTAACATTTTTATTTTTATGTTTTTTTCAACTATAGGTATTTTCTTATTTTGCTTAACTAATTTCTGAGATAAAAATACTATTTTTTCTTAAAGAAAATGAACATCTTATTTTCGAAAAAGGAAAAGTTTAAACCTTTAAAGTTTGTGCAAATGTCAATGATTAACAATAATGCTTCTTCTTAAATGGGAATAATATTCACAAATTTAAGAATATTTTAAAATCTTTGGTTGTTAACTGTTTTTCAGAATTAACTTCTTTAAATTCGTCTTCATTTTCTTTATCTTCATTGGTAATAAGCATTTCTAAATATTCCATTGAAAAATCTTTTGCATTCAACAATTTTAGTATCGTCCAAATTGTTAACATTTTTATTTTTATGTTTTTTTCAACTATAGGTATTTTCTTATTTTGCTTAACTAATTTCTGAGATAAAAATACTATTTTTTCTTAAAGAAAATGAACATCTTATTTTCGAAAAAGGAAAAGTTTAAACCTTTAAAGTTTGTGCAAATGTCAATGATTAACAATAATGCTTCTTCTTAAATGGGAATAATATTCACAAATTTAAGAATATTTTAAAATCTTTGGTTGTTAACTGTTTTTCAGAATTAACTTCTTTAAATTCGTCTTCATTTTCTTTATATTCATTGGTAATAAGGATTTCTAAATATTCCATTGAAAAATCTTTTGCATTCAACAATTTTAGTATCGTCCAAATTGTTAACATTTTTATTTTTATGTTTTTTTCAACTATAGGTATTTTCTTATTTTGCTTAACTAATTTATGAGTAAATTGAACTGTTTTAGTTATTATAAGAAAATGTTACAAATTTCAATATTGTTTATGTTAAAGTAGATTTTATTTATTACTTTCTAGAAATTAGAAAAATACCTATACAAGAAATTTGGACGACATTTTAGTTAGTTTATATTCAATTTTAACATTTTTTTTATTTTTGTATATCCAATACACAAAGAAATATATGAAGTTTATGTTCTCTTCAGTTTTTTGCTAATAAAGACCAGAAATTGTATAAACACGGAATTACCAGAAGGTTATTAGACAAAATGGAAAATGTTCTTGATTTTTATTTTACACTGCAAAACAGAAAATATTTTCTTACCAATTTGTTAAATGTTGCGTTATGCAGTGCAACTTCATTATTTACAAAAATCGATACAAAAACTTTATGAGAATTATTTTTTTTATGTAGAACGTTAATAGTGTTATTATTTCAAAATTGATATTTGTTTAAGGATGTTCTTGGAGGTGTTAAGCTAAAAATACTTGCAAAAACAGAGACACACAGTAAATTAAATCGAATTACGAAGACAGGCGAAGAAGACGTGACTTCCCCTCCCCGCCAGCTGTGTCCTATCACGTCCCGTAAGTTCCTCGTCGCGAAGTACTTCCGTTCTCTCTTACTCGCTTTTCTCTTCGCCGTGAGGGTTCTCAGACCATCCATCCCTTTGGTATAAATATAAATGTACGCGCGATTTATTTATAAATACCCATTTTACGAAAACAATTTTTCGATGATGGATAAACACAATGGGAGTCCTCCCGCGCGTCCTAACTAAACAAACACAAGACCCGTGTGAATCGTATTTACTTATTTATTTGTTTTCCTATTGGCCGCATAGATTTCATTTCGTATTATGCTTAAGTAAATATACACTATACAATGTATACACCTCACTTCTGTTTTTGACCCTCCTCCACCAACAACCCAAAAAAAAAAGAGAAAACCAACTCTTCTCTTCGACATTTCTCCTCACTTGTTTTCGTTATAATCGGATCCTCAAAAATCCTACAATCTTGTCTACACTTAAAGACTTAAGTATACATTTTAATTCACTTTTAACGTTACTAATTTTAAGTTCCAATAATAAATTATGGGACCAAATTTCAATTCAAATTATAAAAACATTTATACTATACTTAATCGAAATAAAATTATTTTTTAAATTTACTAATTTTAAGTTCCAGTAATAAATTATGAGACTAAATTTTAATTCAAATTAAAAAAAAAACATTTGTTCCCATTTTAATCGGATTTCCAAAAATCTTGCACTTAATTATAAAAACTATACTTAATGGAAATTAAATTATTTTTTAAATTTACTTATTTTAAGTTCCAATAATAAATTCTGAGATCAAATTTTAATTCATATTATAAAATTTTTGTAATCCGATCTCCGAATATTATTTAGTATACATTTAATTTTTTATTTTACTTTTTTTTTGTCCATTAATATTTAGATTCAAGTTTAAGTTATTTTATATTAATTAATTACATCTAAATAGAAATATTTTACATATAATTATTTTTTAACAATTTTATTACATGTGAATATTTCAGTCAATGCAATAAATTAGTTTACATCCACTCTAATTTATGAGTAGATTTGAAAATAATTATATAATGACTATAATTAACAAACATTTTTAACTTATTTCAAATTCTAATTGAATGTACTTCCTTTATTATAAATCAATTATAACTAAATTACATAATAGAATGTATTAATAATTCGAAGCTGGTAACCGATGCGTTCTGGTGGGGTTTTCTAGCGATTTGGAGACTCTCAAAGTGCGTTTACCGCGACGGGAAATGATATCAGCACTGGTAGATCTATGGATATTGTAGGCGTGTTGCGCCCTTTCTGGAGCAATAAATTGTATTGGAGGCCTATCCAGATAATGTCCAGCCAGTCCGATCTCTGTATTCGCCCATGGATCTTGGGCAACCCTAAAACCAACCCTAAATTAAACTGTTAACCAAACCGATGGAAAATTTTTAAAAAATCTATTGAAAATATTGAAAGCAAATACATGCCATAGCAAGAAGTTAGGAATTCCTCTTCGGATGATGCTCTTCGTTGTGTACACGCAAATCGGCGTAAGACTCAACAGCGAAATAAAGATGAACCCAAGAACTTTGCAACGATCGTAACAAAAAGTCAAATCGCTTTTGGTTGCCTGAAATTTAGATCATTTATATTAAATCATAAACCGAAAATTTAATTTGTTTTGAAATTTTAAATTTTGTTTTAGTTAATACTTACAATTTTGATACAGATAACTGTACTGCACAATTTATACAGTTTGATGAAGACTAACCACAGTTTACTTATGTAGAAGAAAGACGAATGAAAGGTAGCTTCCTACTGGAAAATCAGTATCAATTACATAATAAAATAAAAAAGGAAACATTTATCTTACTCTGATGGTCCATTTTTTTAATGTGGTCACACCGTACCTGGTGAAACGATGGCAGAACTTGTAAATGATGTAAAAGTTGCTTACGAGAAAGACGAGACTTGGGATTATTGTCAATTTGTTCGAGTCGTACGCCATCGCGTCAATTGTGTCACGCACGAAACGACCGTGGATTTCGATGATCGCCTCCTCCATTGCAAAGAACTTCCAAACACGAACTTAGAATTTTGACAAATAAACGTCAATTATGTTATTATGCAACCCTGAATAATCACATTATTTTCGTAATTTATTCCTAAATAATTCATTTTTGTTATTAAAAATTTCGAAAGTTTTTATTTTCTTTGTAAGATATTATCGTAATTGTTTGTTATAACTGCAATGTTTATTACATCAAATAAATTATTGATTTTTTTTATGGTTATAAATAATTAAATTAAAACTAATTATTCTTGTGACACATTTTTTTCACGGTTTTTAATATTAGATACATTTTAATTTTAAACTTAGCACATTTTGTTCGAGAATCAAAATTCAGTTCAAAATCTGAAGTACTAGAAAATAGAAGTTCTTTGAAATAATGAAGTAAATGCAAATAAATTTAAAAAAAACTAAGTTCACAAAATTTTTCAATTAATTTAAGTTAATATATAATAAATATTATTTTAATAGTTTTGTCATCAAATGAGGGTTGCTAAAGGAGATGAGACCGTAAACAAAACAAATGAAATCTGAATCGAAAAGGGAGAAATAGGAATGAGTAAAACCGTGTGACATTAGCATATTTAAATTGAAAGGACTAGAGAAATTTGCATTAAAATTAGTAAATCCTTGCGGTGAAATAATTTCCTAAATTTATAAATAATTCATAATATTTTAGTTTATTGTATAATATTCAGTAAAGTTGTTTATCCAACAATAATAGTTTTACAACCTAAAATGTGAAAATCTAATTTCATTAATCTGCAGTTAAGAGTTTTACGGTTAAGTTAATTTTTATGACATTTGTATGACATAATTTTCATGATTTTTGTCACATTTGGTTATATCTGAATCTACAGTAAATGTTTAATCAAATTTCAATAGTTTGTAATAGTTTGTTTGTAATTAAGATTTTTGGTTTTGGTTTGTTTGGTTGTAAATCATACTTGAATTATATAATACAAATGTTATAATTTTTATGACATTTATTTTGACATTTGTATATCTGAATCTACAGCAATTGTTTGCTCGAATTTCAATTTTAATAATTAGGATTTTTACGGTTAAGTTTTATAAAACAAATGTCATATTTTTTGTTTTAACTGTCATATTTATTATTTTACCTGTCATATATATGAGTAACCTGAAAATGCGCGTAGAAACATGTATAGAAAAATACATGAAAACCAAATGTTAAAATCAGAAATTTTCGCTGATTTTTTAAAATTTGTAATTAATACTTATATTTTTATACTTGAGCTTTGTAATTTCTAATTGATATTTATTTCAATTGGTTGGAGGTGTGAAAATGAAAGGGAGTGTGATAAAATAAATAAATTTATTTGCAATACATGATTCGGAAACACTGGTACTTAGAAAACAATGGAGAGTCCTCTAAACGCATTGAATAAATTGAAACCTAAATTTGTGTAGCGGCTTCGGCTTTCGAGATGGCTGTGCTCTTGGCCGAAGCCAGCCTAATATCACATCGAATTTTTGTTTGTAGGCCCTTAATACAATAATACACGTGATCCTTGTTAGTACCGTAAACACTAGAGACGAAATTATTGTTACATGCGAGTATTTGAAATTTCGATTAACATTGTTGTTGTTATTCCTTGAATTCGCGATTGTGGAAGATGGAACTGGCTGATTTCCATCCTCGCATGCGAATCGAGAAGGAATGTGCATCAACGCCTGAACTTGGCCCTGATAGGTTCAAACGTTCTGCAATACTTTCTCTAACAACAACCCTAAATTACTTAAAGCATTCCTCAAAGCTTTCACGATCTCGAATTGGATCGATCTTAGAAACAAATAGAAATACACGTTCGAATAAAAGATAGGAGCAACAGGATAATTATGTTTACGTTAAGCGGTTCAAATCACGATCACAATATTTACACAGATAGAAATTATCTACATTCATTCAGACACAATGTACACATTGAAACTATAACAAGTAAATCGCGGATGTTGAGGGATGGTAACCATGGCTGCGATTAACATTCCTCTCCGCATATTCGTCAACAGCGGCGCGTCTTAGACGAGCCACTCGATTATGTAGGTCGCTTCTTTTGCGGGTCACACCTCTGTACCGGTGCAGTAGGTCAAAGCGCTATTGTCGGAAACGCGTTCTGCCCTCCAAATTATGAACCATCTCTGCAAGAACAGAATATTTTAAATCACTGCACAACATTTAAGTAACATTCGTACCTGTGAAATGGTCCCCGGAGTAATCAAAAACTTGTAAACTATGTAAATAGGTATGCACATGATCGAGGAAGCCGTCAGCGCCCATCCAACTTTGATGCTCCAATCCGGATACTTGTATTCCGTGCCCAACATGTCCTCATGTCCGAGCAAGCAAAATATGAATATGACCTTGAAAATAATATTTTGATAATTTTTACCAACAAAGCTTCCCCCTCGATTACTTACAAATAGGAAAACTGGACTGATATACTTCCAGCACATCCTCCAGAAAATGCCGGGCCTGTGTCCA
Organism: Nicrophorus investigator; assembly: GCA_963457615.1. NCBI lineage: Eukaryota > Metazoa > Arthropoda > Insecta > Coleoptera > Silphidae > Nicrophorus > Nicrophorus investigator. Next base: position 7,155,079 of record OY735142.1, on the reverse strand, counting down.
ATCATCTTCTCGATGTCCCTGGAAAAGTTGTCCGTGCCGTAAATCCAACAAACTCCTGCCGCCTCAACGAATACCACGAAGAGAATAGCCAAAGCCGGTCCATACACGTTCAACATATTCACCAGGTAGACACCACCCTAAAAAAAAACAATAATTAGACAATTATTATACAACTGTCATCTGTCATTTTGTTTCAAGTTGACAATGAATATACAAGATATGTCAATCAGCTGTTTTATTTTGTTTTTACTACGTACTTAGTGCCGTATGGTGACATTAGAAATAACTGTCATACTGGAAAGTATATATTAATGACTAAATTTTTAATAAATCGCTTATATCTAAATAATTATGATTTCTCTTGGATATAAGATAACAACTCACAAATCCTTACTAAGTAAATTTATAAAAAAATAGGGTAATAAGGTGTTTTTTATTTGCACAATGTCATATGCATAGATTAACATAACTGTCAAATTGTAAAATGTCAATTTCAAACAAAATTTATAACAGTTTGAAAAACTTATTTAATATTTTCATTAGGTTTTTTTTTGAAAATTTTATTGGAGATTTTAAAATGAGGAGATTTTCAAATTAATGTGAGATTTACCACAAGGAAGTTAGGTCGAGGAATGCAATTTCACAGCATAGGCGAGATATTCCGAACGAAGCAGCATTCCTCGACGCACGTAATACACCACTTAAAATAATTTGACAGAGAGTTGTGTGAAAGTTATGCAACTGCTAATAATAGTGTTTCATTTTAATAGTTATTTATAATTATATGTGTAATATCGAATAAAAATTGTACAAAAATCATTTAATTAAATAATTATAATAAAAATTTCTTGAAGTAATATTTGAATTCATTTAGCACGTTCTTAATTGGTTAGAAAAACTTCGAAAATCGATACGCCTTGAGCTACCCACATTTATCTGTCCTACTTGCAATATTGTAACAACATCGTACACTTAATGAGCAAACTATTTGCGCGCGTCCACTCAATCATCCTAGTTAACAAATAGTTACTTTATGTTTGGCGCACAAAAAGAAGCTTTATGCATTGTGCTCATATATTTTTTTTATGTTATTGTTATAAAAGTTTGGCTGCATAATAACTAGGCACGAGAAGAGGAGTTTTGTGAAAGCGCAAGTTATAAAATCGCTCCGTCATGTGTAAAAATGATATAGGGCTATAATTAAACCCATTGAGAACACGCAGCCTGTGAAATTGTTGCGGATATAAATAACTTACGCACTACGAGAGGGGTTGTCCCACTATTGATTCGACATTTGACAAATTTGAATAGATTTTAAATCAAATATCGTTCTTCCTTAAGTATTAAAGAAAAATAAAAGGAAAACTTACGTAAGTCGTGGTTGGTAGAGCGCAGATGTAGATGCCGACCAGGAGGAAACCGACGAACATCTCTCTGTGTCTTCCTAAAGTGTTGGGGTATTCGTCGCAAAGGGCCGTGATCATAGCTTCGAGGCCTCCGAAGGTGCTGTCCAATCCCAAAGTTATGAGCATCAGGAAGAAGATGATGGACCAAAATATGGATCCGCTCATCGTTGCTATGGCTTCCGGGTAGACGATGAATACTAATCCTGGACCTTAGTTACAAAAAAAATTTTAAACCAAATGTCACTTAATAAATATAAATTTTACCTTCTAAACCGACTTCTTCAATGGGTTTGTTTTGCTTTTGCGCCATGTAACCTAACACTGAAAAAATGACGAATCCTGCGAGGAAACTGGTTAAGCAATTGATGCTGCTCGTCAACAACGCATCTCTGTAACAATTATTGTTGAACTTGTTGTAGCTGGAGAGCGCGAGGAGAGTTCCAAAACCGGGTCCAAGCGAGAAGAAAATCTGCGAAGCTGCATCTATCCAAACCCTGGAATGGGTGAGCTTGTGCCATTGAGGTGTCAGGTAATACCATATACCTTCCGTCGCTCCTGGCAACGTAACGCCGCGGAAGAGCAGGATGATGAGGACGACATAAGGAGCCAAAGCGGTTACCCACACGGCCTGCAAAACAAGACAGTGAATTAATTTGACTTGATTCAATTGCAATTGGAAACCAATTAATATATTTCTCCGAGAGTATGAGGAGGGAGTGTGGGTTTGTTTGAGAGTAAACATTGAGGAGTATGGATTACCTTTCCGGTGCTTCGAACTCCTTTCCACAGAGAGAAGTACACAAGGATGAAGACGGAGAAGACGCAGATCGCAAGGGTCGGTTTTATGGGTCCCATATGGTTCAAACCATCGGATAGATGTTGTCCCAGCACTTCCCGTCTACAATTTCATCAAAAAATATTAACATCCAATTATATAATCCACTCATTAATTTAACGTATAATACACCTGAAAATTATATACTAATTTTATTATAAGAACTTTTTTTAACCTTATTGCCGCACGACACAACATATTTGTTTATAGTAGTACTGCAATTGTTTATTAAAAAAAATGACGTTTTGACGTAAAGTGACAGCTGTCATTTCAAGACCCATCAAATTTAATGTAACTCAGTATTATAAGTCATAGATTGAGAAACGCTACTTATTTGCTTAATTACGCGAGAATTTACACCAGCGTCTGTAAAACCGTGTTACATGAGTTATTCTAGGTAAGTCGTAAAAGATTTAATAATATAGCATAATTATAATTATTTAACTTAAGAAGAATTAAAAGAAAAATAATAAATAGGCTGAAAGCAATAATAAATTTCGTTACAATTATATATTTATTGTAATTAATTTGACATAAATTAAATGGGTTAACTAATGTTTCTGTTCGAAAGACAAGTACAGAATAACTAATTCCCTGGAAATGCGTGACCAACCAAATTAACAACATTGTTTAGATATACGCTTAACCGCATTGCTATAGATCAAGTGTAATAGTGCACTAAATTTTAGTCGCATAGTGCACGTTTATTTGTTAAAAAAAATAATTGTTAACATTTGCAAATTAATCTAAAAGCATTTGCATTCCATTATTTCTATTGTAACATTCAAAAAATTATTTATACATTTTTTTATCAAATATTTAAATCAGTTTATTTAAAGCAAATAATAAATATGTTACTTTAAGCAAATTTAAGTAAGTAGCGAATTTAATTAGTTATTAAATTATCAATAAACACTATTTATTTGTTAATTAGATTTGAGTATTTTTAGATTTATTTATGTTGCATTGAAAAGCTAATGTTCAATGCAGTTTTTTGCATAATTAAATAATTTGCAAGGAAAATAATAGATTGCATAAGTAATTAGTCAACATCTTGATGATCCCTAATGCAGCGTGCAAGTAATCAAGTTGAATGTCTCGAGTCACTGCGAGATAACTGTATGAAAGCAGAACACATATTTCATCTTCATTAATCATGTGGCTAAGAAAGCTCGCATCAACGAAGCGTATTTATTCATAAGATTATAACCGGAGGATTCACAGATAAAAAGTAACACTCACTCGAAGAATTCCCTCGCCGGACTCGTTGCATTCGGATACTGATGCTCGGCCATCGACGACACAGGTTCGCAATAAATTGTGTTCCATTCGTTATTGCAGCTCGTCCAAGGTAAAGTTGTTTGAAACGAGGCGATGAGATAGTACACTGCCCATCCGATTATCGTGTTGTAATACATTCCCATGTACAGATCGATTAAGCAGATCGCATATCCAACACCTGGAAATATTCAGTAATATGTACAAACCTTGTTCGAATTAACGTACGTTATGTCCTCATGAACGTACAAAAATCTCAGGTAAATGAAATATATAAAACCTTTCAAAAAATAAATTAATTACCGATATTTTTCTTATCAATGACAAAATCTGAATTGGTTTGTGAAAATAGAATGTGTGAAGAGTGAATCAAACTTGAAAACTAGAATAAATATGGAAATGCATATTTCTGCACATTATTTCTAAGTACTTTTTAAAGTACAACCAAAAACCAAATTTGAATAACTTAAAGCACTAGAGCGAATATGGAAATAGATATTTTTGCAAATTGTTTATATGTATTTTATAAAGTACAGACAAAATCAAATTTGAAGAACCTTAAGGCATTAAAGTTAATTTACAAATACAAATTTCTGCAAATAGTTTATATGTATTTTTTAAAGTATCCAAAACCAAGTTTGAAGAAGCTTAAGCACTAGAATTGATATGAAAATATAAGTCAATATTTTTTCTGTAAAATATTTTTATGTGAAAATAGCCGTATTTTCAGTTCGATTAACGTATGTGTTAACTGCGAGCGTGTTCTCAAAACCTGTTGTGTGTGGGGCTAAGTTAATGCTTAACTTTGATTTCTAGAGGAGATCGAATGACCGTCCGATATATAATGAAGTTAATCTAATTTCGGGCGAGCCTTTCAAATCAATTCGCTCTTAAAAACAGCGGAAACCTTTTAGGAACAAGTGGTCCAGATGAATCGCTCATGTTCAATTCATTTGCCCGTTTATCTGCCGACAGACGCATTCCGCGCATCTATCTTCGCCCGTATAAATAAATCTAATACAATATTTATAAGAAATTACAATTACAAATCGGGCATCAATGCGATTGCTTTAACTATTGGCTCGGAAGAGAGCGGCCACTTTTACTATTTGTCTTCTTTTCGCACTTTCGTTTCGTTTCGTTCCTCATCCATCCGCAGAGATTGAGAGCGAGAGTAGATGAAAGGGAATCACTACAATATGGTAATACGAGTCGGCTATTAAAACACCCCAACAAAAGTTCGCACTTTTGGCTGCAAACAGTTTTTTATGTAACAGATTCTTAATGGTTTTCCAGCGACATTCAAATTAAATTAAATTTGATGCAATCGATCCCAACGACGACAGAGGAAAAAAAAAGTGCTCCTCACTCTTAATTAGTTTCTCCTTATCCAATTTGCCTTAATAAAAATTAATATTCCCCCCTTTACGCTTGAGAAAAGCAAACAATACAGGATAAAAAGGATTGTTTCGTTCCACGTTTTTTAATTAATTGCGTCCACGTGCCACTTTCTTCGTAACGCCAATCGTTAAAAAACATGTAAGCACAGATCTGCAAGTATTTAGTTACGGTTTATTTTGTAACATTATTTGCTTTTAAACATAAATATTATATTCACCTCCCCTCTCGGATACTTCCCATGTGCAATTTACATGATAACTGGCTCAGACTCGGAATTAGCATTAGCTACTCCGAAATGAAATAAAAAGCTGTTATTCTTTAGCGGTGAGCGTTTTTTTTTATCCTTGAGTAAACGCACCTTTTATTTATGCAAAGCTCTGCCTTTAAAGTACTACACGTCGATGTGCTTTACTTGCAAAAAACGGCTTTCATCCATGCCTTTTCCTAGTTTAAACAAATTTATGTAAAGGTAGATGTTTCTTAAACAACATATACGCATTACACAATTCACCACTTATCACGTTGTTTTATATACAGAATATAATCATACCGTATAAAGAACAGAAAAATACCTTCAAAACAAATTAAATTTTAATTAACTAAGTTTTTATTTAGTGAACTTTTTGTGAACTTTTAAGATCTTCGATGAGTCCGGTTTCAAATAGTATTTAGTAAAATTATCATTAAATTTTTTTTTTTTAAATAAATCTGTTGAGTTTATTTATTATTTATATTATAATATTGTATAATTTGTAGTTTTAAAAGATGTGAATAAAATAAGTAACGAAGCAGTAAACTCTAAATATAAAACGTTTTTAATGTGCCAACAATAAGAATCCCAGACGTCGAGTATATACGAGATTATCCTTCGTTTCGGCACGTATTTTGTTGTCTACTAAAAGCACTATTAGCAGAGAAGATTATCTTAAATATAGAGCACATTTTCATTAAATGTAAAAGAAATATATTTATAAAATGAATTTAATTTTTGTAATATTAATTATATTTTTCTTCAATTGAATTATAATAAATATATGTTATATAAGAATTTTAAATTATAAAAATTAATGTTTAGTGAAAATCTTATGTAAAAGATATAAGTTCATGTCCATTCTATTATAGTGCTTTAATACTTGAATTTATACTAGGGATTAATAATGCTGCTTGTAAATAAGATGAAACCTTTATAAAACAATGCGCATTTGCTTGAAAATACTCGTCTGTCGTAAAGATATAAATTATGTAATTTTATGCAAAAGATATTCAAAAATAATAAAACTATAAATAAATTACAATCAACCTAAGGGTCTCAAGTCACAATGAATCAAGTTTGTAGTTGTCAATAAAGAAACATCATGTGTTATGTCATTTTTTCTAACTGAAGTTTATCTGTCGCATAAATATTTGAAAACGAAACAAAAGTTAATTAACTTTGAGCTTTTCAAAAATAAACGTCATGTGTTATGTCACATTGATATTAAAAATCGGATCAAAAATAGCTATCTATAATTAAACCTCATAGGTTATGTTCTAACTGAAGTTTATCTGTTGTTACTTTATATTGGAACAAAAGTGAATTGAATTTGTCCTATTACAAAAATAAACGTCATGTGTTGTGTAAACTGTGGTTTATTTGTTAAGTAATTATTAAAACTCGGATCAAAAGTGAATCTATTTGTAGCTGTCAACAATGAAACGTCATGTGTTATGTCATTTTTTGTTTTAACTGAAGTTTATCTGACACAAAAATATTAAAGCTCGGAAGGAAGGTAAATCAATTTTTTTGTAGCTGTCAATAAATAAACTTCAATAATTACATAACTTTTTGATTTGTAATCGTTCCTTTTGTATGCTTTAAGTAAACAGTTAATTATGGATGATTGTAAATTTGCAGACTGAATGCAACATCGAAAAATAAATGAAATGGAAGTAAAGAATAAAAACAAAACAAACGCGAAATGAAACAGAGTGCGGTTTTGCGGTACAATGGGAGAAGGGAATTGAATGGTGAGGGTGTTGACCAATCTATCGAACAGTAATGGAGTGAGTGAGTATTTATGATGAAGAGTTAACTTTACCGACGAGAGTAATATGGGCAATTGCAATCACCGGAGTCGCATTCACTCATTCATTCATTTCTTTCTTTTTGTTTCTTCGGTCACTGGGGGAATGAACGATTGTCGCAAGGAGGAAGTAATTCAATTGATTCTTCCTCGTCCTACGACCAAAGTCAAGTCAAAACCCTCGAAGAAAACGAACGAATAAACAAAAAGTAGACTCTCATTCCCCCAACCCCATACACACAAACACAAACGTCGCGACGCTCGAAATTGACGTTTGCTAAAAACTACGGATTAATTGAATTAAGATTTTAATGGCTCGTTAGCGCGTATTGTTAGAAAACTCCGGGAAGTTTTAGTTATAGCTACATGTGTCGCGTGCATTTTCTAGGTTACATCAAATACCATTAGCGGATGATATATCACCGTAATCATTATTACATTAATTTCCATTCCTTACTCTTAATGTTTGCACAAAATTACAGATTAATTTATTATCTTACTTTAATCTTCTTTGCATATCTTACACATTAAATTACATTTTTATAACAAAATTTTAAACCTATCAATTTTACTTTTCTTATTTTTAATACAAAAATATTTATATATTCAAATAAAAAACCAGTCGAAAATCGCCGCATTCAGCGCCTTTTTCTGCGTGTCTGCTGAAAGCTCTGAAAAATTATTGGTTTTATATTCTAATTCGTATATAAATATAAATTCACAGTTTGGATTAAACTTCCATTAAAATCACATTAATTTCATTTTATTCCAAAAAAATAGTTGCTTACTAAAATTGTTAAAAATATTTCAATTAACTAAGTTCAAACTATTAACGAAATATCCAAGTTAAGTTTAATGTTAGGATAAACTGTTAAGTAACATTAATGTGTGTAGATATTTGGGAATTTCTCAAAGAGAATTAATTTACTATAAACTGAAATTGTTAATTAAAAAAAATATATACTATTAAGTGAATAAAAATAATTAACTTTTCAAATGTAAGAATAAAGTAAATTATTTTAGCAAACATTATTTGTACTCTTTTTTACAATTATTGCTCTATATAAACTTTTATGGGAAATCACCCATAATAAACTATTAAAATCTTTATTTTGTAATTTTAGTATGCCCGATGGATTTATTTATTGAAGAGGAAAGAAAGTAATTTATTTTGTCTGCAAATTGTTAAAAATATAATCAATGATAAAGAAATAATTTATACTCTTACTTCCTGCAATTTCACTTGGAAATTTAATGATATCACTTAATATATTCTATTTATAATTAAATTATATAAAAAAAATTCTGCAAAGTTGCATTATTTTTTAATAATACAGATAAATAAATGAAAAATAGGTGACTTCTGATTTGAAATGAAGTTTGACAACCATTACACAAAATGACATTGTATAATTTACAGATATGGTATATATACTTGGACATAAACTTTATTAATGATGGTTTTTATAATATAGTAAAACTTAGTATAAAGATTGTATAAATGAATGAGTTTTTCAAATTAGTAATTCAATAATAAAGTTGAATGTCAATTTGACAGTTTGAATGTCAGTGCACAATGAAATGATATTTTGACAATTTGGATGGCATTTTGAATGACAATACATAATCGAATGACAGTTTAAATGACAATACATAATCGAATGACAGATATAATATGTAATTGTATTGAATATGTAGTAATTACCTTTTAATGCTGGACATATCCGTTTCCAAATTGTAAGACATCCGCTCCTGTGAAACTGCCCCAAGGCCAGTTCCATGTAGAACAAGGGTAGTCCGCCGAATATCAGCATTATCGTGTATGGAATGAGGAAAGCGCCTGCAAGATGCGGGGGTGTTAGAGATATTTACTTAAGTTTAATTGGTATTGGGCTTGGATAATTGAAGGTATTGTGAATAAAATAATCGAATGAAGTGAGAGATCAATTCATGTTTTCAGGAGTAATAAAATTAATGAGACGTCGGAGGGTTAAATGTTTCCTCCTTCTCCTTTGCTCTGATTCAATTAGAAATTTGTTGGATGCATGCAAACACAAGTCGTATATAATACAGCCAGAATCATCGAATCATCTTCTCTCGTCTCGCCTCGAAAATCGAGTTAGATTCTTCGATAGGACGACGAAGTGTATTTGGGTCGCGAGCGATGATGAATGCTGAAAAGGAATTGCATAATCGCGTTTACCTCCTCCGTTTTGATAGCAGATGTATGGAAATCGCCAAACGTTTCCCAAATCCACCGCGAATCCGACGACGGCTAAAAGGAATTCGACTTTCTTGTCCCACGTTTCCCGTGTCCTTTCCGGCGTCAGTGCTACGACGACCACCTTGGTCACATCCTTCGGCTTTACGCTTTTGTCCTTTTTTCCGGTGTTACCTGTTGCGACCATCGATTTTCCCATTTCATGTTTCGAATTTTCCGCCGGTTCCGCCGGTGACTTCGGTTTGGAATTCTCCGCGGAATATTCATTATCATTTTCCGCATTCTCCGTTGCAGCCATCGTACATATCATTACCATCAACCAAAATCAGACAAGAATAACGAAGCTGCAGATTCAAGCACCGATCGAAAAAATCGAAAATATATAAAGCTTTTCGCTATTCCTGAAAATGAAAAAATCCAAATTAGAAATAAAAATACCAAAAACTAAAAAATTGATGGATGGATTTTTTAGCAGAATGATAAAGCGTGGATCGTAATAAAATGCGGAACGCAATAAGTATCGGTATGTCCGATGACAAAAACGTATCCTCTCTTTTATTTTTATTATTATTATCATCATCGTCGTCGTCGCAGTCTTTCTCTCCCCTTCGATGCTATGATTTACAGATAATGGCGCAAAGGTGGAGGAACCTAACGTGGAACGATGGCAATACAACACGTTCCAATACATCAGCTACATTTCACAACTTGTTCCTCTTCGTGCTGAATGCAAGGATAAAAAATATATATAAAAGGGAGAAGTCGTCGGAAATATCGCTGGAATCACGATCGCAAACTTTTCAACTGATGAAGAAGACGAGTGTATAATAAAAAAGCTTTGATCGATTCCTCCTCCTACGCTGCTGCTTCTGTGTATCACATGTTAATATTAGACGACAAACTCCATTCTTTCTAATTGCCAGCAGCTGGTAATGAAACTTCGGCCCTTTTCATTTCTTCTTCTACAGGTTTCACATCCGTTTCAGTCGAATTAAATTTCACTTCAAACGCATACCCAACGATTTTCTTTAGTCTTTAATAGAATACTCCAAATGATAAATCTCTAGTTCTAAAACTGCAATACGAATTATGTCATATTTGAATTAAATATAATAATTAATATCAATAGTTATTAAAATGTGTAAATACAGTAAAATCAGCTGATTTCTGTCATATTAATTTGACACATCGCAGTAGTTTGATATTTCGATGATAATTGAAGAATGATAATAGAAAGAAGATTAATCTGTTTTAGTTTTTTTTTAAATTTATATTCAAGTTTTATTTATATAATAATTGTAAACTAATTTAATTTCAAGTAATTATTTTTCAATTCGTTAATTAAAATTATAAAAATAGATGGCGACATTTGTCACGCAAATTAGACAACTTAGTTTGTCAGTTTAACAATCCATCTGTTTAATCTTTATAATATAAACTAATTGTAAGAAAAGTAAGTAATTGTGTTAATGTTACATAAAAATTTTTGCAAAATACATATCAATAAACACAACACATTTATTTATATAATCAATAAACGGAATTATTTGCACGCGGCAAACAAATTATTCTTGGAAGTGCAATACATGCAATTATTCTTGACCCACAATTTGCTGTACAAATTCTCACCTGTTTACTAAAAGAAAAACTTAAATATTGCTCATTCAAATTACTAAAAAAGTATACAATTTTTATTCTTACTTAAATAAAACGTATTGAAATCAAAGCGCACAAATTGTAAATAAAATTTTTGAATATTTACTTGTAATTGTTTTGTACATAAATTCCTTTAAAATTTATTATTAGATGTTTGTTCAGTAAAGTTCAACAGTTGATTGCAAGCCAAAACGAATCGACACAACATTACGAAATTCAAGGTTGGTAAACATTAGTTTCAATTAATTTATATCAAATTGATGTAACTTCAGTTATTAGTTTCCTAAAAGTAACCAAAAGTTGGTATGAGAATAACGTGAAAAAAAAATGACAACACTAAATCACTTTTAGCTGAAGCGATGTTAGAAATCCAAAGAATTTGTAGTAAAAATTGTTCTATAGTACAGCAATAGTACGGATTCAAACAGCAATGTATGTAATTTAATATGATTTAAAAAAATTTAATTAATTAAAAAAATAAATGTTTATGTTTTGATTATTAGTCCGATTTCAAATAGTGTATTTTCGTTTTAGATGCATCTTTAGTATCTAGCATTTATTTTCTCTGCTCACTCGTACTACAAACAGTTCTTTACCACCACGCTCTCACTTGAAAACTAATTGTTGCATATATACAGTATGATTCAGCTATGAATTGCTGAACTGCTAAAAACTTTAACAAGAAAAGCAAATTTTATAAATATAGGGTATTTAAAAATATCCATAATTTTCATGTATTTTCCTCTTTTCTCGTCTTTACGTAATACGTATATCGCTTTATTCCGAATTGGAAAAAAACACCCTGTGTAATGTACATTTTCGCTTCGGCGTAATTACAGGATGGAGCATTCCGACAAAATCGTATAGCATGCAAAACATGCCTTCTTAGTATTCGTGCATATTGTTTCAAATGCTTTTCTCGTACGAAGCACTGTGTGTGTGTGTTTTTTTCTTTCTTTCTTTCTTCATTATTTGGAATGCAATTATTTGGTATTTAAATAGTAATTGCAACGTACGTTTTTCAACAAAAAGCTACAACGAAAAAAAAATGTTTACATTCCTTGCCGTAACAAAGATGAATCTGTTCCACATTCGAACATATAAAAAAGGGTTTTCGTTTCATGTAAAATCGATCGGACTCATCCGTGCGAAGTGCGTGTACGTAAATTTACATTTAAATTTGCAAACTGCATTCATTAATCAATACATAAAACTATATTTTTAAAAAAATGTCAATTTTAACTTTAAGAAATATTTATGTAAATATTCAGTGAAACTTTACAAAATAAAATTAGAAATCAATTCATTAATAAAACATTAAAAAATTACTATTAAAATCATAAACTGGATTTTCACAAATCTTTAAAAATACACAAAACAATGCAATAAATTAAACTATATTTTAATAAATAAGAAAATTCTTTAACTATCATTTTATCAACAAAAAAAACAATAATTTTAAGAAATATTTACAATATTTACGCAAAATATGTTGATATATAACAAAATAAAACTAGAAAGAAGTTTAATAATTAAACAACTAGAAATTAATATTTTTTAAATAATGAACTGAATCTTCACAAATCTTTAAAAATACACAATAGCAAAGTACTATAAATTAAACTATAAGAATATTTAATAAATTTAACTTTAACTTTCATTTTATCAAACATTTTCAAGCTAAGAAATTAGTATTAGAATTAATAATAAATAATAATTGAAAAATGAAAAATATAAAAGTATTGAAATATATATTTTTTTTTATTTGCAAATAATCAGTGAAAATTATAATTTATTTTGTTGTTGTTGTTTGATTTTTACACCAATATTTTATTTACGCAAACTATTAAATCTAATTGGTAAACGGTAATAAATGTAAATTTTATCTTCATCCTTGAAGTATTTTTAAAACTAGCAAAAATATGAACATTCACATACATGCAGATTCGTAAATTATGTATTAACGTCTTTATTTTTATTAATCTTCATTTCCTAAAATGCTTAAGATAATTTTTCTTTAGTGAAAGATTTAAGAAAACCATCATCTTCTATTATCATTTCTTGGATGTTATTAGTCTTTTTCTAATTAATAATACTTTGCTCAAAATTGCAGACTTCGTTATTAAAGGTAATATTAAATTGTATATTGTATAAACTAATAACTTCTACTACATGAGAAATAAATCTCAATTTTGGTCTAATTGAATCTTCCAGGAATTAATGTAAATTTTATCTTCAACCTTGAATTATTTTAAACTAGCAAAAATGTGAACATTTACAAATATTCAGTTTCATACATTATGTATTAAAGTCTTTATTTTATGAGTTTTTTTTTAGTGGAAGATTTAAGAAAACATCATCTTTTTCATCGAAATTGTCGAAACCTATTGATTATGCTATTATCATTTCTAATTTCTTGGATGTTATTAGACTTTTTCTAATTAGTAATAGGTAACATTAGATTCTATAACGTTTGGAATAGTGCCTTTTTTTCAAGTAAAAATTGCAATTGTAAAAAAAATTACAAATTATTATTTGAATCTCACAATTAAGTAATGTCTGTTAAATTAAATGTAACATTAAATTGTATAAACTAATAACTTAACAATTAATTTTTTGATATAATATTTATAGAACTGATACATAAAATTAATGATAATGCGGTGTGTATTGCTTCCTCCAACTACGAATCAAATCCATTTACATCTATATTTACACTTTGTGCGGTAAATTGCAATCGTTTGATATCAACGGCGCGCGTTTTGGAGCCAATATTTACAAAGCTATATGTAGATCAATGATTGATAATCTTTGTGGATCTGGAGTAGTAGCGAGGAAACGTGCATTCAAAAATACATCTTAAGTGATATTCAAAAGCAAACACATGAATGTTTATACTTAATGCAATATGGTATTTAACCATCATTTACGTACAATTTTCATTGATTTTTAATATTAATTCAAAAAAAACTTACAATTTCAGTTTTAAATGTATTTTAAATATTTAAAGCAATTTTTTTTTTCAGTAAGATTTTGTCTGATTTCAAACAGAATTGTTGTATTCTTCATATTACGGATAAATCTTAGAAATTTAAAGTTAGATAAATTTGTATTATAAATTCTTAATTTCTTTTTTTATATTTTATTATAAGAATTACGAATGATGGTTTCAATCTAAAAAAAAAACGAATTAATTTTCTATTTTGAAAATCGTCACGTAACATGTGCTTATCGTGCCGTATGTAACATGCAGACTACACCTCGAAATAGGTCATAACCAATTAAGTGTGATGCCTCTCCTTTGATTCTCCTCTATACAGATTTAGTATTTCGATATTTTCTCGAACGAAATGAGCAAAAAAAAATAATATATAAATTGACGAAATACCGAAATGCAATCTTCAGTGGATGTTATAATTAATTCGGACCAACAGGAATATGGTCGGAGATGGAGAAGATAAGATGCGCTATTTGATGTGGACCGTCTGTGTGTCGAGTTCTCCTAATCAACCCTTATATGACCATCTGTTATTCAGAAGACTGATAAGTTCGACCTGAAACTTCATATCTATATTACGCTCACCCTAGTAGTAATGTGCTAACTATGGAAAATTGCTTTAGTTCAAAACCGTACTCTAGTTACGTTTAACAGACATTACTTAATTGAGAAATTCCAATTAATAATTTGTAAATTTTTATTTTTTTTACAAATGCAATATTTACATGCAATCTTTCATTTATTGGAGAAAAAAATTATGTGTTTTCTTCATTTTTCTTAGTAATTTTTATGAATGAAAATGTATTTGTAGATTTTAGTATATAAAATAAAGCAATTCTTGTTTCTAAAAATTACATTATATTTTATTAATGTTTGTTGCTTTTCGAGTAATTTTTATAATAAAAAAATAATTAGTATCATTGCAGTTTATAAAATAGACACAATTTTTTGAAAATTTTGATTTACATCTATTTAAAAAAAAATTGCTAAATTTTACTACCCAAAATCAATTACACAAAAGTTCAATTTTTATAAATTTCTTCGTCTTATTAAATAAATCTTCTGAACAAACAGAATTTGATGTAAGATTTTTTGTCATAATATTGTCTTTTTTAATTAGTAATAGCTTCCATAATATGTTTTCAATTTACTTTTGCAATTAAGACCCAATAAATGTTTTTTGAATAAAAAATAGCTCCTGTTTATTTAATTTTCTTTAATATTTTGATTTTCATTCACTAAATTTTATAAAATCCAATAAATTCATTTGGTAAAACTACCGTATTCCTTCTATCTAGTTTAATATATAGAAAAAAATAGAAATTATCAATATAAAAATGAGTAAGTTTACAGAAAATTTTATAACATTTTTTTTTGATTTTTTGTAATTCATTACTTTAATATATGAAATATTGATTGAATAATCGTAAAGTACACAAATTTGTCGTTTTATACACAATTTTATAAATATTTGTTATTTTTCTAATATAAATTAATATAATAAAAATTAGATGTTTAATATTGTAACATTGCAATTTTTTAAAATAAACATAATTTTTGTACAAAAATCTGTAAAATTTGTCTATTAAGAATTAATTGTTTAATAATGGTTTCATATAAAAATATGAAGAAATTATTATTTGTTACATTCTTATTTATCAGATAGAAAAACTATTTTTATGATCATCTAAAAATATGGAATAAACATATTAAATAACAATTCTCGTTTTATCAATTTTATATTAAATTTATCAAATAAAAAACTTTTAGTATGATCATCAGAAATAATCGAATTGAAATACAAATCTTCGTTTTTCTGAGTAATTTTTATGAATAAAAATGTATTTGAAGATTTTAGTATATAAAAGCAATTTTTCTATACTTATTTCTAAAAATTATTGTTATTTTTTGAGTAATTTTTATAATTATTGTAATATTATTAGTAACATTTCAGTTTATGAAATAGATACAATTTTTGTAAAATAATCTGTAAATTTTGTGATTTTCTCATTTTAAGTACAATTTTATGTATAGTTTATAAATAATCATTCGAATTTGTAAAATAGAAGCAATTTTTGTATAATAATTCTGTGAAGATTACAAGAATAGTCATATGTAATACCGAGAAATAAATCTCAATTTTGGTCTAATTGAATCTTCAAGGAACTGCAAATTATTTCCATCCGGATTATTCATTTCGCATTTTCTCCTCTCTAAGAAATCATCTTAGATTATTTCAGTCAATTCCATAATTGCAAATCCCAAGAAATATATTTCAATTTTTGATTTTCTCTAATAACTAGTTAAATTATATTTCTTAAAATTTAAAAATAAAATTATTATTTTAATAAATTTATTTTAACGTTTATTATTTTAATTTTAATTTCGATACACACTTCATTTTTGTTAAATTCAATGATATTTATACATGTCTTTCGGATAACGATGGAAATTTGCAGAGGAGAATAACAGTAAAGCAGCAATAGTCGTGAAAAATGATGCGAGTAAAAGCAGTAGTAGTATTGTTTTTGTTACCTTCAAATACGTTGAGTTGTGTGCATGGTCAGGTGACATGCTCTTCATTCCACTTCCTCACTAACGTTGGCTACAACTGTTACTAATAAACGCCAGCAGGATCCTCAACGGCTCTCACTAAGGACAGCCCTCCGAGAGATCCTGCGCACCCAAAACTTTATCACCGTGATAAGACCATTCCTGCTCCTTCCTTCCTCCTATCCTTCTATTACTCCTCCCAATACATTAACATTTCATTTCCTGGACAAACCTTTAGCCTTTTACAATCTGCAAATGATTATTGCTTTAACCAAACTCACCTGACCACTGCGCACTGCAGTTTCCTCTTGACCGAAACGGTTACAAGACCAAAACTATTACCACAATTTGGGCAGCAGATTAAGGACCAACGATTATGCACTTTATATCCAAATGTTTCGAGTATCTCCAACAGTTTTTTATCAAAAATTAAAATTATTAATCAACATAAAAAAATATTTATTAAATATAACTATACAAAACCCGGACTGTTTGAATCAAGGTAACTGCATAAAAATAAACGCACAAAAGGAGACTAGACAGTTTTTTTTCAAATAATTTATTTGTTAAATAAAGAAATTAAAAATCATTTTTACATTTTGTGTTGAAAAAATTTGTACATGTTAACAACATTCGTTTATATTGAGGAGAAACATGCCGTTTCCTCCTAATCTTTAAAAGCCCATTAAACAAGCATTGTTATTAAAATGCAACAAAAACCTGTTAGATTATATATGAATATATTAAAGGCCGAACAACGTATTGCGTGTTGTTATTTTGCGACATAAACATATTTTAATGGATCAGAAAATGAATTAATTAAATTAACAGAGAGAGAAAGACAGAGCACTTATCAGATAGCAAAAAAAAAGTGAGACTCATTATATCCTAATATTCCTGAAACAATGATGATGATGAAGAGTGAAAAAAAAAATACGGCGAATCCTTCTATTATTATTATTTTTTTGCTTAATTACATGAAACGAAAAGCGCTTACGTTGTGCGTACGAAAGTCAATTAAACGTGACAGGTTTCGAGAATTCGCCAGCACTCATCTGAAACGTATCGATTTTTTATTTTATACAAAATTCATAAGTAATTTTGAAATTTGCAAATTAATTCATAATTGGTTTACAATTAGTGGAAATGCTTTGGTACAAGTAATTTTAAAAAAGTTACTTAGTTTGTAATTGCTTTAACTTTAAGTACGAGACGAAACTTAGAGAGATGTGTATGTGCAAAGGATATGAGTCTCGGAATTCGGCGAACTGTGATGATAAAGAATTAATTTCCTTAGCAAATGAAGATTTATTAAATGATAACGCATATCATTTCTGGAAATCAGCGAGAAAATGGTGATACACTTTCTTGAATTCCAACCCAGAAATAAAGTAAGGAAATACCTGTAACATTTATTTTTCATATTAAAAAAAACTTATTAATTATACAATTTTTAATACTATATTAATTTTCTAGTATTAATCGAGATTAATTTATAAGCAAATAATCATTATTTCTAATCAATAAACTATATGGGATTGGATGTAACTATGCTTGATTTATGTGGGCTGAGTTTCGAACTCAACACTTTCGTATCGGATTTGATGATTTGAATGATTGGTCACAATACGATAGACTCTGTTATAGGCAACCAATAGTTCCTAGAACTGTCAATCTGTAACACAAACATTTAGCTTGAGCGTAAACACGATTTGTGTAAACTTTAGTACTAGAACTAGCAAATACTCTACGTATAGTGTATCAGCTTGTAAGTTCGATGAAGTACATGTACTGTATTACTCTAAACATCTGTAAACACTTTTAATATATGATTTGCATTGCTTGTATTACATTTAAGGTTAAAGGTATAAAAACCCAGAGGATTACTTATTTAGAATATATAGTAGATTCTAAAGTATAATGTATGAGGACCAATTACCAGCTACACCAATAGAAGAAACTCTAAACCACTTAAGTAAATTGGAAATATTTTGGTGGTTGCTTGGTAACTAACTATAAGTGTTCTTGCAGCCAGCAGTCTTGATCTTAAGCTGAGCTCTTGTGATTCATATGAAGATTACTTCTTTAACTTAGAACAGAGCATCAATTTGGATGAACTCTCACCAAGCAATTGCACTGGTGAGAATGATGAGGAGGAGGAGTGTGAGTATAATATCCTATTCAGTGATGAACCTCAGATGGAAACCACTCCAGCATGTAGTGCCATTGAGGAAAATCAACTTGAGGTATTTTAATGTTAACCATTTAATATTATTTACTATAAAATTTTGCCTGCATATTTCAGAATATTGATATTGCAGACAGAATTAACTTATTCTTTTTTACAGTAGTTATTTGATTGGTACAAGACAATACTATTTTCTTCATATAATAGGGAATTTAAATTTAGTATGATTTGAAGTTAAGTCTTCACAACTTATGATTTTTTACTGCAGTAATAGAGTTCTGGTAAATGAACAATTGGAAATATGTGTAAACTGACTTAGTGAGGATGTGAGTTATATTATATTTTAGATGTTGGCCAGTGAGAAGATCACCGAATTGATCTTGTCTCAGCCACAGATTGAGAACAATATAGAAGAAGTACCAGAGATACAGAACAATATAGAAGAACCACCAGAGATACAGAACACTGCAGAGGAAGAACCAGAGAAACAGAACAATTCAGAAGAAGAACTAGAGAAACAGAACAATACAGAAGAAGAACCTGAGAATGAGAACAATTCTGATGAAGAGGTTGAGGAGGAAGGATCTTGTTTATCTTCCGACGAAGATCTTGCAGAGCATCGAGTGCACAATTCGCTCTTGAATAAACAAGTATTTGGTTACGTCTCTGATGAAGATCCGGAAGATGAATGGACCCTCGATGATGATAACGAGAACTCCGAAAGTAGCGGAAATCGCATGGCTTCGAAACGCTACGCCGTGTATACAGGGTCTTTGAATACAGAAAGCAGCGAATTGACTTTCTTCAAAGAGATTTTCGATGATGAGGTCATACAGAATATCGTGGATCAAACGAATTTATACGGTAAGCAGGAGTCGAAAAAGCAAACGAAGGATTCTCCGGCTATCTTTGTGGAGGTAACCAAAGACGAGATGTGCGCTTACTTTGGATGCTTAGTTCTAATGGGAATTCATAAACTGCCATTAATTGACAACTACTGGAGCACCGATCCGGCGCTCCGTGTTCAATCAATTGCCGAAGTGTTGTCCTATAAACGTTTTAAGAAAATAACAGAATCTTTGCACATTAACGTTAGTGGTAAGGTAGTGCCCAAAGGCAAACCTAACTACGATAAGCTGTATAAAATTAGACCTCTGATAGACCATTTGAATCAGCGCTGCTTGGAACTTTACGAGCCGTCGAGTTTCATCGGTCTCAACGAAAGCACCGTTCACTTCGATCAGAAATACCAGAAGAAGCAGCTGTGGCCGGTAAAGTATAGCACTTGGTGTCTTGCTGATTCTCAAAACAACTACATAATGAAAATACATATATGCCCTGGAAGTAATCAAGATGTTTGCCTCTCTACACTTGCAGATCTTTGCGATCCTTTAAAAGGAAGCAACTGCGTGGTGGCGCTCAACACCAGCGTAAATTCGTACAGTCTAATGAAGAAATTGCTGGTGAAAAATATATTTTCCTGCGGCGCTGTTCCGCCTAACAGTATCGAAGTTCTGAAGAGCACAAACGATTTGCAAAAGCAGCAAGTCTTGTATGCAGCGAAATGCTCCGTTGCTGCCATCAAATTGGTGGATAACAATAAACCTATTGTGATGCTCTCCACAGTACCAAACATCAAGAAGGTTTCTTGCATCTCCCGCAGAGTTGGCGATTATAAAACCGTAACAGCTTTACCAAAGGTAATCAAGATGTACACCGACGTCATCGGAGGCTTGAACCGCTTCGACCGTCGCAAAGAGTCTTACGCAATTGGACGCGTAACAATGAAATGGTGGCACAGGTTATTCCATTTCTTGCTCGATCTTGCCATTTCGAATGCCTTCGCCCTGTATGCTCTCTGCCATAACAACACGAGGAATCAGTTGGCATTCCGCATACGCCTCGCCAGACTGCTGATAGCCACTTACGCCTCGAGGAAGAGGAAAGAAATCGCTCCCGTCTTCTACATGCCGCAGAAAAGAGGCGTTGTATCTGTTCCGGATGAAATCAGGAAGGTGCAGTTGGGTTCGCACTTTCCCGAAACGGTCAAAACCTGGAGGCGTTGCCGCAAGTGCAGCTCTAGGAAGGTCGAGAAACGCACCAAGATCATCTGCAGCACCTGCAAAGTCCCGCTCTGCATCAATCCCTGTTTCTCAGCATTCCACGAGTAATTCTATTCGAAAAACGAGTCGGATCCAAAAAAACAGCCCGATTCTAAAATGGTACCAATACCAGTATTTATTTTAACAATAATATTCATCAGTATTATATAATTATTAAGTTAGCTTAAGTCCCGAAAATGATCTCATTTTACCGTCTATACTGCCCCAAAAACCCGCATCCTTGTTTGCTTATCTACATGATAAAATCGTAACTCGCTGTTACTGAATCTCTTTCAACATTATTGATTGTTTATATCAATGTTTTATTTTATAACAATATACAATAGAAAGTACACATTTATTTTTAATTTCATCCTATAATCACAACGAAACTCATCTTTCAATGCAACGTAATGTTTTTTCAGAATCAAGATTTTTTAAATCCGATGAAAATAATCTACTGGAAAAAAATATTGCATGTATTTTTAATACAAAAATCAACTCAAATACATAATTTTTATTTTAAATGAAAACATACAAAACAATAATAGCACAACATAATTATTATCACAATTTTAGACATATTTTGCAATAAGCATCTAATTAATTGTCAATAATCAGCTGCAATATTTGTTAATAAAAGTATTCATTAATTGTGTGTATTTTTATTGTTCGGCGATAATTCATGAAGCCTATTTATTGTTCTCGGAGAACATACATATTTCAAGAATGAACGCTTGCTAGCAGCAATTCTAATGTCTGCAACCCAAATTCCCAATTGTACAATACAACCTAGTAGTGCACAGAACAAAAAACAGAAATATCAATCTGAAACATACTTTATTTCATCTGTAACTATACTATAAATTCTAACTTATAAAATATTTCTTATAAAACAGTATTAAATTTGATTAGAACACGCTTTTACAACTCCTCTCATCTTTAATTTTTAATATATTTATATGTAATGAAACTAACGATTGTTTTTGTTATAAACAGCTTTCCTGACGGTGTTTGCTTTTATTTACTATTTATGTACATGTGAACGGTTGCACGAGTGTGCATAATTGGTGTATCTAAAGCAGAAAAAAAAACGGAAACCGAAATTTACAAACTCTAGTTTAATGTCAAAAAAAGAAAACTTTGAAATTGTACACATAAACGAAAGGAAATCAATTGAAAACAATTTCTTAATATTTTTTTTTAAACAATTTAAAGATGTGCAAACAATAACAATGTATATATTTATATGCAGGATACGTTCAACGCGTATCTCAGACAGACTTAAAGTAAATGTAAAATGACATAATATTGATACTCCATAAAATTGCATTACCATTATACGTCTCTCATTTTGCAAATATATATATATATATAAAAATATTCAATTTTAAAAATTGTTATGGAATATTAATATTACTTTGTACCATGATCCCATTGACGAATTATTAATGTCATGTTAGATATCGCAAAAATTCTTTTGACATTCTGAACTTATCCACTGTTGCACTAGATTTTCAGTCTCGGAATTCAAAGCCGCTGTAATATCGGGGATCATACGATTTCTCAATTGCTTTTTGGTAGCTTCCATGAACTGAAAATTGTTAAATTAATAAGCGATTGCAAAATTGGATCTATATAATTAAATATACCTGTGCAGATTTTGTGGATAATATTGTTAGTAGCTCGTTGACGTTCTCTTCAAAAGATTCCGCCTCGAGAACTTTGGACACCAACCCTAATTTTAAAGCCTCAGATGCCTCCAATTTTTGAGAAACGAAAAGTAATTCGCTAATCTGCAAAGACGATTATTATGTTGATTAATCTGGAAATGTTGCTTTAGTTGTTATTTTTTTTACTCACGAGAACATTTTGCGACAGATGTGGAAGTAATAATAGAGATCCACCTTCCGCCATGCAGCCGATGTCAGCATTGGGTATATGAAATGTGGCGGAGCTGTTCGAAACAACCATATCGAATAAAGGTAACATAGTAACACCTAGACCAATATTGTTTCCGTGAACGCCAGCTACAATTAACTTGGGGAAGTTTGCGAGGGCAAGCAAGAAATCCCTAAAAAATAACAAATTAATTAAGTCAAGCTATTCCAATGTTCAAATAGCTAATGCAATTATACCTGACACTTGTAGCCATTTTCTTCGCAAGATTTTTTCTGGTGATTTCCTTTTGCGCTACTAATGACTTATACTTGATTCCTTTCATAAACGAATTACCCGAAGATGTAATATATGCTACATTACATTCAGCGTCTTGCTCCAACTCTTTCAATATTATTGAAATCTCTTGCATCATCTGTTAGCAACAAATTTTAGTTATTAATTGCACAAACAATCTTAAAATAATGTACCCACCTCAATCTTCAAATATACATTATCCTTATCGTTGCAGTGTAAAATAATTTCAACGACTTGATCGACCTTTTTAACAGTGAATGTTTTGAAATCGTCATATTTGTCGTCATCACTATCAACAAGCTTATTAAATTGTGCCTCGTTATGCTCGATATCTTGAGTATCGTCCTTTTCTTTTCTCCTCTTCTTGATTGTATCCAAAGATGTGTCTGCTTTCCGTCTGATTGCCCTGACTTCTCTAACTTCCCTAACTTTGACTTTGATTTCTTCGTCATCTTCCATATCCGATTCATTATCATCTTCGCTGGAGAATGAACTACTCGAATGTCTGCGTATAATCCTAGAGGCATCTGCATTTGATCCAGGCGAACCCGGAGAACTGT
This sequence comes from Nicrophorus investigator, assembly GCA_963457615.1. NCBI lineage: Eukaryota > Metazoa > Arthropoda > Insecta > Coleoptera > Silphidae > Nicrophorus > Nicrophorus investigator. Next base: position 7,131,622 of record OY735142.1, on the reverse strand, counting down.
AAATTGAACTTCTAACAGAATCCCTGGATTTTTGCCGGGACAAGGCTGTAATGGGTGCAGGAGATCCAGATTTCTTAAGCGTCTTAATTAATTGAATCGGGGTACCATCTTTTTTCCTCAAAGCTTTAGGTGATACTTTGTCCGTGTTAGTTTGCAAATCATTTAATAACTCATTTGTTTTACTCATCAAAGATTTGTTGACCTTCTTGGTTCTAGAATCATCATCGGAATTTTTAAATGAATACAGCATGTTTACCGCGCCCTCGTCCATAAGTAATTTATCAACTTCTGTTGGTCTCTTTTTACCTTTTAGCGCGGCTAACTTTTCACTCGTCAATTTGTTGTCTAACTTATGAGGGCTAACTGGTTTCACCAAAATCTTTTTTTCCGGTTTCGGGGATTCCGTTTTTGGACTTGTTTGAAGTTTTTTAGAACCATCTACCTTCTTAGGCACATCATTTTTCTCACATTTTTTCAGGTCAGTGGTCTTCTTCACATCTTCTTCCTTCAATTTCTTTATTGGTACGAGTTTTTTGTCCTCAGAGCTGACCTCTTTTCTAACGACACTAATAAGTCTATCTTTGTTGTTTTCACCAGTCTTTAACATTTTCTTTGGTGAAACCTCATCCGGATCCCAAATAATTTTCTTCTTAATAATTCTAGAACTTTTTGTTACATAATTCTTAGAATTTGATGGCAAATCTATTTTCTTAGTTGAATCAGAAACGGGCTTAGTTGGAGACTGTACGTTAGACTTAGGTTCTGGTATGACCTCCTCAGACTGTTTCCTTTTCCTAGTATATGTTTTCAATGGGACAGAACTTGTGAACCGCGTTGGTTTAGGAATATCGTCTTCATCTTCCCTTGCCAGATCAGTTCTATTTCTTTTAATCTTTCTTAAATTTGGTACTTCTTCTATTTGTTTCAGTGATTTTTCTATATCGTCTTCTTTGCTAAAAGTAAACTCGTCTTTTTTCGGAGGCACTGGCCGCTTTGCTTCAATAGGCGGATCATCTGGTAATTCTCGCAATTGCTTTAAAGCTATTGCTCTTTCCATTTCCTTAGTCATTATAAACGGTTCCTCGGGTTCAGGAACTTCTGGTTCTGGTTCTATTTCAGGTTCTGGGTCATCGCCATCACCCTCTAATATAGCAATAAGATCAGAATTATTAAATTGTTCCTTCTTAATGATGTGCGGTGTGGAACCTTCCGCAGATTTCTTTTTACTAGGAGCAAGCTTTTTCGCTAACGTCTGCGTTAAGCGTTTCGCAAACAAATTTTGCCCAGATGGAGATTGTTTACTACATCTTTTTGATCTCTCCATAATCTCTGCTGTAATTTCTTGTTTGCTGACAATTTGACTGGTTAAATTTCTGTATGGAATCTTTACACCCAACCTCGGTTTTGGTGGCGCCTTGCCATTTCGGAAAGGATCCACTGAAGGATTTTCGATGTTACGTCCTAAAACATGGCTTGGTACCTTGGGCCTGGGTGCGTTCTCTACATGCTAAAATGAATTATTTAATAATAATGTAATTAATTAATTTAAATAAATTTTAATTTTACCTCTACATGATGTGATCCATCATCATCCATAACAATTACATTATCCATAGTTTCTACCAAGTAAACTTGACCATTTTCATCTGTTACTTGCTGTACTGTAACTGTTCCTTCCCTACCATCTGGGGTACGAACAACAATTTCCTTCATTTCAGGTTCACCTGAAGCAACAACTAGAACAGTACCTTCTTGAGTGATCTCCTCATATTCCTCTAATTCTTCTTCATCTTCAGTTCCATTAGATTCCTGATTATACAAAGCATCTTCAGATGCTTTACATTCATCTACTTTGGTAATAGTGGCATCCTCAATGTGCTCATGTTCTTCAATATCCATATCTTTATGATCATCAATTTCATCTTCAATGACTTGGATATTATCTGGTTCTGCCTCCTGCACATTTTCAGTGATTTCATGCATTTCTCCTGTTGATTGATCCAAATGCTCTACAACAGTTTCTTCATGCTGCTCAACAGATGTCTCAAGTTGTTCTGTTGAGGATTCAAGTTGTTCAACAGGAGTATCATCTTTTATAGAAAACTCATATTGTTCTACTGTTGCCTCATGTTGCTCTGCAGATTCCTCATGTTGTTCAACAGATTCCTCATTTTGCTCGCCGGCCACATCATGTTGCTCAATAGATTCTTCTTGTTGCTCACTAGATTCTTCATGTTGCTCGCTAGCAATTTCATGTTGCACTGTGGTTTCCTGGTGAGGTTCCTCAGTTTCAACAATTGTCTCACTTTTAACTTCATCTATAGTCTCAGGAATTTGATCAGTTTGTTCAATAACCATAGATACCTGAGCTGAGTCATCTTGTTTTGAACTGTCTTCATTGCTTTCATTGAAAGACTCCAACATAGGTTCTCCTTCAACATTATCTTTCACTTGTTCGAGTTCCTTTACAATAGGTTCATCTACATCCATATCTTCAACCTTTAATTCAGATACTGCACTATCGTTATTTTCAGTGAGGATGTTAGTTGTTTCATCCATTGCAACATTTTCACCTTCAAGAGATTGTTGAAATTCTGATATTATGATATTGGCAACCTCACTTTCAGTTGCACTAATTGTGTTAGTATCTGTTGGAGGCACATTCTCTCCATTATTTAACCCAAGTTCTTTGTTTGTTTCCATTCTAAAACAATAAATTTATATGAATTAGAAATACACTAAAACGTATAATCGCTATGAATTAGATCAAGAAGCAGACTCGCAGATTAACATTTCTGTAGATTTAGTTCAATATATATATATATATATATATATATGCATGCATGTACATACACACATTACAAATGGGCCCAACTGATTATGTATATACTTACATTTGGTATAACTAAACAACAACTACATCGGCTTTCCGGAATTCACTGAAGCATATCCTTCCGACGCCTGTGGTGATTTGAATTTATTGTTTTCTACGGATTTATTTTAAAATATTTTCTTATTTACAACACAAGCGACGCTACAACGCCATTTTGCTATTCAGAAAATACGTCATTGGATCCGACGCCAAACAATGTTGCCAAATAAAACAAGTGGAAGCAACTGATGTTTTATTATCTATAACTTTTATTGCAAATGACTTATTAAATGTTTGTGAAGGTCTCTGTTCATATTAAATAACTATTGATGATTAATCATTAATTTGATTGTGTGTATGTTAATATAAACAAACATAAAGCAAGATAATACAAATATTTAAATATTATTGTTTGTTTTTCAGGTTTGTTGGTACGGTTACAGGGGAAGCGCGCCAACATTCAAATTTTGAATTTTCTCGTTTCTATTTGCATTCGTTATGTTTAATAATTTAGAGGCAAATGATTATATATGAAAAGTATCTAATTTTAAAAGACATTAATTCAATGTTAAGTTTATAGAAACGTATACGATTTACAGTAGATTTGAGACAATTTGATGGTAGCAACGGTCATGTATGAAGCACATGAAATGCAGTAGCATGTGGTTGCATGCAATCGAAGCGAAGCTGCACGAAGGACGACGTGAGACCAAGGATGAATCATTATAAATTTGCGACTATATTCATGCCACATATTCCAATTTTGACGTTTTGTGGCCTGTTTCATCGCGTTTGCTGCAGCCATGTTGACCTGCATGAAAATATTTTTCTTGTTTTATGTTTAATTTTAATTAAGTTTAATTTTGTCGAACATAATGCCTAAGTGCGATGTGAAAACTAGATACATACCAGCAACCTTTGCTTGGACTTTATTGTTAGGTGCAACAACATTGTTCTTCTATTTTCCGTAAGTCACGAATAGTGTACGAATCTATCGCCAATTTTGGTAAAATTATTCATTTGTTTCAGTGCCCAATATTATATATTTCGTTACCCATGGGTACCAGCATATCAGGGGGTCATAACTTTCTTTGTTTTGGCCAATTTTACACTAGCCACATTCATGGATCCTGGTGTAATACCAAAAGGTAACATTTGAGATACTCATATGGTACAATGAGGAATAATAATTGTATTCTTAAGCCCCTCCAGATGAAGACAGAGAGGATGATTTCAGAGCACCACTTTATAAGAATGTTGATATAAATGGTATCACTGTTCGAATGAAGTGGTGTGTAACTTGCAAATTCTATCGTCCACCCAGGTGTTCCCATTGTAGTGTTTGTAATCATTGTATAGAAGTGAGATTGAAAGGTTTAGCTAAATACCATTATTCAATATTTCTTTTTAGACCTTTGACCATCATTGTCCATGGGTGAATAATTGCATTGGCAGAAGAAATTATCGGTTCTTCTTTTTCTTTTTAATATCACTAAGTCTGCACATGATCAGTATATTTGCATTGAGTTTGGTTTATGTTTTACATAAAAAAGATAATCTTTCAAATGTGGAACCAATTATAGCGTATCCTTTTCTTTACTTATATAGTAAAAAAAGCAAGTCAAGTAACTATGACCTAATGTTTGTTTATTCCTTAATGATTTTTCTACAGTATGGTTCTAATGGGAGTGGTAGCACTATTAGCTATACCAATATTTGGTTTAACTGCATTCCACATGGTGCTTGTCTCCAGAGGAAGAACCACCAATGAGCAGGTCACTGGCAAATTTAAAGGTGGATACAATCCTTTTTCCAGGGGATGCTGGGACAATTGCTGTTACACACAATTTGGGCCACAATTTCCAAGGTATGTTGTCATTGTTTATTTTAAAAATCTTATCATGTTCTGAGCATGACTGGACAACTTAAATGAGACACAATTGAATCATCACTGCTAAGGAAATAGATAATCAAAATAACAGTACAATAACTACAATGTTTGGTAAATAAAAATTTGATTATAAATTATAAGAATTGATTATCCACTGCAGTTCATTCATATGTAAGGAATGCAAAATAAGTAGAAGAAAAGTGTTATGATTCTAAATTACATCTTTTAAAATTTGTGATATATTTATTATTTGTGTCTAAATTTTATTTTGTAGTTTAATGAAGCCTAACAAATATGCAGTGAAAAAGAAACATTGCTTACATGAACCAATAGCCACAATCACTAATGACAGTCAAGTTAAAACTTACATGGACAATAGTAATGGAGTTAGAAATATGAATTCGAATGCGTATAATAAGGTAATAATGATTGCTGTAGATGCTGTGGTCTTGTTTTTAATCGGAATTGTGTATTCAGCTATCACCTGGACGTGACGGAATGGATCCAGATTTGGAACCTTCGGCGTCACAATCCCAAGACTGCGAACCGACACCTCCTTTACAGAGACATGGTTCTAAAAGCAACTTCTTCCTACCTCCGATCGACGGAGAATCTCCCAGACATCCTCGTATGCAGTACATACGACATAGCCCTCATCCTCGACCACGAATTATGGATTCGACCAGAAGTGGAACGCCAGAAAGCCTGGGTCCACAGCGACCATCTCCGACCACCCAGCAAAGGATAAAGTCATTAGGAGTACCGACACCCATAGCTATGTCTAGTCCCGTTAGAAGGTAAGATGAGCATCGTATCGTGGACAATCGGTCAAAAGCACTTGACCGATTGCAGTAGCAAATGAGAGCTGTACGTAAGAAATTTAGTACGGTCTTGTGTGGTTTTAGGTGGACGTGACAAGGATGCTTGATGCTTTAGCTGTTTTATTTTATTTGCTAGAAATGTAGTTGCTTCCTCTCCACAGATCTAACCCCAGCACCCCTACACAGCCCCGAAGGCCAGACTTCATCGGCGTGTCCTCGAACCATCAGGGTGTCGGTGCTCCCTACTACGAGTTCCAGCCAAACCAGTGCCAACGACCACCAGTATCACAAGGATACGGAAGTCCGCAACGCCGCTTCATGTCCGAGGGGGAGCTTGTGCAACAGATGAACGTCGTTCCTCAGCATCCGAGGAGCAACAATACCGTTGACAATATTAGAGAGTTGGCGAACTCCCCGCAGCGCGGCGTTTACATGTGGAAGGATACTTCCCCCGGGTACAATCCGCCACCCCCTCATCCCGATTTCTACTGTTCCAATCCCACTAGTCCCACACAGCAGGCTGCTTATCATGCTCCGCGATATCATCCGCCTGTGCGAGGCGGCGTTTCAGTGTACCCTCCTCAAAGTCCACAAGTTAATCGTAAGAGGCAAATGGGTGCTGGCACTCCTACGATACACGACGCTCGAAGACGCCCGATGTCCTTCGTCCGTGCCTTGGAGATGACCGATTCCGTAGAGTTGAACTCGAATGCGACCAGCCATTCGCAGGGCAGACCCTCCACTCCGGACCGCACCAGCGTCTACGACATGAACTACGAGATATCTGTATAGGGACGGTGTTGGCACTCTCGCATCGCCGAATGAGTGCATTACGTTTCTCTGCATCAGAGACTACCAGTAGATACATTCCGTTGGTAATGAAACGGTTCAAGTCCTTTGCGAAAACAAAACGAGAATTAAGCGAACAGAAGGAAATTAAATTTAAAAAGAAAAATACAAAAAAAAAACGAGACGAATGGGGGAAAATGAGAGAAAAAAAAACAAACTACCTACTTAGTGTGTGTAAAACTATATGTTATTTGTTGTTAATATTTAAATCTTTTGGATTTTATCCGCGTGAATGTGTTTTGTTCCGATGGTAAGTTAAGGCAGTCATTAATTGCGAAGCAAGTGACGCTATTGCGAGGATGTCTCTATTGATGGTGCTGAATACCAATTAATTTTTTATTTATGTATATAATTTATTCAAGATTTATATTTATTTTATTATTATTATTTTCACATATTATGCCGACGCATTTACCTTGTGCTGTGGTAGCGTCACATCATCAATACCCTCCAACATAAGATACTAATAATTTGCCTTAATTTAAGTAGTAGAGTGCGTTAATTTGTTTTTATTTGTTGGTCTTTTTAATGTTTATCCATTTATTCCCTTTTTTTTATTAAGAATTTACTTTCGTGTCGTTTTATTATATATACATATATATACTATAAATACCTATTATCTTAATTATAATTTGAAAAGAAAAGAAAAACAAGAAAGAAATTAACTTCGTGTGAACAAATGGCAGCTATAAGACTGTGTTAGATTTTGTGGATAGAATTTGTATAGACGAACTCCAAGAGAATTATTAAATTTTTTATTTTTAAAACATGTACCTACGTAAGTTTCTAATACTGACTAAATGAACATTTAATACATGCATTGGCTCAGGCATTATTTACAATTTACATTTTTTTTATACGAAATATTTGTTGAGTGTATAATGATATATAACATTAACGTTGTAAATATATAAATATATATATTAATTTAGTACCCTTAATATTTATTTTCAAATTTTTATTTCAAACAAGAAACAAATCAATATAGATATATATAATTTAATGCAACTCTTTTACTTACCTTACGATCCCATGCAATTATTACAACTTACAAGGTTTAAAAATAAAATATTTTTTTTAATAAAAATATATATTTTTTTATTTTACAATTTTATTACTTAGTAATAGATTTTCCGTAGACAACAACCAAAGGTTTATCCTTCAAAATAAACCCGTTCGAATTCACCAAAGCCTTTTGTGCCAATTCAATTGAACTAAACGTTACGAAAGCTTGCCCTTTCATTCTACCTTCTTGCATCAATCGAATATCAAACTTGCTCGACTCATTTTCCGAGTCACCAGCAACATTGTATTTTCCGTAAATATATTCGAGATCGCTTTTCTCAACAGATTTCGCTATATTCTTAATATACAAACGGCAACTTGGTACCCCAGGATGATAATCCTTAAATACCGGAAGGACAGTCAGATCTTTCAATGGAATCCTGTTTGCACTCAACTCTTTATCACTTATGAATGTACCTTTGGGTTCTTCCTCAGCAATTTCCATTTCTGTTACCGTGCTACTCTCTGGGCCATTGAACTCGGTCTTTGAATCTAAACATTCCGTATTTACTTTCAACTCTATTCGACGACTGATTATATTTACTTTATCGAATACTTCGTCCGCTCGTTGCTCCTTGTGCAAGGTATCTGCCTGTATCACATTTGGCTTAATAAATTTAGGTCTTTTCATTGTTTTCCTCTGTGGTAAAGTTCTCTTAACAACAACATCTTTACTCTTTTTCTCCTCTGGTTCACTTTCAATTTCTGACTCTGAAGAAGATTTTATAACTTCTACATGATGCTGCTTTGGTTGTGGTTGTTCCCTGATTGGCAAATCAGCTACATCCACTGAAAATGGTGGAGGTAAATTCATTTTGTTCATTAAATGCAAGACCTGTGTATAAAACTTTGGCACTGAAGCTAAGGCATGTGCTATGTTATTTATCGTAGATCTATTAGCCTTTGGGTACTCATATTGGAGGTACGGAGGTGGTGGTTGATTGAAGGCAACTGAGGAATTGAATGCATTTATCTTAGTTATAAAGGCTTTGTAGAACTTCTTATTTTTAACATCTTCGATTTTATCTGACTTTAACTGCAACTTGCTATAACCAATATCGTGTTGTGCATATTCCACATGTAATATTGAATCCAATACTTTACTTTGGTGCAATCTATGCAAGACAGATTTGGCTAATTGCTTTGTCTCGAATTTTGCAAAAGCAACTGTTTTTTCTTTCAATTTTGAAGTGATTAGTTTTGTATAGGTGGCCCCAAAATACCTTAAGAAATCCTCCTTTTCGTCGTTTGTTAGAGCCTTTGGCAGATTTTTCACTTTCAATGTATCCTCACAAACCATTCTTGTAGTCTTCTATACAAAATTACAAACAAAACAAATGGTTATAATAGGTTAGGTTTAAATAGTTTGATTAAGTTTGATATCATTTGATTTGTTAGCCATTATGTTGATTTGGTTATATAAATAATGCCATAATAATAAAAAATAAAAAACTGTTATTTCAACATTTGTATTTATATACATTTATTTATTATTCTTTAAACCTAATTAATACTCTTTATTTAATATTCGTGTAATCATATAGTTAAAGTGAAGAAAAGTTTAAATCATTATAGGAATAATTTTAAAAAGTATGGCAACATGGCAATTTTAAATGCATACTAGTTGCCTACCTTGTCTTCATTATATATATTCTTACTAAACTTTACAATCTATGGTTGATCAAGAATTTTGTGAGGTTATGCTGGGTTATGTTTTGAAATTTTGAACAACCGCACGTGCATGAAAGATGGCAAAATTAGGTATCTATTACAGTTTGTGCCCGATTGTGGATCATAAGAGCTTACTAGGAGTTAACGAAGACTCCGAGTCGGAGAACGTAATTGTGACCCTTGGTAAAAATATTGCTGTCAGATATAAGGTAATGTGGAATAATGTTATTATTGAGTTTATATTAATAATTGATTGAATTTATTGCAGCTATCTGATCAGAAACAAATTAAAAGTTGGCGAACCAAAGATAAATTTAGTTCACCCGTAATATTTAACAAAGAGGATCAATTATATAGTGCTGTCTTCAACCAAACGAACTTGAGAACTTGGAATTGCAGTGATGAAAATTTAGATAAATTGAAGAAGATTAAAGTGTGTATTTGAATATTTAATTATTTACATGTATATTAATGTTTGATGTTTTAGTTTAATCTGCAAATTCATACAATTTTTGAATGCAATGGTGTTCACTTTATAGTATTTAGCAATGGAAATATTAAGCTTTTAAAGGAAGCTGTTGACAGCTGCAAGGAATTGAAGCCTGCTAATGTAATAAATGTTGGTGACAATATACAAGACATATTAACTTTGTCAGTGTCCAAGAAAATATATATTGGATTGTTAATTAAAAATAGCAAGGGTACTTATTTCAAATGGACAATCTTTCAAGGAGCGAAGCAAGAAGATTTCCAAACTATAAAATTAGAAAGAGATAATCTGGCATTGAGAGGCTATGTTATGAACACTAATGCAAATGCTGAAATAAACCTTACTACATTATGTAAGTCAAACAAATATTTTATAGATTTGATAGAAAATAATACGAATTTTTGTTTTAGGGTCTGATGGTAAAATGTGGTCTCATCACCTGAAGGAAGATAGTGCAAACAATGAACCAACATTCTTTACACTATTAGATTGTTTATCATGCAAAGAGGACGTAACTATAATTTCATTAAACGAAGATTACATTGCAATGTATGGTGCAAATACTCAAGAAGATGGAGCAAGCTTAATTATATTCAACATACAATTCAAAATTCTGCAATCCAAGCAGACCTTCAAGATGTTCACCAGTGGCTCTAAGCTGTGGTGCATCGAAAATCACTTGTTCCTCAGCGTGGGTCAAAGCCTGGCTGTTATCCCGTATCATCTTCAGAATGAGCAAATCGCAGCCCTAATTGGCAGTCACAAAGTAACCGTGCAAGATTCCGACATTAAGATAATTCAGGATGTAGCGGTGGTTTCTTGGGACGAGGATGAAGTAAACGTAAACAAAACCAACGTGTTGAAAGGCTTCAGCGATGAAGTCCAAGATTACATCTCTCAAGGTATTCCTGAATCTTCCATCTGCGAGATCATCCTTCCCAAGTACATGGCCGACAACAACATCTCCGCCATAGAGAAGTGCTTGGAGTGTTTCTGCGATATACCGGAGTTGTACATATCGAAGATGTTAAATTACGTTTTAAAATTGGATCCTAGTTGTTTCAAGGAGACGTCCGAAGGCGACAATAAACTGCCCCCGAATTTAGCACCGATGGAGAGATGTCATTTGATTGATAAACTGTTGATGTTCAAGTCAAGTGATAGCATGTTGCTGCCGGTGCTGCGGACGCAATTGGAGTATTCCAATGCTCTTCTACTATTAAGGTACATCTGTTATTTGCTTTCTGAAGATGGACATTCGTTGCTCAAGGATAACGCCGATGCCGAGAACAAACTGGTCGAGTGGGCGTCCACTGTATTGGATGCAAATTACCTCAAGATTCTGCTATCCAAAGACGAGAATGTGATTGAACTATTGACGTACCTGAACAGGCTCGTCAGTGCTCATCTGTGCAGTGTCGATGAACTTCAGAAGTTGGTGCCGGTCCTCAACAAAGCGACGACTTCCGGTCTCAATAAAATAGATAGCCTTTATAAGAACTATTCCATAGAGCAATTTAATATTTACATGTAACAATATTTTTAATTATATTATTATTATTATTGTACGAACTTTTCTGTAGATTACAGAACAATATACTTTAATAAATGGTTTTTAATTTATATATTCTTTCATTATTGGCGTTATTGATATAAAACTTTAGAAAATCGTGATTTATTGCCAAATAAATCATCTATTAACTATTAATAAAAATACTATTGATATTTTACTGAATTTCTTCAACTACTATTTGTGATCAATAATATTTTACGGGCTATAAAACGCAGCCTTTTTTTATATTAAATAGACTTTCAATTGAAGGGTTCCTTATGGTCCGAAAGCAATATTTATAGTGTAAATTCTTTATTAAAAATCGTCCCTTAAATTTGGGTTGCGTCTTATCGCCCGGTCTGTCGTAAAGTATCAATTATTATAAGGATATTATTATTTTTTTGATTAAAACTTATTGGAATATTCGTCTGAGAGATGAAATGAAATAATGTAACAATATGTTCAATAAATTTCTCAATATGAATGTGTTTTTGTAGTCGAATGAATACAATTCGAATGGGATTCAAACAAGACCACTTTGGCGCGCATGTAAACGTCAAAACTGTTGTCCTTGAGCATAAAGAGGATAGGCGATATACCATTATAAATGGGTATTTACAATGTGTTTGCCGGCTTATAAAGGGCATTTCACAATTCAGTTATGTCCAAAAAGTGTCAAAAAGAAATTGAGAATGTGTCGAACGGCGTGGATTGCCATTTAAGTGAAAACATTAACAAAAATGATCAAAAATCAATGCTAAGCTCTGTGATAGGCACATCAAATGTCAAGCTGTGGTTGCACCTAAGGTCGTCGTTTTCATGCAACAGCAACGAGGAATTCGTTAAAGCCCTTTTGGATATTGCGAATGAACACTTGGATAGGTAAATTAACTGCATTTGTACTTTTTTTTATTCAAAGCGTTTGATGCTCTTTTCTCGTTGACACCTTGATCATTTCTGACAGATCAATAACAACAAACACGTGTTATTATTTATATCTAATCACCGGCTTATTTCTTTCAATGTTCGTTTAATTCAATTCACATCTATGAAATCACTATTAAAATTAGGTTAATTCCACTGAAAAATATACCTAATTTACTGGTCTTTTCAGTTAACATTAAAAGAAAGTTATAATAAAAATTCAAATCATGTTTGGACGTTTTCTAAACAAATTTAGTTGCCTATAATCATATGTGTACACTATTTTAATTCTGCTTTGTTGTGTATAAAATTTTCTTTACAATTACAAATGACAATAACTAAATATTTAGTAATGATTACAATACTTTGAAATAACAGATAACAAATGTTTCTTGCAAAATAAACTAGAATTATGTTTCAGGTTTCATTTAAAGATAAACATTTGTTAAAATCACATTAACTTTTCATAATTTTACTGTTGAAACTCAATAAGATTTGATCTCTTTATCTTTAATGATTTTATTGTTTAAAATATATTGATAAATTATTTAACGTATAATGAATTATTTTTGTAAAATATTACTTCCAGAAATAAGATCGAAAATACTGAAAATCATATCAACGATGAGAGTTCAAAAAGGTATGCACGATTAAAGAGGGACCAGAGGCTTAGAAAGGATGCGAAAAATAATGTTCTTAAGGCTGAAAATTCCGATGAAAACCGAGAGCAGGAAAGCGCTGTTCTTCCATTGGAATCGGACTTGGATGGATCGAATAACGCAGCAAAAGACCTCCCCGGTCCGGAAGCGGTTAAAACTAGTTTAATCTTAAACAACTCGAATAAATTGTATGTGCCTTTGAATGATAAGTCGAGTATTTCCGTTAAAGAGGAATTACCGGAGTTGAGTTCGAAACCTGAACAGGAGAAAGTCAAGAAAGTGAGGAGCGAGAAGAAGGTTAAAAAGCAAGAGCACGATATAAGAAAAGCTCCGGAATTGCTGCTGCAGACATCCGAAGTGAAAGAACAGAAGGAGGAGAAGGTGCAAGATGCGAATCAGCGATTAGCTATAAAGATAAAGTTGTGCGGTGGCTGCAACACTCGCCACTTGCAAGACCAATGTCCACTGAGAATTCCTAAATATGTGATTGAAGATTTACTTAAACACGAAGAGTGGTTAGAGCAGTTCATCGAATTGTACAGCAAGAACGCGACAATTGAGGATGGGAAAACTGATCTAGAAACTAGCACAATTAATAAGTTTTCATTTGCTTATCAGTCGCTTCCTATGAATCTTTATTTCGAGGAAACCAATACGGTTCATGGCCTGGGGGTGTTTGCTAAACATGAAATTTATGATTTCACACAGTTTGGCCCTTTGCTTGGGAAAACGGTTAAAGAAGTTGATATACCTGAAGAGTGCAATATGAGGGATATTTTCGAAATAAATAACGGAGATAGTCCAACATATGTGAATAGCGAGAACGTCGAGGAGGCGAACTGGATGAGATTCGTCCGACCATCGCCTACGAGGGAATTGAGGAATGTTACCCTAATTTCTAAAGAGGATTCTCTGTATTTAGTTACTGTGAAAAGAATAGTGACCGGAGAAGAATTGCTTTATTGGCAGGACGATGTGTCGTCTAGCAATAAGAAGAAAATGGAGAAAACATGTGAGTTGGCATTAGATTTTCACAACACACTTCTTATATAAAATATATGACATTTTAGCCTGCGGGGGTTGTAACATGACTTTTCTTCATCCTCTTTATTATAGAATTCATTGCTCAGTATTTCATGATGTTCGTTACAGTTTAACTATTCGCAAATACCATTGCAAAGTCTGTGGCGTTGCCGTTTTGGGCAAAGAGAACATCATGAAGCATGCCATTGAATTGCACAACGGACAAGGTGCTTATCAATGTCAATTTTGTAAAAAGGTAATTCAAAAATACAAAAAAATTGCAAAAATTTAATTTGATTAAATTAATTTTCAGTTTTTCCTTCGGCTCAATTATCTAGAAATGCACAGAACGTACGGTTGTTCGGCGAATCCGCATAGGTCGAGGCCTCTTTGCGATTTCTGTGGGAGGAAATTCTGTCAGCCACAGAAGCTGAAAGTTCATATAAAACGAATGCACAGTGGTATGAATTTACAATTTGAAGTATCCATTCAATATTCTACAAAATATTTTTCTGCAGATATGTCCGAGGTTCTTAAAGAGTTCCAATGCAAAAATTGTTTAAAACTGTTGGGATCTAGGGCGGCGTTGCAAAGGCATTTGAAGGAAGTGCACCAAAAGCAAGTGGAGGGTGCTTGTTCGTGCAATAAATGTGGTAAAATGTTCCAAAATAAATCTAATTTAAAAATTCATATGCTTACGCACAGCGGGATAAAACCATTCAAGTTAGTAAATTTAAGTTGTTTGGTGGTGTTTTTATTATTTAAAATATCAATGTTTTTAGATGTGCCGAGGGTAATTGCATTGCAGCTTTCACTACTAAGCAATGTTTACAATTTCATTATAAGAAGGTCCACGGTTTCACTGAAGAAGTGATGCCAAAGATAGAACGGAGCGTGGATTACACGTTTGAGGCGTACAGTGGAGCGGATGATCAAGAAATGATGGACAAACAATGTGATGATAAAAATGATATGAACGATAGCGATCAGGAAGACAACAGTAAGATAACTCATTGTATTTTCATTATATTTTATATCTTCATTTACAGATTTAGAGCTGGATGATAGGAATATAGATGAACCTCCTGATTTGCATTCGCCTTTGCCTATTCAAACTAATGATCACTCTTCGAATTCGGATGAAAGTCCACCAACGTTGGAAGCGTATGCTCCGAGTATGAAGATAATAAGTAAAGGTAGTAAAAAGTGGATCATAGAAGAGCCGCTAGTGAGGAATGATATTTACCCAATGGAAAGTAGAAAAGATGAAGTCAACTTGGATGTGGATGATACTGATGCTTATGATACGAGAAAGTTGAACACCAATTTGAACACTTTCAGGCACGAATCCAGTGCGAGTCTCTTGGTGGAAGCCGCGTTAGACTCCGTTTGTAGCGAACCTAATATAGACATTGATGTCAGTACAACGCCGAACTGCACGGACGCCCTTGTCAATAACTTGTATACATTATCACATGGTGATACATTACCAGAAGTCACCTACAATCATTCCGTGGATGTTAACGATTCTCGTGATATAAATCTAATATCTCCTTCGGTTAATGACCACATCTCCGTCACTGATGATCTGAACGATGAGTTACGCCACAGCCAAACGATTGGTATAGATTATTCAAGTTTGCAGGAGGACTTCAGTCCGCCGACTTCGCCGAGCAGAAACAATTTTGTGCGCAATTATATCAACGAGAATTCACCAACAAACCCTAACAACTACGAGAACCAATCTAAGAATATTTCGCCTCAAGTAAGTCCACCTAGATACGATTTTGGTCAGGCAGTGAACGCTGAATCAGATGATAGTAGCGGCATCGGCGCTCAAAATCTCAGCTTACACAACACTAAGGATGGTATCCAATTGGATTTATCAATTTATAAATCGCATTACAATTTCGATACGAGCAGTTTTCTTCGTAAAAGTACGAGGCTGAAGTTCGATGAGAATGATAGAAAGCAATCGTATATTTTGGACGTGGATAAAAGCTACAACGATGATACCAATAAATTCAGTATGAACGGTAATATCAGCACGAATCAGGATAATTTGGAGAACGAGTTGTCCGATAAAGACTTTGAGAATATACAGGATGTGAAGCATAAGGAAAACGATTTAGATCTATCCATACGCAGCACGTTACCAGACATTAGGAACAAATTTGAGATTGATCTGGATCTCAGGAAGAGCTACGATATAGACGCTGAGATTAGGAGGAACACTTACGAAGGGTCTCTGGATGATTTCCGGATGAAAAATTATGATTTGGATAATTTGGAGTTGAGGAATAATTTGGAGAGGAATAAAACGTACGAGAGTATAATGGAAGATTTCAGGACGGACAGGAACTTTGAGCCTCTCGTGTTGAATCCTTCTGAGCTGCAAGGTTTGGATATGTCGGCGCGCAGCTATCACAACTACTCGAATTTAAATAGATATCATCATTTGTATCCGGAGGTTGATAGACCCACGGTGGATTTAAGGATGAATTACAGTCCTCCGCCGCCGACGTACTCTCATGCGGATATCTTGAGGGTAGTTTCTTTGGATTTAACACCACCCGGACGACACAGTGTTGACTTGAGTCTGCGGACGCATCAAATTGCGAATTCGCGATTGCTGAGCGATCATACGTTACAAGCTGCACCGCATCGTTTGTCTTTGGATCAAAGCCGATTGATGAGTACCGATTTGGGTGCACCCAGGCACCTCGGTACAGATTCCCGATTGATCTCCGATATGAGCAATAGGATCCTATCCGATCACACCACAAATAGGATATTATCCAACGATCAACTATCAACGAATAGGTTGCTGGGTTCGGAGCAACGACTATTGACTGACGATTCAAGGCTCATATCGGATCAACCGAGGCTACTAGATCAGAGCAGATTATTGTCGGATGGAAGGATATTGCCTGCTGCACCAACGACTGGTAATATGTCTCCTGTCGCATATTCTGGATATCCCGTCTCGCCTACCCATCCTTACCATCCGACAGCTTTGCCACCTAGACCACATGCTACATCCCCTAGCAGCACGCCCTATCATCATTATCCTACATACTATTAATGTATGTACATATATTTTCCTTTTCAATGTCTAGTCAATATTTATAAATATGTGCCAAAGTGTATTTTTATTTTCATCATGATTTTTTTTTATAATAATATATTATTTATTTGCAATAATTTATACTTATTTAATTTAGTTTAGTTTACAATACTAAGGTTTATGGAACTTTAAGTGTTAAAACTAGCATTTATTGTATTGTTTTACAACAATGAATCCTGAAATTCAAAATGTTAAATCTTATTAACATTAGCTTTAATAGTATTCATTTTATAGAATTTAGTCAAATTTCCTAATGAAATGCATATTTGCTAGACGATAAACAAACAGGCATATTTAAATTTTGCTATCATTGTGTAATCTAAATAAATGATTGTTATGCAACTGGTTATACAAATTCGTGCGTAACAGTTTGCTACGAGCTTGAATATCCTCCATTGCTCGTAGCAGATCTTTCTATCTCGCGTATCGATTGTTGCCGGTACTTTTCGTGTCGCCCATATTTGTTTCTAAAATGTTTAACAACAAAATTATGCAAAATTAAAACACCGACATTCAGACATCATGACGAGTGACATCAAAATTCTTCGTAATTAGAAAGACCTCTCTTCTGATGTGACCATTTGCAGTCCCATATCCTTTTACATACACCTACAACACTTGAAATACAAATGCGAGGCCGATCAGGAAGACGGTATGTGTATTTAATTTTGCTATCTCTCAACGCACAGTTTCTGCGTTTCCTCATTTCCCTGTACCACTTAATTATCAAATTATCCTTCCTTGTATCCTTCAATACAAGTATTTTTAGTTTATTTACTTTACAAATTTCCAATTAGAACCTGTCAAAATAAAAGAAAACATTGTTATACAACTCAATGATTTAATAATTTATTTGACATTTACCAAAATAACCAAGATGTTTCTTTAAACTCTGTCATTAAATTCATATAGCTGTTGTTTATTTATCTAGTGGATTAAGTGCATACAGTATTTAATTTTTAAATATTTGCACTTTACCAAATTAGTGTTCATAAATGGACCTGATAGATATTTATTTTGTTTATTTAATTGTATATAATGTATAATTCATGATATTGAATGCAAATAAACTTTGTTTCTATAAATAAAATAAATAATTGCAATTCTTTCACAAATATTTGAAGGTTGTCTACAAAGTAGCATTTGTAGA
This sequence comes from Nicrophorus investigator, assembly GCA_963457615.1. Taxonomy (NCBI): domain Eukaryota; kingdom Metazoa; phylum Arthropoda; class Insecta; order Coleoptera; family Silphidae; genus Nicrophorus; species Nicrophorus investigator. Next base: position 7,113,528 of record OY735142.1, on the reverse strand, counting down.
CATCTCTTAAATAGTATAAAAATTGCATATTTTATATATTAATTATAAAATGGTGTCCAAATAAAGTTGAATTTGTAATGTTCATTTAAAATATAATTTATTTTTAAGAATAAAAAAATGATTTAGTGTCTTAAAATAATTAAATTATATGTAAAACATTGATATCATAATTAATCAATGCTTTGTTTATAGAACTGATAATATGTTATTTGGAGGAGCATTTTTATAAATCAATAACAACAATGTAATGTTATCTGTTTATTATGGAAGGTCATCGGTTTGTAATTGCTGCCACCGGGATGTTTGTCTCTTTGTATACATATTTGTAGTTATGTGTATTACGCGCATAATAATAATAATAATTGGTATTTAGTTCTAGAAGTAGAGATCGCAGAAGATCGAGAAGCCGAGATAGGGGAAATTATGGAGGCGGACGTCGTAACAATGCAGGTGCCTGTCTACGGAAGCCCAGATGGGATCTGAGCAGACTGGAACCCTTTAAGAAAGACTTCTATGTGCCCCACTTGCGTGTCGCTCAAAGATCCAAGTATGAAGTGGATGAGTGGCGTCATTCAAAGGAAATCTCGCTGAAGGGAAAGCAGATTCCATTCCCCGTACTGAGCTTCGAAGAAACGTGTTTCCCTGATTACGTTATTAGCGAAATAAGAAAGATGGGCTTCAAAGCTCCCACCCCGATTCAGTCACAAGGATGGCCAATAGCTTTATCCGGAAGAGACATGGTGGGCATAGCGTCCACGGGCTCCGGGAAGACGCTCTCTTACATCTTACCTGCAATAGTCCATATCAACAATCAATCGAGATTGTTGCGCGACGATGGACCGATAGTTTTAGTGCTAGCACCAACCAGGGAACTGGCTCAGCAGATCCAACAAGTCGCTTGCGATTTTGGGCAGACCTCGCGGATACGGAACACATGCGTTTTTGGCGGAGCCCCAAAAGGTCCGCAAGCCAACGATCTCTCCGATGGCGTGGAAATAGTCATAGCCACGCCCGGACGACTGATTGATTTCCTGGAGAGCAACAGGACGAACCTGAGACGATGTACATATTTAGTTTTAGACGAGGCTGATAGGATGCTCGACATGGGCTTCGAACCGCAGATTCGTAAGATTATCGAGCAAATACGTCCAGATCGACAAACCCTGATGTGGTCCGCCACATGGCCCAAGGAGGTTCAGGCTCTCGCCACTGAGTTTTTAAAAGACTACGTACAGATTAATGTGGGCTCGTTGCAATTATCAGCCAATCATAATATTTTACAAATCATTGACGTCTGCCAAGAGTACGAGAAGGAAACGAAACTGAGTACTTTGCTGAAAGAGATTATGGCTGAGAAAGAAAATAAGACTATCATATTTATAGAAACCAAGAGACGCGTGGATGATATTACAAGGAAAATGAAACGCGATGGGTTGGTGGCTCGACTTTTTTTTATTTTTGTTTCCTATTTATTTATGATCTTTGATGTTACAGCTGGCCGGCCGTCTGCATTCATGGTGATAAATCACAGCAGGAACGGGATTGGGTACTCCAAGGTAAATATTTATATTTCTTTTTAACTGTTTCTTCTATTCAAATTATGAAACTAGATTTTCATTGATGTATCACGCTCCGAACATGAGCGTTTTCATTTATATTTTATTGTTTATAATTATTAGTATTTCAAAACATTCTTTATTACTTCTGCAAATGTTTCTTAAAACCATTACTTCAACCTTTTACGAAACTTGTACAAGAATTATTCATATCAGAGAAAACAATTGAATAATACTTGTATATGTTTTTGTGTGCATTTTTGTTAACAAAAGGATTTCTTTTGAATGTTGTTTGGGGCACTGTTATCCTGCCACAACAATGCAATGTCCCTGGAAATTCCCAGGATTCCCGGGTATTCAATGTAGCTGCATCTGGGCGAATCAACTCTGCACATGTGCAGAAAGTGCATTTAGCTCCGGGTCCTACAAAACTACCATCCTACGTATTTTACCCCTACGCTTGTGCGGCTATTTGCATATTGATTAATTACACTACATCAGAGGTAGCAAAAGTTTGACCTTCATAAGGATTATTCCCAATACAGAGAGTATAACTTTCGAACATTTCGTTGCAATATGTTATGGACAATAAAATATAAATGTATAAAATGTTTGATTGTTTCAGATTTTCGTTCGGGTAAAGCACCAATATTGGTAGCTACGGATGTAGCAGCGCGAGGTTTAGGTAAGTAACAGTAAATAAATAAATTGAAGTACTTTTGCTTAAATGCAGGCTAATAGTTAAGGAAAGACATTTTCTATATTTTACAATTTTTATTTTATTTAATTTATTAAAGTTAGCCTGTGCATGGTCTATAACACACAGATGGAAATACATTGCAGGAGATAGCCCAGCCCCGGCTGTTAGATATAATAACGTTATTATGATATTAATAATTGATGGTTTACTGCATTGCATGTAATGTCAGTTTTTGTTTGCGTAAAAGTAGTATTTCGCTGCGGGTGCATGTTTATCTCCTGAGTATTTCGCTGTTGCTGTTTAAGAGGTGGAGTAAAGGCGTGTTGTAATAAAGTGGGCACTACTCTCTTTTCAGAGGCACAAGCGAGCTAATGACATAAGTGTCATTGTGGTTGTGCCTCTCAGTGGCGGACGACTGCCTATGCGTGGGACTGCCGGCTATAAACTTGCTGGAGGCAGCTACCTCAGCCCGTGCGGACTGGCGGGGATGCTCTGTCTCAAACTGGCGCCGGGGTCTCACTACCCACGCTACCCCTAACTGACGATGCACCCCAAAGGTGGTATGCATCAACTATACAAAATCTGTACTGTTCAATTTTATGACTATTTATTTTTACCAATAGGTAGGCTATGATTGTGTATTTTTATTTTTTATTTATCTTATAATTTACTTTCCTACTCTTAATTACTTATTATTTACTTGAACCAAAGTTAAAGACATGTGCATTTACATTTCAGCTGATGATGTAACTCAAATAAATGTTGCCTCCAAACTTGCTTATCATTATAATAATTAATTACATTTTGATTTTCTAAATCGTATGCTATTGATGAATTGAAGTTTAATTAAATTTGGGGTTCTAAGGTAAGATGTCATGCGTGCATTATACCCAGTGTATGTATTATTACTTTTTTTTTAAATTTCTCTTTCACTTTCAATTTTATTTTTTGGAGGCAACATTTTCCATGAACCATCCTTTACTGTACTATAGAAATGAAACTTTTGCAGATGTTGAAGATGTAAAGTTTGTAATCAATTTTGATTACCCGTCGAATTCGGAAGACTATGTGCACAGAATTGGTCGCACCGGTCGATCTTCCAGAACGGGAACTGCCTATACATTTTTCACTCCTAGTAATGCAAATAAAGCGGCCGATCTTGTGGCCGTCCTGAAAGAGGCCAAGCAGGTGATCAATCCAAAATTGATTGAGATGACGGAGAACAGGAGCTGGAACAATGGAAATTCCAATGGACGAGGTACGTTCTAAAAATGTGATCAGAGAATATAACAATAAATATGTTTTTTTTTCATGTACAGGTCGGAATCGATGGGGCAGAGGAAGGCCGCAGCGATCCAATTCGAGGTCGCGATCGAGGTCTCCTCGCCGAGGGGGCAGCCGTCGTGAGAGGAGTAGATCTAGGAACAGGATGAGACGACGACGATCGCATTCTGATAGTAGAGGTAGAAGCCCATCGATCGGACGATCAGGCAAGTCTTCTACTTCCAACAACAGCTTAGGTCTGGCCCCCCCGAAAGACAGGCCACTTCTTCAGCAACAACCACCACCACCACCATTACCAACATCACAAATGCATCAGCCTCCACTCCCTCCCGCTCCACCAACAACACAGCAACATCAAATACAAACATCGAGTCAGCCGCCGCCGCCGCCCCAGCCCCTGATGGCGGCGTTCCACCAGAACGTGCCGCCCCCGTACGGCTCCTTCCCCATGAACACTGGAGCCCTCTTCTACACTCATCCACCTCCACCATCCACACCAAACAACTTCTTTCCTAATCCCGTTGGTTACCCATACGCTGCTCCACCACCCTCTACTTCCCATTAAATATACTTCGTTTCAAAGGGCTAGTTTGCAATAATTTCGGTATAACATATTTTTATTGTTGTTCTGTACCTTGAATATATACTATAGTTTTAAGATGAATTCAGTTTTTTGCTTTATGTATATATAATATATTTATGAATCTCTTATCAAATTAACTGATTTTTTAGCAATGTATTGTAAATTATATTTATTTCGATGACACTTGTAGCATATTATCATTAACATTAATATATATATTTTAACTTTCAAAGTAGTATATAATAGTAATATATATATATATTCAAGGTGTTCGTATAGTATGTAGTTAAATTTACGTAAAACTGCTGAAGCAATAATAAAATTATTAATTTTGTTCACGATCTCTGTTCTGATACCTGTGATACGATGATGCCCATCATATTCTATACATATAAAATGTGTATTTCATTTTTCTTTTACAGAATGCATAGGAAAGACCTACAGGAGCTCAAAAAAATATTGATTTTCAACCACAAACTAAATAGAAATTATCTCTCTGTCTATATATATATATTTTAAAAAAGAACTATTAACTTAACTTATTATTTTATTAAATGTCAATAAATGTAACTTTCTGTTATATGTTTTTCGTTGTTGATCTGTAGGTAGGTATTTATTGTACATTATATGTTCTTTGACAACATTTGATCGTTTTGTATTAACAAGCTTATATTAATTTTTATTTGACTTTACACATTCATTTAATTTTATTTATTCCATATTATAGTTACAAAACTATTTTAATTTCGTTATTATTGTTACCTTGATAAATGTATAAACAATGTTTATTAGATCTGCACATAGCTTCATATATTTTCATTTTAACATCTCATTTGCAATATGAAAATATACACAAACATGATTCCATATACTTGATATATAATATTTACTATTGATGAATGTTTATAAATATATAAAGAAAATATACATATTTAAAACCTATATAGTATTTCCTCTGGCATTAATAACCCTCATATCAAATGCTCTCATTACGTAAAATAAATCTATTGCACAACTCATGTTTTTTACCGCTTCAACATCGTCTACACCGCAAGATAATTTGTTATTTTTTTAAGTAGAAGTAAATAATGTTTTGTAAAAATATCGGTAAATTTCCATTAATTACAATACCATAAATATCTTGTGTCAGTTTAATATGAGGCGAGTTGTCAGAAAGATCACAGAAACGAAAAGCGATAGATAAAAGGTATCGTGAAATCTGAGAAGACCGAAATGCTACCTGAGTACTTGGAAACAGGACTTCGTTCAATTCATGAGTCGTCGTGAAAAGAGGTAGTACAAATACAAAAATAACGGTAATTGTGTGCATAATTCAGGTAGCATTTAGGAGAAAAGAATTGTGGGAACTAATATTCAAATTTTAACTATTTCTATTTCCATTTTTTCAAAAACTTAATATTTACTAAAATATATTATTTATTATTTAACCAATAATTAATTAATTCGAGTACAAAATATTTTTTCTGTCGTAACAAGAAAATAATCAAAAGATTAAATAATTTTTTCAATTACAAGTTTAAGTTGATGAACAACTACTGAGATCTGCTTAATTCTTTTTTTAATGTTGATATTAAGAATATTATGAAATAAGTAAATTGTATTATTAGGTAATATTACAATTATTTGCAAAAAAAATATAGAAAGTTGAGAAATTCAATTTGGTAGTCTGTTTTTGGGTGGTATTTGCAATAGTTTGTTAAAGTTAGGAATAACATGAAATCTTGGGGTACAGTGAATTGGAAACGTGACGTATGAAATGCCCGGGATTTGAGCAACCCTGTTATATGGAAAGTTGAAAGTTCACCCGAAGCAGGATCAATAAATTTTCGGTTTGCGTTGTTTTTTTCTATCGTTTTTGTGTTGTCAGGTTGCGCAGATCGGCTATGCAACCCGAAATGTTGACTATCAGCGCCACCAACAGCCGCGTTTTCGGTACCAAAGTGATCGCCCCTACCCAAATTTCCCAACCGGGTTCTTCGTGATTGGCGGGTTGGTGGCCATTATCGTTTTGTTCGCCGGTCGGGTTAGGTCAATAAGGTACGAAACCATTGCATTTTTTCGCAGTTTCCATCCACTTTTATATTCCGCCTTCACAATTTTGTCAGCCTGCTGCTTCTAAAGCAACCACGATCGTACCGATATACCCGATTTCCTTCTCCGTTTTCTCCCAGTTCCCAGAGCTTTTCCAACCGGAGAGTATTGTGCATGTCCCTAAAGCCGACATTTTTATTTGCAGATTTAATAATTGGAAGCCATTGACAGTAAACTGGTGACATAATTCTCTGCAAAATGCAGTACCACAACGGATACCAAAACGGCAATAATATGTAAGTTACATCCAACATTATCATTATTATTATTTTTACTTGCACGTACGTATGGCGCAGATTCACATCCCAGAAAATCAATAAGATTGTTGCTACATTTTAATCTATGAAATGGTATTTAACCTGCCATTTGCTTTCTCCCCACTCCTTTCGAATAACTCGAATTTGCTTTTTTTATGTACTTACCAAGTATTTTTTTACCCGTTTGTGCATTGAATTTCTACAGAATATTCGTACCCTCTTTTTTTTCTTCTCCGCCGACAAACATTCATGGAACCATATTGATGCAACATATTCATTGTTGAAGCTGCAAATACGAGTTTTTCCTCAACTCTTACATGTCACCAACCTACTGCGATATTTTCTAACAAGACCCTAATTGAACAATTTCAACAGTCAAATTATTAATTTACAATCCACAAATTAGGTCATATATATTGAAATTGTAATATATCTTCCATACATATATTACAATATTTTGAAAGGTTGGCAAACAACGTCTGTATCGATTATATTGTAATAAGTAATTTCAAGTTTTAAGGGCCGTAATTGATATACAAAATTAATTCATAGAAATGCATTTTTACCAAGAAATCAATAATAATTCAAACGGTTTTTGTACCAAATTCCTATATTTCAGCTCATTTCCACCCTGACATCTTGTTTTCCACCCACCTACCTGTAGGTCAAACCTATTCGGCATGTATTGATTTTCTCTTTGCGCTGCCAATGTTGCCAACAGCGCAATATTCGCAGCCCGTTTATACGTAAGATTCACCCCGTAACGTGCAATTTCCTAGCTACGAATATAACGATCATCAGCGTTAAGCGACAACATACAAAAAGTCCTGTGGGTGGGTAGCTAATTTGAGGTAGCCATATGCTTGTTCATTGCAACAATTGTATTTATTCATAATTTAAGTTTATATGAAAATTGTAATTTTCTAATAAGGATTGGTTCTGCAGTAACATCATCCATATGCAATGCCGAAAAACCTAAGTTGTTTAAGGGGGAAACCATATAAAATAAATAATTAAAGGGCACTTTATTTAATTAATTTCGTTTTATGAGAACGACGAATAATCAATAATTTCGCCGTTACCGGTATTTTCAGCAACCTTTCTATATATTATTCAAATAGTGTGTTCATGCAGAGGGAAAGTAATTAACCTTTATTGGAAATAGCCCTTTCAAATTTTGTAATCTTTTTAATGGTTTATTCTAATTTTACGATCAACAGTAAAATTAATCTTGATCAATTACATGCAGCAATAACCTCTCATTTAAGTAAATATTGATTGGTATTTATTAAAATTATTTCGTGTAAAAATATAGACTTATTGAAAAATATCCATGCTAGATAGAAAAACTTAATAATTTGCAAAGTAATTCATGTATTCGAATATACAATTAATTTCATTGTATATTTGAAAATGTGAATGAAATCTTTTCATATGGAAGTATCATAGTATTCTTAAAAGGGCAGTCAAAGTCGTTTCATAGTTGGACATTATGCATAACAATAGCTGCTCCAAATAAGAAAGGGGCACAATTACTTTCGATTATGTCGTACGAAATCAGGTGTGTTTCTATACTACAAAATTACAATGATAAAATATGTAACAAAAGGGAAAAAATTCGAAAATTTGGTTTGTTCTCATTAAAATCCTATTTGCACTTTCTTCCATGTATGTTTGTATTTGCATTGACTTTTCTTTCAATACAAATATTTATTAAATAGCAACTAATTGTGACAAAATTTATAGGGTATTTTTTCGGAATTTTGAATATACCGGTTTCTATAATTATTTTGTTTATTATATGTATCTATTCAGTGAATATTTAAAACAGATATGCCTAGAACCATTTTAAATAACAATTCAAAGTTTATCAATTTTAAGTCCTATCTTATTAAAATTTGATAAATTATTAAATGATTATGAAATAATCTTAATTAATCAAATATGAACAATAGATTCAATTTAAATCGTTTTGGTTCACTTATTTGTATATTTTATCTATAGTTATATAATTCACTATAATATTGTTTACTTGTATTTAATGATTTATTCAGTTTTTATCACGCTTTTCATAAATGACATGCTTATAAAATTGTTGTCATTTTTATAAAGTCATTTTTCTTTCACGTATTCTCTTGCAGTACCCAGGGTATTGGAAATGGTAAAACGAAATGGATTCCTTTAGTAATACTGTTGCAGTGTATTGATTAAATGTTAGTAATGCACAATTTGTTGGTATATTAGGCATATCTGGGTTAATGGATTTATCTGTCCACCAAAATTTTGTATACTTTAGCGAATTTAGGAAACATATACATTACATATTGGAATAACAAGGAAAATTACCATACCATGTAAGCGATTATTAGATTTTATTTGGTTTATATTTCTTTTAAGTAGTGGTTGGATGTACTTTTTTTGTTTTTGATAATTGATGTCATATGTTTGTGATTATTATTATTTTTATTATAAAAATGTCACTACTGTTACTTACTCTTTTTATATTTGTTTAACAGGTATCGCTCTAGATCTGACCGAGGTGAACAATACGGTAAGCAGTCAAATTACTGGGGTGGCCCTCCTCATACTATTGCTCCAGTTCAAGATTTTGGAGGACCGAACATTAAACAACACAACAACAAGAACACCCAAGCACAAAACTGCACTTTGGTCAAGCCGAACTGGGATATGAGGGCATTGAAGCCAATCATGAAGAATTTCTACATGCCTCATGCAAATGTACAAAACAGGACAGAAAGTCATGTACATAAATACAGGGAGGGAAAGGACATCATCGTGAGGGGCAACAATGTTCCGTATCCAAACGAGACTTTCGAGGAGGGAAATTTTCCGGACTACGTCATGAATGAAATTTCAAAACAGGGATTTGCTGAGCCCACTGCAATCCAAGCGCAGGGCTGGCCCATCGCTCTGTCAGGTCGGGATATGGTTGGTATTGCCCAGACTGGTTCGGGTAAAACACTGGCTTACATGTTGCCAGCTACCATTCATATTAATAACCAACAACGACCACAATGCGGAGAGGGTCCCATTGCGTTGGTTCTTGCTCCAACAAGAGAGCTCGCTCAGCAGATCCAGAAGGTTGCTCGCGATCTGGGTCAAACGACCATGATTCGCAACACATGTATATTCGGGGGTTCCCCGAAAGGACCTCAGGCGAGGGACTTGGAACGCGGTGTGGAGATTGTAATTGCAACTCCTGGTCGTTTGATTGATTTTCTTGAGAAAGGTACAACCAATTTGACGCGTTGTACATATTTAGTTCTTGATGAAGCAGATCGTATGCTGGACATGGGATTTGAACCTCAAATTCGTAAAATTATTGAACAGATCAGGCCAGATAGGCAAGTGTTGATGTGGTCGGCAACATGGCCGAAACAAGTGCAGGCACTAGCTGAAGAATTTTTGGATGATTACATTCAGGTATTTAATTTATTGAAGACTCGTATGTCGATTTGTTAGTAAACTATTTTTTGTTTTTCTCTTCTCTTTAAAGATTAATATTGGTGGCCTGGCATTATCTGCCAACCATAATATTCGTCAAATCGTCGATGTATGCGAAGAATCTGAAAAGGAAGGAAAGCTGTGCCAGCTTTTGAAGGAAATTGGTTCGGACAGAAATAATAAGATCATTATTTTTGTGGAAACAAAGAAGAAAGTTGATGATATCACCAAAACTATAAGGCGAGAGGGTTATTCGGCCATTTCCATCCATGGCGATAAATCTCAACCTGAGAGAGATTTTGTGTTGTCGGAATTCCGTAATGGAAAATCCTCCATTCTCGTGGCTACCGATGTTGCTGCTCGTGGGTTGGATGTCGAAGATGTAAAATATGTTATCAATTTCGATTATCCAAATTCAAGTGAAGATTATGTCCATCGTATCGGTCGTACCGGACGTTGCCAGCAAGCTGGAACTGCGTACGCTTTCTTCACTCTGGCCAACCAAAGGCAGGTCAAAGATCTCATTGCCGTGTTGGAGGAAGCTGGTCAAATCATCAATCCTTCTTTGCGAGAGATGGTTATGGCTGCTCGCGGCAATCCCAACGCTCGCAATCGCTGGAACACCAGAACGAAGGACAATTCGTCTCCAAATTCAAACAGTTCTATTAACAGAACCAAGACTTGGACTAACAAGACCAATCACCCAGAGTCGCGGCCATTGAATGGAAGACACATGAACGGCAACATCAGACCGACCATGGAGTCGACATACAGACCGAAGTCTAACTACCAAAATAATCCGCAGAATGTTTATCAATCGAGTGCTGCCGGACAGTACCAGAACAGTGGTCAAACTTATCCGATGAACAACTATGGACAGCAGTACCAGAACCCTGGGCAACCAAGAAACAATTATGGTAAGCGCAATTGTTTTATTCTCATGGATTCAATGGAATTCACTCAATTTTCTTTTACTTTTTAATCACTTATTCAGGGATGTACTAATTACTTCTTTTGGCTCTTAACGTGTTAATTGCTTTTTGTAATAATTATTTATTCCCTAGAATCTGATTATAGTTGTATATATTTTCATATATTTATTCTTGGTTATGTTGTATTTGCAGGAAATAGTGGCCGCCAATTTAATAATCAAAGGTATAATCCCCAGCGTCAACAGTATGCTGGGCCGCCTCCAGCCAGCAGCCCAGGAATGTACCAAGCAATGCCGCCTCAGTACATGAACATGATGGCTGGACCTACTCCCAACGATGGTATGCAGTCGATAATAAACAGTAAATTCTTCCAAACACGCGGCTTGCCCAATAGTGCAAATCCTTGCGCCTACCAATCTATGGGTGGCAATCAAGGTCCGTACAACCAATATTCCGCTCCCATGCCTTACACCACATACCCATATACACAACCACCTACGGCTGCTGTCCAGCAGTAAATCTCATATAAAGCCAAAACAATACACTCTTATTATCAACCTCAATAATTTTGGTTTGCCACATGTATGATTTTTTTTTCAAAAAGATGTTTATTCGTTTAATATTAAAAAATGAAAATGGGAAATACTTTTAATTTGATTTGGGCCAGGGCAAACTTTACATTTAAAATTCAAATAATCGATACACAAATATTCAAAGAAACTATTTAAAAAAAAAATAAGAGTAGTAATTGGCATTGTATTTGGTGTTGGTTTATATTATCGTCTATATATAATCTATATTAAGCTTCGCTTTGTTTTTGTTGAAAAAAAAAGATAATAATACTGCAGACAACAGTTTAGGTAATTGTGTAACTAAAAAAAAATATTTAAAAAGAACCGCAGCGTCTCTGGTGCTCCTATTTCCATGCCACTCCCCTCTTGCACTGTTGCCCTGGAAGACCTGCGGATTATTACATATATTATATATAATCTTAGTGTGTATTTGTGTGTTCTCATCCGTTCTCATCGGATGAGAAATTAGCATAGTTTCAAAAAATTGTCTCTACCTGTATGCTGTTGAAATGCACGAAACTAATAGAAGGGGAGATCAGGCTTCTATTTATAATTTGTACTTTCTTTTTCTTTCTTTTTGTTAATTATTATTTTATATATATTCATAGATTGTTAGCTTTAGTCACAAACAAACGGAAATAGCATTTATCTGAACTAAAGATTTCTGCAACATATAAATACTGGATGGAAACATTTTCATCATGCAGAGAGTAAACTGGATAATAGATAAGTCTTTCACAGTCAAACTTCTATATTTACATATTATATATTTAATTATGTCCGTAACAATTTACTTTTAACCCACCGTATAATTCATATATAATATGTATATATAATGTAGAATTTATGATTTTTGAGGGTAAAAATATTGTGATTTATTTATTTGTTAATTGAGATGAATATGAAGAAGAAAAAAAATACACAAGCTAAAAACCATATTTAAAAATGAAAAAGGCTGAGGATATCAGATTTTTTTATAACAAACTCTGTTTGTAATTTTTAGTGAGATGATATATATATAGAAGTTTGCTCTGGTATAGTGTGAGAGTTTTATCATGTTTTAACAGTGTACCTGTCTTTGTGTGCAAGAAGTGACTCGTACGTTGATTTTATTTATATTTATGCGGATCAAACACATGACTGTGTATATATAAGTACCTAGTATTAAGTATTAACTCGTTTGTTCGTTGTACGCGTGGTGCTTGCGTATCTGCCGCTGCGTGTTACATTCATTCGATCTGTGATATTTAGCAAGTAACGGTAGCAAACAGAATAATAATATTAACTTGAAAATGAGAGACGAGAGGCGCATTTGATCGCGATAACAATGTTATCAAAGAAAAAATCATGGTTAATGAAATGAAAGATGGACATAAAAATGGAAACATTGTTTTTGGAATGTGATATTTTCTCTAAAGACTGAAATATCGTAACTATATTTTTGTTTAAAATAATGAAAAATATGAAAAAGTATATATTATATATTTAGCCGTTTTACCGGTTATCAAAATTGCCCTCGAATGTAATTATCTTTTGGATGATGTTTGTTTTGGAAAGAATTCGAGCGTGCTCTCGGCCCCAGTTGTGCGAACGCACAAAGAAGTTACTACATTATTCTCCAATGTGATCTGTCGCGCTATCGCATGGTAACGATGAACGATTTTTATAATAATATTTAATAAAGAAAAGTATATATATTTATATATATTTCAGTCAATGATTATTTAAAGATGACTGACTTGCGTTCGTTTTTTGTTTTTTGTTGGTATATTTTTTTTCTCTCTGAAATACTCTTAAAGAGTCTCGTGGATTCATGGTGCAGACTTTAAAAGAAATATTTAAAAAATATCTAGTACAATTTGTTAAATTCGGTCATGTTTAGTTTACAGTGGTACAGTAGTTAATACATGGCCCTTATATATTGAAACTCTCTAAAAAATATAAAATAAATTATTATATCTCTTCTGTAAGTTTCCAACAAGTGCATTTCTTGTATGTAATACAGTATTAATATATAGTTCTTAAAATAAATATTACTTATATAAATGTAAAAAAAAAAATACAACAATTGCGTACTTATTTTTTTCTCTCCATCCACCACCACGTTACCACAACGGCAATGCGCCCACCCTCATCCTCCTTCTCATCCACATCTCCCATCTTTACATAGTTCAGAAAAATAAATTAGTCTTAATGCCGCCGCCGCCGCATATAAATATATACTATTACTCTACTCAACTAACTAACTTAACCACTTCATGCTTCTCTTTCAGCGCACATAATTATTCTATACCATTTTTGATCCTTTTTCAGTAGTGGAGCACTTTGGAATGACGAGAAATCATGACGAAATAAATTAATATGATTGATGATTTGCTTCTTTTATACGACACAAACTTTTAGCTCGTCCGCTGTTAGAGAAGCCGCTTACCTACTACCGCTTCTTGCGATGCAAGAAAAACAAATCCTAGTTAACACTTGCATATATTGATGTTTACTAACGAAGCTTTTGCGGAGAGATTCCGCAATGCAAAATTTGCTTACATATTTTAATTGTTAAAATTCCTATAATTTTTTTTTAACCTTAGGTACTACTTTATTTACAAATGCTCTCTCACTTGAAAGATGCAGCATACTTCCTACGAAGTATTGTTCCATTTCAATATGTAATTCTAATAAAAACGAAACAAACATAATAATAATAATAATAGTATTGTTAGTGTTTTGCGCCGCTCACATTACCCTGTCTCATGCATAAAAGTAGAGGTGTGTGATGCAAAATGTATGTATGTTCGACATTTGTACAAATTGTATTTTTTTTTACTCAAATTTTATTTCCCTTTCGAATTTAGGTCTTATGTTTACTCTGTGTGTGTAAGATTAGCAATAAAATTGAATCCGGCGACGATCCAGCTCCTGTCCCTTTAGGCTAGACGACATTCCAAAAATTCAGACGATGGGTAAGATTTAAGCAACAGACCGATTCATATATTTGCATTTCTTAAAGCTCGGTGTTTTAGCGTTTAAAATACTAACTTTAATAATTAGAAAACTATTGTTTTTTATTTCCGAAATTACCATGTCTCCTTTCCATTTTTTTTAATTGTATCTTCAAAATTCGTTATTTTTAAACTTTAATTTATTTGAGCTGTAACAAAACGCTTAATGATCAACAAAACTCGATTCTCGTAAATAGTTATTCTTAATTACATTATAACAAATATTATTATTCTACTGTTCCAATTAAGAGTACGAAAATCTACTTGTAATTAAATTTAAGTACATATTGTCTTGTCTTGGAGCATTGAAAATAAATGTTTACTACATAATTTATATGATGATTTGAATGAATTTCTATTGCGTTATTTTTGCAAACTAACGACTAATAATTAAGAAAGTTCGAGAAATGCCAACAATAATTTATATGTATGTGTCGATTTCGGTAATGATAAACGCTGATCCCGTTGTAGTACTTGAAACTTTGTCATTAATGATGTTTGATTTTGAATATCATAAATCAATGCATCACTTAAAATTCAAGTTTTTAAAGTTATTTAATTTTTTTATTGACGTTGCATAATAATGCGGTATTTAAACATACAGTAAGTAATACACTGACTTTCGTGAACCTGAATTAAGCGGTTCTTGATCTTCAGTGTTTCTTTTGCTGTGTTACGCAATACAAGTGTTACGTGTTTCGCAACGCGATTTTCGTCGGATCCACCTAACTTCAAGGTGTTACTGTCTAATATTTTTTAAGACCAATAGCAACCAAATACCATGGTTAACAATATTTATCAAATAGTCTATAACTAGTAATTCAAGTCCAACAATGCATTCTTCCAACTGGATGCAGTGCCGTAACATCTGCATAACAAGAGTTTGCAATGCCCGCGAGTTTGGTGATGGGCTAGCTGGGAAATTTGTCATCAATTTAAGAATACACATTTAGTTGTTAAGATTCTAAGATGTAGAAACTGTAAAAATCTTTGAATAACAAGACCTTGCTTGCGAAAGGGTCTTATATTTCTAGACACGCCACTGGTTCAGTTAGTCTTGTCATGATGTTTGTACCTATCACGCGCGATAAAGTCCTTAATTCCAAAAATTCTAGCGTTTGCCAATTCTTGACAAATGATGACATTATAGAAATAACGCTCCCAGCTAAAGGTAATTAATAAATAATGAATGTTAGCAATATTACGATATATTCTCAATTAATATTCGTAATTATTTATTTTATGTAATTGAAGGTTATAGATAAAAGTATACATTCGTCTATGATCGCGATACTACGTTGGAATTTTTTTATACATTTACAAAAAAACTCGTATAGGTTAAAAGGATTCAGTGTTAATAATATATAAGATAAATTAAGCATAATGGCAAGTCCAATAAATATGTTACAAGAGTTAACTGTAAAAATGGGTATTAGTATACCCATTTACACGTACGAAGATATCACAGAACCATCTTCACGAAATCAGTTTAAATGCAAAGGTTCTTGCAACGGAATTGTAATTACAACCATCGGAAGCTCCAAGAAAGCAGCGAAAGCCAGCACTGCAACGGCACTGCTTAACCTTATCCAAAAGAAACCGGATTTTGTGGTAAGCAATAAAACTCCAATAGGTGAAGCGAAACCATCAATCAGTTTATTACCTAAGACTTCCGTTGATAATGGTGTAGCATATCCGGAACCAATAAAAAACGTTATTAGTTTACTTCAAGAATATACTATTGTAAATGGCATGGGGTATCCGAAGTACGAGTATAGAGATATTACGCAACCATCATCCATCAGCCAATTCGAGTGTTTCGGGTCTTGCGGAAACAATATAACATCTCGAGCTATCTCGACTTCCAAAAGCGGTGCAAAACGAAAAGTTGCAGAAAATATGTATTGGCAGTTGTGCCCGGAACAATCATCATGCAGTTCCATAAGTAATAAATCTGAATCCAGCGATTCAGAAGGCATAAGGTCTCCGAGAAAAGATACCGATTCCATCGAACTGAACAACATTTCGAATGTCATCGGTTATCTGCAAGAATACACCGTAAGAAACAATTTGCCAATGCCACAGTACCATATTGTTGAAGTAAAAGAATCGTTAAGCTTCAAGTTCAAGTGTACTGCTACTTGCGGTTCCATTACAGTCAGTAAGGTGTCTACCTCCAAAAAGGACGCTAAAATTCAAGCAGCACAGGTTATTTTGAGTGACTTGCTGAATATACCCTTACCTACCGGCGTATCCAGCTTTCGTTCGGATCATATTGAACCGTACGACAATCTAAGTCTCGACAATTTTGATATTGACTCTGAGTTAGATCATATGTTCAAATCGGGGATCACAATTGAAAAGGATGCCATCAGCAAAATCAATGAATATTGTTCGCAAAACAGATTGGAAAATGCACGATACAATCCGATGGGAAGCAAGAGCGGCTTGTTTTGCATTCAATGTTCGCTAGAAAACCTATTGACTGAAGGATACGGTAACACCAAGAAGATAGCAAAGAAAAACGCCGCTGAGAAGATGTTGAAATTGTAATAGCCATCGTCATAATAACGAAATAAATTATTAATTATTAATCTTTTGCAGGATTGACGAACCGTGTAAAATGAAATTTTGCATGGAAAGTTCCACCGATATTGAAGTTATCTCTAAATTTTCGGAATTAACCTTCAACATAGGGACGTCGGATTTGCTAGCACCCCCGGATAGCGATTATGAAAAAATCGATGAATATCCATCCAACAGTGAAACCATCGAAGAGGAGCCTTTGGATACCAAAAAAGAAATTGTTGAAGAGGTCATAATTCCTGCACCTACAGCTTTTGTAGATTATGAGACAGAAATTAAAAGGATGATTAAACAACTTGATGATTCTGGTGTCCAATACGAAATTGTGCAGACGTCCAAAAATCCCTACGTTATGTACTTTAGCTACATCAAATCGGGAAAATTTGAATTGTCAAGCATGAAAACTGGCGACAATCCATTAATAGTCAAATATAAATTGCTTGATTATGAATTAAGGAATATTAAAAACTGAATATACTATAAATAGATAATTGTATATAAGATAAACATTCTCTAAGAAAAATAAATAAATAATACCACTTAATAAAACTACTAATTATTAATTTTATTGCAATGCCAATTTTTTAGCATTTTGTATTTGAATATGTATATTATGTTTATATAATAAAAAGAAAACAATTACGTAATAGAAGATAAGCTATAATTTTATTTTCACTAAGAGCAAACTTCAATGCGCACATACCCCCACTCCGAGATCCACATGCTGGATGGTGGAACTGGCACAGTATTTCCAATTGCAATTTCTTTTCCTTTTAAAACTTCAAGAAAGAAACACGCAAGTTTATTTGGACTCCAGTTGGTATAAATTCACAAGCATAATTCATTACAATTATGCAAGTTCCTAATATTTCTGTAAGATTCAAATTTATTTTTTGTACGAAGAGTCGCCAGGGTTATTTGCGACACAAGGTTTCCTGACCTGGGCGGCGGTAACCGATCGTACACCACGCTGAAAACAAATATGGACGCGTGCACTTTCGATTTTTAAACAATATCTTCGAAAATCCTGATTGTTTTTCTGCATCTTCGAATCAAGTAAGTATCTTTTGCATTCTATCATTTATCGTTATTGAATTCGCGTCGTATTTATTTACTTCAATTTTGTTGAATGCAATGCGATGTTTGCGTATTAAGCACGTTTTAATCTTGGCCTGTTATTGCAGATCTAAATATGTTTCTATATAACCTAACGCTCCAACGGGCGACCGGCATCACCCATGCCATCCACGGGAATTTCTCTGGAACAAAAATCCAAGAAATTGTTATATCCAGAGGCAAAAGTTTGGAATTGCTCAGGCCAGATACCAATACAGGAAAAGTACACACTGTATTGACCAATGAAATTTTCGGCGTTATAAGGTCTCTTATGGCTTTTCGCTTAACGGGCGGTACAAAAGATTACATTATAGTTGGATCTGATTCTGGAAGAATCGTGATCCTAGAATATATCCCAGCAAAAAATATCTTCGAGAAATTGCATCAAGAGACTTTTGGTAAATCCGGCTGCAGGAGAATCGTACCAGGACAATACATTGCATTGGATCCGAAAGGGCGAGGTGTTATGATTGGCGCCATCGAAAAACAAAAATTGGTCTTTATTTTGAACAGAGACTCTGAAGCCCGATTAACCATATCTTCACCATTAGAAGCTCATAAAAGCAATACATTAGTATACCACATGGTTGGAGTGGATGCTGAGTATGATAACCCAATGTTCGCTTGCTTGGAAATTGATTATGAAGAGGCTGATTCTGATCCCACTGGCGAAGCGGCACAGAAAACCCAACAAACGCTAACGTTTTACGAGTTAGATTTGGGTGTAAATCACGTTGTGAGAAAATATTCGGAACCGCTGGAAGAACATGCCAATTTTTTGGTAACTGTTCCTGGAGGCAAGGATGGTCCATCTGGAGTTTTGATTTGCTCTGAGAATTATTTAACATATAAAAATCTGGGTGACCAGCCTGATATTCGTTGTCCAATTCCTAGAAGGAGAAATGATCTTGATGATCCTGAGAGAGGAATGATCTTTGTTTGTTCTGCAACACATAAAACTAAATCCATGTTTTTCTTCCTTGCTCAAACTGAACAGGGTGATATATTTAAAATAACACTTGAAACTGATGATGACATGGTGACAGAAATCAAATTGAAGTATTTTGATACAGTCCCTGTTGCAACTGCCATGTGTGTTATGAAAACTGGATTTTTGTTTGTCGCATCAGAATTTGGAAACCAGTAAGTTGATTTTTATGAAAGTTTTATTTTACTTAAGCACTATGGTATCTCCTGCACGTATTACTGATATATGTATAGGTCGAATCTGTGCAAGAATAATTGTACTGGGATCATTCCATATTGTATAACTTGTACATTACTCTATGATTCTGTTACTACATATCAACATTTATGTTGTATGAAGATACCTTAGTTCAATTACAAGATTATTAATTGTTAAAATTTCCGTTTTAGTTACTTGTACCAGATTGCACATCTTGGAGATGATGATGATGAGTTGGAGTTCAGTTCTGCAATGCCTCTGGAGGAGGGTGACACTTTCTTCTTTGCACCACGACCGCTTAGGAACCTGGTATTGGTAGATGAGCTGGAATCTTTATCTCCAATTTTATCTTGCAAAGTTGCTGATTTGGCTGGAGAAGATACTCCCCAATTGTATATGTTGTGTGGAAGAGGTCCAAGGAGTTCTTTGAGAGTACTACGCCATGGTTTGGAAGTATCAGAAATGGCAGTTTCTGAACTACCAGCAAATCCCAATGCAGTCTGGACAGTCAAAAAGAAAAACGATGGTAAGAACGAATTTATAGAAATTTAGATTTGTTTATTATATATATATTAAATTCAAAAATAAGTTGTTTTTGTAAGTAGTCTTGAATATTTAACAAGCCTGGTTGTTGACAACTTTTCAACACCAGTTGCTTTTTATTGCAGGATCCAATGCTGACAAAATCCTGATCCTTTGAATAAGGTAGGTCACCAGATGGTTGCTGAAAATGGTTCAAGGCTGCTACAACACATTTAAATGATGACATTTGTCCGTGTTTCAACTGAAATACCATTGATTATAAACTAGACAAAACTGATAAATCATCATTTATTATTTTTCTATTGATATTCTTATATTGAATTGATTAGTAACCATTGGAATTTTCTTTTACAGATAAATATGATGCTTATATTATTGTTTCCTTTCTTAATGCTACACTGGTATTATCCATTGGCGAGACTGTGGAAGAAGTTACAGACAGTGGATTCCTGGGAACAACGCCAACACTATCATGTTCAGCCCTTAGTGATGATGCTTTAATTCAGGTAAATATTACAAAATTGCAAAAATGGCGTTGGATTATCAACTGTATTTTGAATTATTTCATTATTGGTAATTCGTTTATTGAGAATCCTATATCAATGCATTATCATAGTGCCGTTTATTTCTGTAGTAGAATTAATGGTTCTCCCAATCAATGCCACACTAAAATATTCAAAACCTCTATTTTTCATTATTATTTATATTTAGTTTAATAATATGAATTTATTTCTTAGGTTTACCCAGACGGCATTCGACAAATCTGTGCCGATAAACGTGTTAATGAATGGAAAGCCCCCGGAAAGAAAACCATCGTTAAATGTGCAGTCAACCAGAGACAAGTTGTTATTGCACTTAGTGGCGGAGAATTGGTGTATTTCGAAATGGACAGAGTAAGTTCTCTTAAATTTTATTTGTTTTTTTTATATCGTTTGCATAGTTATAACTACTATCTGATGTTAAATAATACACTTTTAGATTTAATGCTATGCGAAATTATATCCTTCTTGTCGCCTCCGATATTTATTTGTTGAATATTGGAGTGAAACAAGATAGGTACATTAATATAATACTTAATTGTATATGTTTATTCTATTCTTTGAGTATATTTAACTAACTATTATTAATGTTTTCAGCTTCACGAATATAAGGAACGCAAACGTATGAACTCCGATGTTGTGTGCATGGCGCTTGCCAATGTTCCACCAGGCGAGCAGCGCTCTTGGTTCTTGGCTGTTGGTTTGGCCGATAGCACAGTTCGTATAATGTCTTTGGATCCCAACGATTGTCTTTCCCCTCGCTCAATGCAAGCGTTGCCAGTATGCGCCGAGAGCTTGTGCATCGTGGAGATGGGATGCACTGAACGTAATCCGGAAGATGCGGCTGCTGCAAGTACCACCAGTTCATTATACTTGAACATAGGGTTACAGAACGGTGCCCTTCTCAGAACAGTATTAGATCCAGTTTCTGGAGATTTAACAGATACAAGAACTAGATATTTGGGATCAAGGCCAGTCAAATTGTTCCGTATACAGATGCATGATTCAGAGGCAGTTTTAGCTATGAGCAGTCGCTCTTGGTTAAGTTACTATTATCAAAGTAGGTTCTATCTGACCCCGCTGTCTTATGATAGCCTGGAGTATGCTTCCGGATTCAGTTCAGAGCAATGCCCAGAGGGCATTGTAGCCATTTCTACAAACACTTTGCGTATTTTGGCGTTGGAAAAATTGGGAGCCGTCTTCAATCAAATCTCTTTCCCGTTGGAATATACTCCAAGAAAGTTTGTTATACATCCAGAGACATCGAACTTGATCATATTAGAAACTGAACATAATGCGTACACGGAAGAAACTAAGAAGCAGCGTAGACTGCAAATGGCCGAGGAAATGAGAGAGGCTGCCGGAGAGGAAGAACAAGAATTGGCTAAGGAAATGGCAGACGCTTTCCTTAATGAAGATTTACCAGAAAACATATTCTCTGCCCCCAAAGCGGGTCATGGAATGTGGGCTTCAACATTAAGAATTCAGGATCCAGTACATGGTACAACTCACAAAATCAACAGATTTGTTCAAAATGAAGCAGCCATGTCTCTTACACTTGTCAAATTCCATGGACAACCTGAACATCAATGGTTTTTGATTGTCGGTGTATCACGAGATCTTTTCCTCAATCCTAGACAATGCAGTGCTGGTTACCTCGATACCTACAAGGTCGATTCTAGCTGTCGAGAAATAGAATTGATCCACAGGACTCCTGTCGACGAAGTACCTTACGCTTTGTGCGCCTACAATGGACGTTTATTAGCCGGAGTAGGTCGTATGCTTCGAATGTACGATTTGGGAAAGAAGAAGCTGCTACGAAAATGCGAGAACAAACATATTCCTAATCTTATTGTTAATATTCAAGCAATGGGAAAGCGAATTTACGTAGCCGATGTGCAAGAATCTGTTTACCTCATCAGATACAAACGCGCAGAAAATCAGTTGATCATATTCGCTGACGATACTCATCCGAGGTGGATTACTTGTACTTCGATCCTCGATTATGATACGGTAGCAACAGCAGATAAATTTGGAAACATCTCCATTGTAAGATTGCCTCCCAATATAAGCGATGATGTTGACGAGGATCCGACTGGAAATAAGGCGCTGTGGGATAGAGGTTTATTGAACGGTGCTTCGCAGAAAGCCGACACCGTTGCTACATTTCATGCTGGTGAAACTGTTACTTCACTTCAAAAAGCTACTTTAATTCCGGGTGGCTGGGAATCTTTAATTTATACCACTCTTTCCGGTACAGTCGGTGTTTTGGTTCCTTTTACCGCGCACGAGGATCACGATTTCTTCCAGCATCTCGAGATGTATATGCGTAGCGAGAATTCTCCGCTGTGCGGAAGAGACCACCTATCGTACAGAAGTTACTACTATCCTGTGAAGGTAAACACAACATTGATTTCTTAATATTAAATCAATTTATTAACTTGTTTCTTTCAATTCCAGAATGTGATCGATGGTGATTTGTGTGAGCAGTACAACTCTCTGGATCCTGCGAAGCAGAAAAGCATTGCGAACGATCTGGAAAGAACGCCAGCGGAGGTGTCCAAGAAATTGGAGGATATCAGAACGCGATACGCCTTCTAATTTATTTATCATATTGATAATGTACATAGTAATTACATTTTCTGTAAACATGAATTATAACTTATTCAAACGTCAAGGATTCCAAAGACAATTAAGTTTAAAAAGGTATATATTTATATAACTCCTTACATTCTACTATTATTATATTCACGCGTTTACATGATGACATACGACATGTATTTCCTGTATTTTCTTGATGACACGTCCTGCGATGCTGACTACATTAATAATGAAATATAAAATTTTAACTTAAATTATCTGGAACTACACAAAATTAATGTTTCCTAATTCTATTTTCAGGTCAATCTGTAATTTCTCGTATCGTTGCGGCACCTCTAATTAAAGGTAATTATTTTCTTAATACTTAATATTTGATTATATTCATATTTAATGATGACATACGACATGTTATAATCCTGAATGCTCTTGATGACAAGTCCTGCGATGCTGAAATATTTACAAAAAAAAATAATTAATTTTGTAATAAAACGATAACAACGTCTAATCGAATTCTTTTTATTTTACAGAATACCATTGACAATGTTTTAGCAGTTCGATTACTCAATTCATGCAAGGTAATAATACGTAATTATATTATGTTTTTTTTTTTCTCCTATTTTAAAATGATGATCCAACTATTTACATGCTAGACTTATGATTGTCTCCTGATTATAAAACATTACTGAAAATATACATATTTATCAGCTTTTAATAATTAAGTTTTGCAATTATCTTTATTAAATGATTTTTTTTTCTTTTGCAGATTCAAATTATTTTACTACAAGGTATTCCATTTTTAAATCTATTCTGTTAGTCATTATTTTTGTATTTCTTTTGTATATTACAATAATAAATGTATTTTTTATTTATATTATTGCTATCTTTTTCTAACCTGATCCTTGCCTATATTTTATTGCATATATGCAAATACATACGAAGAACTATTTACTGATCTTTTACTTTCAAATGGTGGAAATAATACTATAAGACATCGGCCGATGACAATTTTAATGCCGTCGCTATATTATGTGTAGTTATTTTTTTTTTTTTTTGAATAAATAAGTTGCCATATATGGAAATATTTAAAGCAATGAATTAAAATAATGAGAAATTTCAATCACAAAAACCTGGAACAATAAAGATTTTCAAACAAATAAATAAATCTAAATAATTTTATAACATAAATATTAATTTTATTTATGAACGTTTCAAGTCAATAATAACAAATATAAAGCAATTGACAATTTATTTCTTCAACTTCTTCCTTTTTAGATTTTTTCCTTTAATCGTTTTGTTTTTCCTTTTCACTTTAATTTCTTGTTCTTCCTCGCTAACTGCTTCATCTTCTTCATCATCCACGTCGTTATCATTACTTTCAGATATTTCAACCGCTTTACTTGCATCAGAAACTTCTGCATTCAGCACAACACTCATGCAAGTGAATCTGCATTCAGCATTGTGAGTCGTCAACTCGTTCAATTCTTGATCCCAAACAATGATTTTACCATCACTGGAAGCAGATACAATGAAATCCTCAATAACAGCAAGACATTTTACCCTGGCGTTGTGAGCTTTATGAATCTCTATTTCATCTGACTCAACATCCACAACCCCAATACTTCCATTCTCATATCCAACAATTAATTTCTCTCCAAGCCAGTCGCAGCACACAACTCTTGACTTGTTTTCTATTGATTTGGTGAGACCTCCACTTTCTAAACTCCAAATGTATATCATTGTTGATCCAGTCAGTAAGAATGAGTCATTGTTGGGGCAGAACTTAATGAGGTTCAGACTTCTTGCATCTTTGCATTTGCTGTTCAGATTGATTATGTATGCTGTTCTTCCCTTTACCAAATTCCATGTCTTCAAGATACCATCAGCTCCTAGTGTTAAGGCTAATTTGTTTGATTCATGAACTGCTATGTCAACAACTGCAACATCCTTATGGGCCTTCTCCCATAATTTTTCCAATTGCCAACTGCCTACTCTCACTATACCCAAAGAACCATCCTGACATCCGCTTAATAGATGACTACATTTGTTTGTGAATTGTAAACATGTTATTGTGGAACTGTGATGGTTTAACGTTGACTGCTCTCTCCTAGTCTTTAAATTATATATAATTATATGGTCGTCGGTTCCACCTGAAGCCAATATTCCTTTGTTATAAGACACACATCTAACACTGCCAGAGTGACTGTGTGTTGCAAAACTTTGAGTTAATTCATTTGCCTAAAAATAACACAAGTTTAGATAAAGCAATTAATTTAATATTAGAAAATGCAAACCTTTTTATCGTAGAAAAATCCTAGAACGAATTGTTCGTAAGTACCCAAAATAATTTCAAAAGTCGTCTTATTTTCCATGTTTACAAATATAACACATGTCCTAAACTAACCTAATATTTATGCCTTTTTAGAAGCAAGCAATAAGCAGAGTAACCAACACGACAAAAACAATACTTAATAAAAAATAAAATAAACTCTTTAATAAAAGTATAGTTAATATTATCAAGTATATTCACAAGATTAAATAAAGCAATTCAATGTAAAATATATATATTTAATGCTAGATTTTTATATTACATATGAAATTTTTAAATTATTTGAATCTCCCGCTGCGGAGAGAGTAGGAAGTGTAATTTTGGGGAAGCACACCAAACTTCAGTCAGTTGTGAATTGACAAGCGTTCGGCGGCGCCCCCTCCTTTCTTTCTTTTCATTCCCAGTCGTCAAACATGGTGAGTTTCGGAGTTAAATTTTCTTCTCTTTTTTTCTAAATAATCCTAAATTTTAAACAATTATTGAAATTATATTTGTTATTACCAGTATGTGTAAAACACAATTAAAGCAATATTTTCTTTTTAGGGTATCGATATTAACCATAAACATGACCGTAAGGTTAGGCGCACAGAGCCTAAAAGTCAGGATATTTATCTTAGACTTCTCGTAAAAGTAAGTCCTGCAAATTTATATATTCCCTTCGAATTGTTGTTAACGCTCTGTAAAATCTTTGTTTACATTGGCGGAAATACGTGTGTTTACTGTGTATGTAACAAGTGTGTTGTTATTTCCAGTTGTACAGATATTTGGCTCGTCGTACATCCTCCAAGTTCAACAAGATCATCTTGAAGCGCTTGTTTATGAGCAGAATTAACAAGCCCCCAATTTCTGTGGCTAGAATCGCACGTTCCATGAAGAAACCTGGACGTGAAGGTTTGACCGCTGTTATTGTTGGTTCAGTCACTGACGATCGTAGGATGTGGAAATTGCCCAAGCTTTCTGTCTGTGCCCTCCGTGTCACTGATAAAGCTCGTGCCAGGATCTTGAAAGCTGGTAAGTACTCATTCAATAAACAATATTCATTATTTCAATAACAAAAATTGTTCTGTTATTAAAAATAGTGTATTTATTCATGCTTCAAATTTTGTTTCATGCAAATATTGATATTGCTCAGAAATTAATATTAATCTTTTATTTTAAATCTACGTTTGTTTTAGGTGGTGAGGTTTTAACTTTTGACCAATTGGCTCTGCGTGCCCCAACTGGCACCAAGACTGTCTTGCTACAAGGAAGACGTAACGCTCGTGAAGCTGTTAAGCACTTTGGACCAGCCCCAGGAGTTCCACGTTCCCATACTAAGCCATTCGTCAGGTCCAAGGGACGTAAATTCGAGAGGGCCCGTGGCCGCAGGCGTTCATGCGGATACAAGAAGTAGATTGTCCATTGTGTTATTTCTATTTAATAATTGTGTAATCGCATTTTTTCAACAATAAAATTTAGTGGTTACAAATTTCGTCAGTTCTTTTCTTTAGTATTTGATGATTGCAAATTACCAAATGTTAGAAAGTGATGAATATAAAGTTAATTGCATTTTAAGTAATTTATTTGTATCACAAATTGGAATCGTTTTCCTTCAATTTATCTCGTTTACTAACATGCGGATTATTACAAATATAGAAACGATATGGTTTGCTCGCCCATAATGCACCAACAGATGCAATTCCTATTCTGCTGGTTGATATCAGTTTAGATACATTATATTGATCATCCTCTATCCAAAATGTTTTATCTGTATTCAAATTCAGCATATTACAATTGGTTTTGTTAATATTCATGGCTGTGCATAGCTTGGAAGGTCCATTTCCAATTTCAGTATCCTTCAATTTCTTGGAATCACTTTTTCTACCACCTGAAAATGAAAATTAATAACAGTGCAAACTTAAATATTAACAACTTGCTTTGTCTTAGCTTTAACATTTCCTCAGCACCAACAATAGGTTCAATTGCTCTTATTAGCACTGCACCACCAGGCTCTGCACTGGATATGTTAAAACAATAGTACATCCCATAAGTCATATACACATAAGTTGTGCCAGCCTCCATGTACATAGGTTCATTTCTTTTTGTTCTCCTGTTGAATTACATATCAGCAACTTTTAATGAATCTAAGACAATATTACCTTCCCATGTAAGAATGCGAAGCCTTATCCTCACCTCCAGGATAACATTCTGTCTCAACAATTCTACCCTTTAATATTTCCCTATTTTCCAATTTACGAACCAATATTTTACCCAGCAAGGATATAGCCAAATCCTTACAGTTCACATTGAAGAAACATTGCTTTAATTTTAAAGGCATTATTAAGCTTTCTTTACTTTTATAAACTCATTCATTTTCATGTTTCAATAACCAAACATTTTTTGGCTACTTTAATAATGGTAACACTGTGCGAAAATAATTCGAATCCGAAAATGTTATAATAAATTTATTTAATGTGATAAGTTTAAAAAGAATTATAATATTACACATATATAAATACAATTTAATAAAATGTTAATCAGTCTCTTTTAATTTATGTTTACTAACATGAGGATTTTGATAGATATAAAATCTGTATGGTTTATTATCTCCTGTAACTTCAGCTGAGGGTGCAGAAATCATGCTTGTAGCAACCATAATTGGTATGCTGAAACTATCATCTTCCACCCAGAAAGTTTTGCCTGTGGTTAGATTCAGCATATTGCAATTTTTCCTGTTGATATCCATTGCAGCGCACAGCATTGTTGGTCCATTTGCAATTTGAGTATCTTTACATATCCTGGATTTTTTCTTGCTAACTAAATGTATTAAATATTATTAATTTGAATGTACTCATTTTTAGAAACTTGCTATTTCTTCGGGCTATCATTTCTTCAACTCCAGCAATAGGTTCAACAGCTCTTATTAGTACAACTCCATCTCGACTTGATATGTTCAAGTAAAACTTTCCACAATTCACATGCACCAATGACGTCCCAGGGGTGATGGGCTCAATATTTTCTTTTCTAAATGTAACAAAATATTACATAATTTAACATAATTTTATCATTAAATTTTACATACCGGTTAGAGATGTCTTGAGATCCCGGATGAGATTCAATTTCCACTATTCTACCTTTTAAGGTTTCACCCGAATCTAGTTTACGAACTAATAATTTACCAAGTAAAGATATTGCCAATTCCTTTGCATCTACATCATAAAATGATTTCCCCAATCGTTTAGACATTATATCTAGTATTTATTTATAAAATAAAAAAAAATATCAATATCTCTACCTGGTATTAAATGTTAATTAAAAAAAATAACGCACAGAATTAATATATAGAATTATTATCTTAATTTTTTTTACAAATTATACGATATTTGAAACAATAACAAAACTTTATAAAAGTTGGTTAAAATATAGAAACATTTTCTTGATCAATTACAAGATGGTAGCACTTGGTAGCATTGGTTATCGGTTGGGAATTCACTATTATTATGGTTAAATCATAGTAATAACGAATTTATTTTATAACCAATATTAAGTTTATATAATATAGATGATTTATTTATATTGGTTGAGATTATAACGTATTCAGAATACTTTATTATTTTTGAAAGCATTGTACTTGTTGCTAAATGTTTGCCGATTTATTTGTAAACTTCTTTACCGGCGGCATTTAAACGGTTTTGTGTTGTGACGTTTTGCTGTTTTAACGGTCGCTGAGCAAAATCAAGTTTGTCGTCAAAAGAAAAATTTAAAATATTGTTTTTAGTGGACAATATTTTAGTGTGTCAAATAAAATTTACAAATTACTCTACAGTATTCTATTATATACACAAGATAAAAGTTGTTTGGTGGAATTGGTGAAGGAAAAATCGCTGGAGAATGGTAAAAAACCGCAAAGATTTGACGCCGAGACGAGGGATCAGAGGAACAGCCGTAAAATCAAGAGTTGCTGCCGGTGCTAACATCAGGGTTGTCGTCAGGGTGAGGCCACAAAATGCCAAAGAAACTGGAGAAAATTTTAGGACGGTCGTCAAAGTTTCGGACGATCAAATGCTCATGTTCGATCCCGAAGAGGACTCAACGCCGTTCTTTTATCACGGCGTTCAGCAGAAGGGACGAGATCTGCTGAAGAAACCTCACAAGAACATGAAGTTTCTGTTTGACAGGGTTTTCCCACCCACTGCAAACAATGAGGAGGTTTTTGTGCACAGCACTAAAGATTTAATTGAGACCTTAATGGATGGTTGTAACTGTTCCGTTTTTGTTTATGGTGCAACTGGGGCTGGCAAAACCCACACCATGTTAGGACATAATGGAGCACCAGGCATAACTTATTTAACAATGAGGGAGTTATTCCATCAGAAGCAGGAGCTGACGACTGAGAGAGATTTTGAGTTAGCTGTAAGCTATTTAGAAGTTTACAATGAAAACGTGCAAGACCTGCTGCAGCCAAAAGGTTCTGCACTCCATCTCAGAGAAGATAGTAAATTGGGTGTAATGGTAGCTGGTATAACATTGAAACGAATAGAGAACCCTGAAGATCTTTTTGAATTATTGGAAAAAGGAAATAAAAATCGAACGCAGCATCCTACAGATGCAAATGCAGAGAGCAGCAGGTCTCATGCTGTGTTTCAAGTCTACATTCGTATGAAAGTGAAGCAGACTGGGCAGACTAGGCTGGCAAAATTAAGCATGATTGATTTGGCTGGTAGTGAAAGGGGAGCTGCCACTGGTTGCAAAGGGGCTAGATTCACTGAAGGTGCTAACATCAACAAGAGCTTATTGGCCTTAGGTAATTGCATCAATAGTTTGGCTGATGGCCAAAGACATGTGCCATACAGAGATTCTAAATTGACAAGATTACTTAAGGACAGTTTGGGTGGGAATTGCCATACTGTTATGATTGCCAATGTATCACCTTCATCCATGAGCTTTGAAGACACTTACAACACGTTGAAATACGCGACCAGGGCGAAGAAGATTAAATCTAATGTCAAGAAGAATGTGGTCAATAATGAGTTAAATGCAAGCCATTACATCAAAGTTATTGAAGAATTGAATAAGGAAATATTACAACTTAAGGAGGCAGCAGCCAATTCAGAAGCAGTCTGCACAAAATGCAAAAACGATGACAAACCAATTAAACAAGTGCGTTTATTTTGTACTTTTTATTTTTCCAATTAACTAATTTTCTTTACTTTTAGGAGGTAGAGGTAATGGATAGTTCAGAAATGCCTACTAAACTTAAGACATTATTTGATGAATACATTATGAATCAGGAGAGATATCAAAAATTACATTCCAATCACGCCACTCTAGATTACAGATTGAATCTTAAAGATGAAACAAACAGTAGGTTGAGTGATTTCTGCGTTGACTCTAGGGAAAAGGAAAAGGGACACAAAAAGTTGGTGCATACAATTGAAACACTGAAGAAGCAGAATAATGCGTTAGTTTACGATCTTGACTCGTTGGAAAAGACGATAGCCAGAATCGAGGAGGAGATTCAGAATTTAGTAGAGGCAGCTCCTGACTTGAAAATGCAGGCAGAGCTGGAACAGTGTAAAGTAGATAAAATGAAAATGAAGTATCAGGTAAACTTGTGTTTATTTTTAACGATTAACAAGAACATAAAATAATTGCAATCATTTGTGCTAACGCGAATTATATTGTAGTATCAGGAATTGCAAGGTATCAATAAATTACAATCGGTCGAATTGAACACCAGAGGAGCTCTTATGGAGAACATGGGCAGTCTGCTGCAACCGTGGTACTACATTCTCGATGGACATAACATGATGACGGACGAGATGCGAAAGAAGTATACAGATCTGCGAGGTCGATTGCAGGGCGAATGCAATGTGACCTTTGATGATGCCGATTCCGGATTGAGTACATCTTCTTCGTCATCGAATATAACGACCGTGGAAAAGGACCTGCGACCGTTGAAGAGGAAATTGTCGGATGATATGGATTCTACGTTTATCTTAGGTACATCGGCAAACAATAAAAACGCCGGGGATTATATGTTATCTAAAGGTGGGATTTTACAATCATCTTTGTCTGTATTAGCTGTAGAGATATTCCATAATGCCTTCTCGAGCATAACATCGTTCAAAAGGACATGATTGTTACTAAACTGAATTGTATATACAAATAACTAATATATTGGATTAAAGTGCCTGTGAACCGAAGTGCCTGTGCTGTATTGTTTATTTGTTTTTGGTTTTAGTCTGCGAACCGTCTCCCGCGAAGAAACCGGCAAAGTCTGCGAAATTGACGTCACAAAGTGTACTGAAGGAGAATAGACCACTAGTTCGAAAGGCGGTCGGTACCATGGGAACCGCCTCGAGATTCCCAAGTGCTCTGTCGAGCATCACCTGCAAAACAACCAACAAATACGCTCCCAAACATTTGCTGGCCAAACAAAAGTAATACATCATCATCATCATCGTAAAATCCACTTCATTTCGTTAATCGAAATTATATCGTTTCAGATGAGAACGTACTGCAGCATCGAGACGGGAAATAAAGCAATAGTCCGAAGAAGATGAAAAAGCACAACCTGTGCTTGTTCGCAACCAATGTACATATACTAATTATTTATCTATTTATAACTCACGTACTTCAGTAGTGTTGCGCCCAAAATTCAGGTGCGAATCACTTCCGGTAGCCTCCACCGTTCTATCATCGCAATTACCAAAAATTCCGATCATTATGAACACGCCGAAACTGTTGAACATTTTTTCTTTGTGATATAATACCGGATTGTACTGCACCGGTATAAATGAACACGAGCTAAATGGATGCGACAAAGTCATAGTGCGTTCCTCATATTCGGATTAGACTACTAACCTTCCATTTTTTTTTATAGATTCACAAATTATCGGTCGATTCAACATCTATTCGGGTTTATTACGTAATTATATCTTTGTATTGTGCGTTTCTCCCTGGTACGAACGTAACTTGCACGCCGCTGCTTTGGTTATTGAAATATTGAAGAACTTTGGTTTATTTTTTTAATGATATATGTGTGCTTTGTTTATATTTTAATTATTTTACTACAGTGTGCAACTAATTATATAAATATATATTATAAATTTTTATTTTCAAACAAATTAACTAAATGACATACCTATATGTATTTTATATAAATCGCAATTAAAGAATAAGTACAGTTTCAGTATAAATATACGTATTTTTACTTTCTTCCATTTCAATGCGCACATGCTGCACCACTTTAATTACAGTCGTAATTACTTAAATTAATAGAAAATAAAATATTTCAACGATTGCATTAATTGTTTATATTAGAAAAAAACAATAACATTTTTGAAACGCAATTTGTCGTTTCATGAATTGAAACCTGCATAAATGTTAACAGCTCAAATTTGAACTTTGATATTCCAAGCAATAATACGAAACTAATTAAAAATAAAGAAAGTATAAATTTCTAAATCTTTATTTCGTAATTGTTTCAAATTCTCACAGTCGTTTATAAACGTGTAAGAAAATATTTAATAAAATACAAATAGTTTAAATTAAAAACAATGAGTTAAGTCAACTTATTATAAAATAACCATTTTTTATATTAACAATTTTTTTTTGTGTTTGTAGAAATTTGCAACTATTAAATGGTAATAATTTGATATAAAATAATATCATTTATTTGATAATTATATTTGAATATATAGTTATATTTAATTAAGATTAAATGATTTATTGATCTGTTTAAGATATACCATATGGATATGCATTTTGTTAATGAATTGTGTATTAAACGACTGGTAAAGAAAGTAAAAGGTGGATAGTAATTTGCATGGGTGACAGTTACTATTTGACATATTTAAACAATTATAATTAGGTTTAATATTAAATACTGTTTCGATAATTTTGAACCAAGTTCTTTATTTAATTTAGAATTATTGTGTATTAAGCGTCTGGTAAATAAAGTTAAACAAGTTGTTTGGTGGATAGTAATTTGCATGGGTGACAGTTACTATTTGACATATTAAAACAATTATAATTAGGTTTATTACTAAATACTGTTTCGATAATTTTGAGCTAATTTCTTTATTTAATTTGTAATTATTGCAATACTAATTGATGTTAACTGGTTAGAAACGTAGTTTCTTGTTGGTTTTGATTATTCAACAGTTTCTACAACGGTAATCTATGAAAATGACGCAAGAGTAATTTTCGAATTGCTTGCAATCCAGAGGATAACGAAAATATTTGTGGAACCTGCATAAATATTATCGATGCGCAATTTGGGTTGTTTGTAAAACAAGAACAGGATTTTAATTAGTATGCAAAAATTTAAAAATTGTTAAGGACGTGAGGATGGTGGAAAGGAACGAAGTACGTGTACGTGCTACGTTTTCGATCATGCGCTCTGTCCGATACGCGTTGTCAAACATATTCTAAAACCAAAGCCACATGAACCGCTTTCTCCGCTGCTGCTGGCGTTTACTTTTGACACAGAACTCCAAAGTATCGGACGTGTCACTTTTTTAGTGTTTTCATTTTCACTTATTATTTGCAACAAAACCCCTTCAGCAAAAACCAACAGAGAAGATGGCTTCTATGCAAAGGATGCGTTTCGCCAACGAAAAGGCCATGAAGAACGTGCTGAACCGCGGAAACGTACCTAAAACAACGGTAAGTCATCCACACTTTGTGCCATATTGTATCTTCCAGAGTTAACGTTCTCCAATTATCAAATAAAACTACGCAACTTCATATCTCTCATTGAATTCATCACACCACAATCTAATTATGTTTGTTTTAGAAACCGGAAAAGGAAAACTACCCAGTTGGACCATGGCTGTTGGCCCTCTTCATCTTCGTAGTCTGTGGCTCAGCAGTGTTCCAAATTATCCAATCTATTAGAATGGCTTAATGGAAACACCGGATAAACCACCCCCTTTTTTCGTTTCACAATATGCCACATTGCTGGATGAAAATTAGACTTTAAGTACCAACATTGCTCATATTGTCTCAATGTGGAATATTATTATTTTTTTTTGTTTGATTTTCGTTTTGTTGCAATATTATATATGAATATATTTTTTTTATTTTTCTTTCTTCATTCTCCTGATATGCAAATAACAACAAATCAGTTTTTATTTACAATGAACCATCTTACTACATTACACATATGGCTGCATTTATCTGCGTCACAAAGTCCGGATTGTGTACCATTCCACAATTTATTTATGTAAAAAGTAATTTAATAAGTTAATAATAAATTTAAAAAATAAAAACTAAATTCTGTTCATTACTTTTCCCTGTATTGTACATTGCAAGTTATATAAACTGTATTTCACGGTGATTTAATCCGTTGGAACTTTCCATTTTGTGACTAGAAAGTGTATCTCTTCACAAATTAACCTGTTGATGGGAATACCGATCAATCTGGAGAGGCGTGTGGTGCTTATTACGTACTAGTTACGAGATCAATATCACAACTTATACTTTGATGATTATTAACATTAAAGACATTTTCATATAACGTTTGGTATAAGAAAAAGTACTTGTTGCTCTGAGTTTATCTTACACATAAGCATTTTCAATTGAATTGCTTTAATTGAGGCTCCAGAATAGTTTTAAAAATAATTTGACGAAATAATAGTCGCTCGATTTGAACTTATCATCCGATAAGATACTAGAGTTTTATTTCTTCTGATTCTCTGATTACACTTAACAATGATGTTTATTCAACAAGTAGATGCTGGATGAAGTCAGGAATTTTTATTAAGTTTCGAAAATGATTTTTCTAAAAGTTTTATTCCAGTAATAATATTAAAAAATTTTATATGTTTATTTTCTAGTTCAAACATAGACAAATATTGAAGTTGTGTGTTGTTTATTGCTGTTTTGGTGATGAATTAGTAAAAGATATCTTAAATGAAAGTAATGAATAAATACTGTAGGATCTGAAAAAAATATTGATTTACATTTACAATTTCTAGGGTTTGGAAAGTTTTATTGAAAATTGTGTTTAAATAAAGAAAATGTGTAAAATTGCTGTGATAAGGATTAACTTAATAAAATAATGATTAATATATTAATAATAGGAAAATGCCACTATCTCTTGGGTGGTTTAATAACAGTGAATATAAAGATATTTAATTATAATATATTCGGGCCGCTCTCAATAATATCTAATCTAATATTTGCATTATTAACATTTCCATTATTTCCCATGAAACTATTTAGATTGATCGCGGTGGTAACGAAGCATTCATCATGAATTCGCAGTTCGTGGAGCAGGTGAAATATATAGGAATTCAAGATCAAAGTCTAGCTTAGCATCTTTCAGATATACACCATCATGTATGTACAGCACACCAAGAATTGGCACAAAGTCCAACCGGAAGTCGGGAATTACAAGTGGCTGAGCGAGAGAAGGCCGACGATCACGTGGATGTCCAGCAAGGATGAATACATAATACGGCAAGAATTGAAGAAGGTATAAGATTAAAATATCTTAAAGAATGGATGGTATATTGGGTGGAGTTTCAGCTGCAGGACGAGCAGAAGGTGAAAGTGATTAATCAATTGCTGAAATGGATCGAGGTGGATCCGAACGTGTCCAGTTCAAAGGTACCGGAGAAATGCATCAATCTGTTGAACTTTGCTGCGAATAATGAGGCCGTTAAGACGGCCAACATTTCTAGGATTGCAAGTTTTCGAAACAGCTTCAGACGCACCATTCTACCAAATAAAGTTGGCCCGATGAAAGTTAATTTGAACCGTATTGCTAACCATCCCAGAACTGTAACGTTCAATGATAAACCTACTATCTACAGTATTCACTGCTAACACCGAAAGTTTACAAACATTACGACACGAGATCAAATTTTACCCATCATCGAATAATTCCTAAAGAAAATTAAATTCCTTTACTTTTATTTAAAGTAAAGTTTAAATTAATCAAATATTAATTTTCTACTATTTAATAAACTGTTACATTATTATAAAATATTGTTATTTATTAATAATCATTATATATATTTACAGACTTCTTAATTTCATAAAATGAGAACTGATCTCCTATAATACAATATACTAATATGTACATATACTATATATATTTGTATCATGAAATGCGAAAATGGGAATTCGTAAAACGAGATCCTTTCCTGTATATAATTGTTTTTTAAGT
The DNA here is from genome assembly GCA_963457615.1 of Nicrophorus investigator. Taxonomy (NCBI): domain Eukaryota; kingdom Metazoa; phylum Arthropoda; class Insecta; order Coleoptera; family Silphidae; genus Nicrophorus; species Nicrophorus investigator. Next base: position 7,077,010 of record OY735142.1, on the reverse strand, counting down.
TTTTATTTTAGTTAATAGTTTTAAATTCAATTAAATACAAAGGTTTTACTAAAGAATACAATACAATTAAAATATTTTTAAATTGAATTTGGATGAAAATTTTAGCTATTGGTAGCATTTAAAGAAGTTCGAAATTAAGGAAAACAGGCTGGCAAACATAACAGTAGCATAACATATCTGGTATTTAAAACATGCGTTTTTTGCACTGTTGTGAGTGATGATTAGGTTATAATGTTTATATTCAGTTGCTAGTAAATATAAACTGAAGAAAAATGCCTAAAGAACAATACCGTGAGGCGGATGTAGCCCGCAAAATGTAAGATGATCCATTGTGTTAAAGTTTAAGTGATGTTTAATGTGTTGAATTTTTTTGTAGATCCCATGTAAGTTTTGGTGTGGAAAGTGCGGAGAGCATGCAGCAGCAGGCCCATCTGCATGTAGTCGCCAAGAATTTGTATAACCAGGATGTACAAAGAAGCCCAATTCCGTATGGAGTTTTGGACAAACGATTGGTATATTATTAATATTCAATGTCAATATTTTGTATTTATTTATATTATTTTAGGGAACGAACGCTCAAGACTCTCCCTGTCAAACTTGCAATAAGAACTTGAATGAATGTGTTGGTCACTTTGGATACATAGATTTGGAATTGCCAGTATTTCATGTTGGTTATTTCAAGAGTATCATAACAATCCTACAATGCATTTGCAAAAGATGTGGGCAATTGCTGTTGTCTGAATCCGATAAAGACATGTTTAGGAATAAACTGAACAATCCCCATCTGAGTTACATGACCAAAAAAGTGATACGGAAGAAGATCATTGATAAATGCAAGAAAATTAACAAATGTTTGAAATGCAAGGATATCAATGGTGTAATTAAGAAATTGACTGCAAGCAAAACTGGAACTGGAGGAGGTGTATTGAAAATTGTCCATGAAAAATTTCGTAGTAAGAAAGATACGGATCCTGCTGTTGTTGGACAAATGGCTGAATTCAAAGCTGCGATTGAAGCGAATCCCGATTTACAATCGGCGATTTCCGTTAAAACATTTTTACAAATTCTTACACCCATTGATGTTCTCAAACTATTCGAGAGAATACCTGAACATGATATCCCTTTACTAGCGATGGATTCTAGGAGGTATTATCTTGAGATTTGTATTTACTTGATAATTCATAATTATTTTGATTTTAGATCACAACCGAAAGATTTAATTTATACAAGAATGTTGGTTCCTCCAGTTTGCATTAGGCCATCAGCGGCTTCTGATATGAAAGCCGGAACGTGAGTAATTTCGTTTTTTTTTTTAGTTTAAATTAACATTAATTAAAATATTAAATTTTAGAAACGAAGATGATTTGACTATGAAGCAATCTGAAATTATTTTCATAAATGATGTTATAAAGAAACACAAATTGTCTGGAGCTACAGTAAACATGTATCAAGAGGGATGGGATTTCTTGCAACTTCAAACAGCGCTTTACATTAACAGTGAATTATCTGGAGTTCCATTATCTATGATGGTTAGATACTGTTGCTAATTTTTGTTTATAATTTGAGTACTAATAATTGTATTTTTAGCCTAAGAAACCGGGTCGCGGTTTAGTTCAAAGATTGAAAGGAAAGCAGGGACGTTTCAGAGGAAATCTTTCGGGAAAACGTGTAGACTTTTCATCGCGTACCGTAATTTCCCCAGATCCCAACTTGGAAATTGATCAGGTAATGGATGGACATGGAGTGAATAAAGCAATGGAATTTTAATTATTTACTTGTTAGGTCGGAGTCCCGTGTCACGTCGCTAAAATATTAACATTTCCCGAGAGAGTTACATATGCTAATATAAATTTAATGAAGAGATTGGTTATGAATGGGCCGGACGTTTGGCCTGGCGCGAATTATGTGCAGCAGAAAGGATGGGCTTTCAAGAAATACTTGAAGTATGGTAATAGGGAGAAGTTGGCGCAGGAGTTGAGGGTGAGGAGATTGATCTGTTATTACGTTGAGCGCGTGTAATTAATTAATAACCGATTTTTTACAGTTCGGTGACTTGATCGAAAGACACTTGCATAATGATGACATTGTTTTATTCAACCGTCAACCTAGTCTACATAAGCTCTCAATTATGGCGCACAGAGCAAAGATTCACAACAACAGGACTTTCAGGCATGACCTGACATTAATTCTAATTTATTCGCTCTAATTATAATTTTCTTTTTAGGTTCAACGAATGCGTGTGCAATCCGTACAACGCTGATTTCGATGGAGATGAAATGAATTTGCATTTACCCCAAACGGAAGAGGCCAAAGCTGAAGCTTTAATATTGATGGGGGTGTGTATATATTTTTAGGCTTCCAACTCTATTTTTATTACATTTATTTAATTTGCAGAACAAAAGCAATTTGGTAACACCAAGGAACGGCGAACTTTTGATTGCCGCAACTCAAGATTTCTTAACTGGTGCTTACTTGTTAACGAAAAAAGATACCTTTTTTGATTTTATACACGCTACTCAGTTGGCGTCTACATTATTGGCTGGCGACGATTCCAACATAAACATTACTCTTCCCAAACCGGCAATTATTAAAGTAAATATTAAGATAATTAAAGTATGGAAAATATTGAATAATCGTTGTATTTTAGCCGTGCAGAATGTGGTCGGGAAAGCAAATTTTTAGTCTCATATTTCGGCCTAACAAGAAATGTCAAGTGAAGGCGAATTTGGAGGCTAAAGGTAAATCGTACACAAAAGATAGGGAATTGTGCGTAAAGGATTCTTATGTGATCATCAGAAACTCTGAGTTGCTGTCTGGTACATTGGATAAGGGCCATCTGGGGTCTGGCGGTAAAAGTGGCAGTATTTTCTATGTGATATTGCGGGACTTCGGACAAGACTATTCCATTAAAGCTATGTGGAGATTAGGTAATAATTGAGAAGTTCATTTAATAAGGATATTACAATTTTATTTTTGATTTGCAGCGAGAATGGCTTCGTATTATCTAATGAACGCTGGATTTTCAATTGGCATCGGCGATGTAACGCCCGGCGAGAATTTGATTAAACGTAAAAATAAGTTGTTGAAGGACGGGTAAGTTTGTATTTGTGTCTTTGGTATTTTTGTTTAAATGATTGTATTTTAGTTATACAAAATGCGATGAATACATTAGGGCTATGACTCAAGGAAAATTGCCTACACAACCTGGTTGCACAGTTGAGGAATCTCTAGAAGCTGTTATACTGAAAGAGCTGTCAGTCATTCGTGAGCACGCTGGTCAAGCTTGCGTGGCTGAGTTGCATCCTACCAATGGTCCTTTGATCATGGCTCTTTCTGGATCTAAAGGTAAATCTACTGATTCGATTCCCAGGAAGTAACAAATTTTAAAGGAATATTTCTATGTTTTCAGGTTCATTTATTAATATTTCTCAAATGATTGCGTGCGTCGGGCAACAGGCTTTGAACGGAAAACGTGTACCGGATGGTTTTGAAGATAGATCACTGCCACATTTCAAGCATCACTGTAAGTTCTAAAAATATTTGATTAAGATTTGTCAAATATTATTCTTATTTTTTTTTAGCAAGAACTCCGGCAGCGAAAGGTTTTGTTGAAAATAGTTTCTACACGGGATTAACGCCAACTGAATTTTTCTTCCATACTATGGGTGGTCGTGAAGGTCTCGTCGATACTGCTGTAAAGACCGCAGAAACTGGTTACATGCAGAGAAGATTGGTCAAAGTAAATTTTAAAGTCTGAATTATTAACATTGATAATAACGTATGTTTTCTTGTAGTCTTTGGAAGATCTTGTGGTCAATTACGATGGGTCAGTTAGAAACGCTGAAGGTGATATAGTTCAAATAACCTATGGATGCGATGGATTGGATCCAACCTATATGGAAGGTAAAGATTGCCCGGTCGATTTTGACAGGGTATTGGAGCACGTGAAGGCCAAATGTCCGTACAGGGATGAACCGCCGTTAACCACCGATCAAATAAGGAGAGCGACAAAATCTTTCCTGAAAACCAACGCATTGAACGATTGCAGTGAAGATTTCAAGCAGGAGCTCTTATACTTCATGGAGGAAGTTGCTGATCGTATTGGGAATATCGAGACTAAATACAAGGACACCACTGGACCTATAGCGGAGATCCAACGACTCACGTGCAGCCAATTGGTAACGTTTCTTGAGACCTGCGGTCAGAAATACACGAGGTCCATCATTGAGCCTGGAACAGCAGTCGGCGCGTTGGCCGCTCAGAGTATTGGAGAGCCGGGAACTCAGATGACTCTGAAAACTTTCCATTTTGCTGGTGTAGCCAGTATGAACATCACCCAGGGTGTACCTAGAATCAAGGAGATCATCAACGCAAGCAAAGCCATCAGTACTCCCATCATCACAGCCTGTTTAGTCAACCATCAAGATCCGGAATTTGCGAGGAAGGTTAAAGGCCGCATAGAAAGAACCACTCTAGGAGAGGTCCGCAATCTTATAAAATATGACATGGCACGCGTACTCATAGCTTTTATCATTTTTCAGATATGCACCTACATTGATGATGTGTATTCTGCGGCCGAATGCTTCTTATTAATTCGATTGAATTACGAGAGAATTAAGCTATTGCAACTGGAAGTTAACGCAGAGTCAATCAGATATAGGTATATTTATTTGTATTCTTGTTCGTGTGGATTACTAATTTATAATTTTTAGCATTTGCACGTCTAAATTGAAACTGAAACCGGCCGATGTTAAAGTGCAAAGTGAAACCGTTATAACCGTCCATCCGAACCGATCGAAACACGCGTCGAGGCTTAATTTCAACATGCACGAATTGAAAGATTTGATTCCAGCAGTCGTAGTTAAGGTATATAGTGTTTATGAACACAATTTAAAAATATTAATTTTAAATTATTTTTGTTCTTCTAGGGTCTTCCAACAGTCAACAGAGCTGTTATTGCTAGACAGGACAAAGGAGGCGAAACTTCTTACAATTTGTGCGTAGAAGGTGATAATTTGAGAGATGTCATTGCCACTTACGGCGTGGATGGGCGTAAAACATTCTCCAACAATATAATTGAAGTATACAATACTTTAGGTATTGAAGCAGCTAGGTACGTTTAATTTTGTAAACTTTCAGTTACAGAATTAATTATTTTATTTTGAATGCAGGCAAACTATCATGACGGAAATCAAGATGGTGATGGAAAATCACGGAATGAGCGTGGATTACAGACACATTATGTTATTGGCCGCACAAATGACGCACACCGGAGAAGTGCTGGGTATAACCAGACACGGTTTGGCCAAGATGAAGCAAAGTGTACTGAATTTGGCATCGGTGAGTATTTCGTTTGATTTTTTTATGGTGAATGTGTGAAGACATGTTTGTGTTTATTTTTAGTTCGAGAAAACCGCTGACCATCTTTTCGATGCTGCTTATTACGGTCAAACGGACAAAATCAGCGGCGTTTCCGAGAACATCATCATGGGAATGCCGGCACCAATTGGAACAGGTATATTTAAGCTGCTGCACAAACCGCAGGAAGTTGACGAGAAACCGGAATCTTTGCCGTTGTTATTTGAGACAGCCTGCAGCTAATATTTATTGAATACTTATTTTATGGTTATTTTAAACGTTTTATGAAATGTTAAATATATTATTTAAAAAAAATCTATGCTTTGTATATTTACAATATGAGAAGAGTTTTATTTAAACCCAGTAGTTGAGATTTGGTGTTACCAAATAAAGCTTTCCAGTTTTGAATTTCAAAATTATTAATTTGAACCATTTTTTTAAGATTAGTTAATGTTTACAATCAATAAAAATACGTAATATGAAGATGTTTATTTATTTTTTGTTGCTAGTCTTAATGTATATAATATAAACCACACATATGCATTATTGTTTTTTTCGTAAAAGCGATTTTTCATTAATATACACGACTTCTAATATATGATATTAGTATCCAGTTAAGGGAATAAAAAAAAAAAATGAGTTCGTATAATTATTAATAAAAAATCAAATAAATTAGCTGTGTTCGATCATTGTTCACTTGCGCAGCTGAACCATTTCCCTTATATTGTTCTCAGCTTCTTTCAGGTTCCTCTCCAGGTAAGCCTTGTTGTTTTCCAGATTCTTGATCTTTTCCTCAGCATTTTCCTGCTTCTTCTTCAGGCTGCTCTTGACATCCTCAGATGATGTCAGTATGAACATGCGACCAACTGCTTCATACATCACAGTGTTTGCATCTAAACTGGACAATTCCCTGAAAAGCAATTGGATACATGAATAGAGAATCGCAGAAATAAGGGGATGACGAGCTTACCTCTCGGTGATCGAGGCGTGTTGTTTCGTCCTCGTCAAAGTATCTATTTGCAAGTCGGATAATTTTAACTTTTGAGACGTTTCGACGTATTTCTGCTGGAGCTCGCCGAACATCTGCAAAGCAACACATTGATTACCTCTACAAAATGCATTTGCGTAGATTCGCTTACCTTCTTCAATTCCTGATCGAAATTAGACATTTTCTTTCTTTTGAAATATACTGGGTATCCAAATAAGTTAATTTAAGGTTATATCTTGAAATACTGCAATGAAGTTCAACGCATTCGCGGCAACTCATGAATCATTCTCCGAAAGAGTCCTAATGTTCGTAATGTTTCGATTCACTTTCGATGATGCACGATTCGAAATTAGAAAGTTTCTTAAATTCAAAATTTTATTTTTCTTACGCCCACATTAACAATACTTTCAATTTCATTATACGAACAATTTACACAATTCATACACATATTATTTGTATGTATCATAACTAGGGCTTCCAAAGTTACTGAAATTTGAGAGATTTAGCTTTTCAGTTTCGTTTCCATCAAGTATCATATTTAATCATTCAGATCATCCTTTTTATGCACATTCCTAAATTCTAGAAAATTGTGCAAAAATTGGAGAACACATGAAAAGTTATCTAAAATTATTTTTTTCTTGCAAAATATATCTGTATTTATTGTTGAAATTTACCGGTAATTTAATAGGTAGATTGTAAATAAAGGTCGAAAAAAGATTCATAATTGTATATTATTAGCACTGAGAAACGTGTAACGTTATATAATATTACAAAGTCAACAAAAAAAAAACGTAGTAAAACGAATGGAGGAATATAATGACGGAAAGAAATACACATAAATTTGGGAATTAATGCCATGTCGATACATCATAAATATATGAACACTTCAACGAAACTACCGTAAATAGATTAGAATATTCTTAAATATTTATACAAGTAATAATATATTTATGAAAAGATTGTCTATGATGCAATTTTTTAAAATTATTATTAGTTGTTTGTTGTTGATTAGCTAGTTACTTTTTTTTACAAACATTTTCTTTAAGGAGTATAGCGTATATTGCGAGCTAAATGCGACTTACGTAAAACACACATAGAAAGAAGTACGAGGTAAAAAGAAAAAAATAAAATTGAACAAAATTATTTACGTAGGTCGCATTCTGCAAGTGAATCATTATTATCATTAGATTGAATAAATATGCATATTTTTATATATATATTTTAACTAACTTATTGGAGATATCCAAGTTAATACACGATGGAAGATTGAAAAAACGTCTCCACATGCTACGGGGGTGAAAAATGTAGAATGTCAGTTTTATTTTATTTAATTTTAATTGATATGTTTGCAAAACACGTATCTTTTTTTTGTTACTATCCTTTCAATCATATATTATTATCTTTTTTTTTATTTAATTCAATTTAATCGTGAAACAATCAGTCTCGAAAATATGCGAATTACGTTTAAATTTTTCGTTTCATCTGACCCGGTTTTCGTAGGTGAATTCTTATTTTCAATAAAATAAAAATGACATATTCATTGCTTCAGAGGAGCGCAAACTATATGAGTGGATACAAAATTAAGATAATTCGAAGAATTGTTTAGATTCAATTTGCAAACCTCTGCTATATAAAGTACGTTTATTATGATAAACGATGTAAAATTGAAGTAGTAGTACCATTGTGATAGAATTAAAGAATATTTTTGTATATATTAAAACTTTGATCTTTTGCTTTTCTTTTATACTGTTAAATACTTGTAAAATGTAGAATAGAATAGAAATGCATATTGTGTTTGAATATATCGAAACATCTACAGAGTGTTTCCAACATACGGTTGTTCACAGATTCTCGGAGAGGATTTATAGTAAGAAAGCTTATCAATATCGTTATATAATTCTAAAATGGATAATCCTAAAAAAATGAAATTTGCAACTTTCAAAAGTTTGTAACAACTTTAATCATTCTAAAATTAGCAATACCTATGATCTTGCACAAAACTTGTACTTCTAAGCATTTTTTTTAATAAATTACTCCAACTGTCTATTTGACATATTATATGTAGATTATATTTAAAATTCAATTTAAACACTAATTCATTTATTCTAAGAATATATTTATGGAATATTTTAAAATTGTAATAAATCGCCACGGAACAACGGAAATTAAATAAAGTTATCGTCGCGCGTGGCTGTAAATTGATTTGGACCATAAACGTCAAAGTGACAATACATTTTAAAAAATTGAAAGAAACGCCAAAACAGTTTTGGCAATAAATTTGACACACAAGAATATTTAATGGATAGTTTAATCAAAAGATTATTATTTTTAAATTGAAATTAAACCTTAATGATGGTCTTCTTCAAAATTACTTGCATAAGTTGAAATACAATCCAATTAGAATTATACTGATTTGTCTTTTCTGCTTAAATTTTTTCGGTTTTGTGTGTATAAACGATTATTTTTTTAAAATTTGTATCGACGCGCTCGAAATCCATTTGGAAACACTCCGTAAACGCACTTAAAAATAATTACACATATTTTTTTATAATTTTTTGTTGCTGTTAATAATAAGTAACACGTCTCTTTGGTTTCGGTATTAATATTCTAATCGGATGATGTTTACACAATAAACACACATCGGCAATAAAGACAACACGCAAATTCTGAAGCGCGTAACAAGTTTTCATCTTTTTCTCCATTTTGGTTTAAAATCTTTTTTTTTTTTGTTATATAGCATAGTATAGAAAAATAGAATTTAGTTGGAAGAAATCATTAACTAAAGTCTACATCATTTCATATACATGATTCTTGTTTTACGTCGACCGCTAAAATTTCATCGCTACACCGAAGAATCGGATAATTACTTTTATTGTTACGGATTAAAACTACGTTTTCTTCTTCATCTTCTTAACTTTTTTTGGTTCCTAATTGGAGAACTCAATTTTACTAAAAATACACGAAAGAATCTTCGCATTTCAACAATAACATAAATAATAAACACTTAAAAACGTGTCTAAATAAGGAACGAGATTAAATTATAATTCAAACCCGTTTCCGTATACTCGTATGGAAATACGTGGGAAAAGGTAGTATACGTAAAACGTGGTGTGTTTAGTATGGTAGTGTCTGTGTGTAAAAAATCGATAATTCTTAAAAATTATATAATAAAACAGTAATAATGTGGTGTATTTGGGTGTGAGTTTAGATGTGTTGGACGAATTCCGGGTTGAGAAATGAAAAGCCCATGAATTCGGTTTGATCTAAATTCATCATGAACAGTTTGTCTGTGGGCGTCAGGTCCGTCTTTTCGGATGTGAACTGCTTGTCGAAGTTGCTCACGTCCTTGCGATGTTTCTGTAAAGGGAAACATTAGGTGTTAGATTTCGAAATTGCTGATTCGGATTCGCTTACGATTTTCGGTTTGAATGGAGGCTGAACTTCGCGATTCTCTATTTTCGCCCAATCGATTCTTCTGAAGAACGCATGACCTCGCACGTCCTCTTCACCGTGACCTCCGCACCCCAACCGTTTTGTCGGATTCTTTGTTAGTAACTAGAACATAATATAATATTCATATAACACATATTAATATAAAAGTAACATCCTTTATTAGTAACTAGAAAATAGCACAAATACGTTTAGCGATAAAAAATATTTTTGTATGATGATAGTTATTGAAAATGTACCGAAAAAGCTGTTAAAAAGTTTAATGTTGCGTAAAGAGATAAGAGGATTGTATGGAAAATTACGCTTTGATGGAAATAGGGGATTTACGCTTAAGCTGCGGAAAATTCGAGGAATATGGAATAATAAGTGGATTAGAAAAGGAAGATTTACGAGTTCTATAAGTCCTAAGTAAAATAGGCTACGCGCTCATTGCCTTGGCCTAGTGTATTGATCAAATTACCTTTCCACGAAAAGAAAAAAAAATAGTATCATTACTATAATAATAATGTATGAATTAATGATACCTATTTCTTTATGTTTTAATCAATAATTCATAAATATTCAGAATTTATATGAAATATCCAATACTTTTTTTTTTCATGCTTAATGTGATTTGTACTTGAAAAGACTTCAATTTTAGATGAAAATTTATCCAACTATTTTATTTAGTTTGGAAACTAATTAAAAATTTTATATTATAATTTATATTATATCCCAATAATTGGGATTTTTTTGTGATGAGTTCATGTTTTTCCTAATCTAATATTTTAAAGCTATTTTTTATGGTTTTTCAATTTTCCAAACTAAATTGAGAAACTGAATAAATCTTTTCGAAATTGAAAACAGCTGTATTAAATTCTGCAGTGATCGACTACGTGAGTGATGAACAAAGCACGATTTGTGTGCGGATCCATAACTTTGTTCCGAACAAGTCTGAACTAATCAGACTTGTCAGTTGGAGGCGGCAATTAATGTTTAACGTTCGCCGCTAAATGGAATTGACGGGCGTTAATTTCGGGTGTCGCGCGCCATCCTCCCCCTTCGGCGCATCCTGACCTAATTAAACTTATTAATGCAAAGGTATCCAACTCAATACGCGAGGTGATATTTCAACAACAGTTGTGAATTTATGTTGCGAGCGAGAATCGTCAGATGTAACGTTCAATCATGTTTGATCGTTCAAAATTCGAAATGGATATTAGTATTAAAAGGAAAGTTGCAGAAATATACACTTACGCCTTTGCAGACATCTTTTGCTTCCTTTGACAAACCCTTTGGATAACTGACGTTATGATCTGTTATTGCTGCGAACAATTCTTCCTCATCTTCGCCATCGAAAGGCGGTTGTCCGACCAACATTTCATACAACAGAACACCGTAAGCCCACCAATCCACCGACTTTCCGTACGGTTGATACAAGATGATCTGCAATCAGATGACCAAATTTAGTGGCGCGTTTCGATGAAAACGGCATTTGCAAATGACCTCAGGTGCTATGTAATCAGGCGTCCCACAAAATGTTTTTGTAGTTTTGTCGCCTGTAATACCCTCTTTACACATACCGAAATCAGCAATCTTTATGTGACCGTCTTGATCCAACAGCACATTATCTAATTTGAGATCTCTGTAGACTATGCCCCTTGTATGCAAATAGAACAGACCTATGGCGATTTCGGCCGAGTAAAAGCTACAAAAAAAAAATGGAAAAATTGCAATTGGACGTTGTATTACGAAAACGTCGATGGATAGCCGTACACTGCAACAGGTTCTTTAAACTTGCCGCATTGCTGGATCTGGAACATGAGATCTCCGCCGTTCACGTACTCCATGACGAAATAAAGACGATCCTGAGGGAAAAAGAGGAAATGATCAGAATGCTGAGCATGAAAGAAGCAAAACGGTAAAGATGCTTTACCATTGTTTGGAAACACGAGTGCAGTTGTACAAGGAAAGGCGGTTTATTCGACAGCGCCAGAACCCGTTTCTCAACCATGGTGCACTCTACGTCATCGTCTTGTATTATAATATCTTTCTTTAAGATTTTTATTGCGTACAGCTCGTCCGTTCCTTTCCGCTCTGCCAGCATCACCTACAAACATAACATAGCAAAAACCATAAAAAACGACCATTAACTTCACAGTAATCAGCGAGAATAAAACGCATTGAGCAACCTTGAGGAAGCAAGACATTAAACGTGCAATGTCTCTAACTTAACAATACACAATCAAAAATATAATTTTTATACAAAAAAATAATTTCTAATTAGAAAATGTTTAGAAAATTATTTATTTGAATTAATTTTGAATTGGATTCTATGGCAGTTATTGCTTTCTAACTTTAAATTTGTTGTTTTCCTAAGGAATTCTTCCGATATTTCAATGTCAAGACTGAAGATTTATATCATCATTACTCTTATCCTTTGCCTTCAACGGAAATGCAATTTAAACTCGGCATTTTCTAAAAGTCGTTTATATAAACCTTTGATTATTTATTACATTAGCTTTAAATCGATTTATTGTGCAATAATCGTTTTGTATACTTTGAAAACTTATAATAGATATTTATTTCATGTTTTTGCAGATAATTGTTGATTTTTACAGTCAAATTGTAAAAAATATTATAAATTAAGTGATTACTACGTTGCTTGGACTCAGCAAAGAGAGCTGCAGCCTAGCTCGAATTACACACAAATGCTTTTATTCGCTATTTGCTCTGTATGTGGGCTAGAATGAATCAATCGCCAAGACATGTCGGATAATTACTTTTCCGAAAGAGCCCTTTCCGAGGACCATCAAGAAGTTAAAGTCCGTGGCCCTAATGACGTCCTTCTTGCCCATGTTATGCGGAACGTCTTTGTCCACGGTGATCGAAGGCTTCTTCGATATGGATGTCTTCTGCAACAAAAGAAAACAAATCGTACCGAGGAAGCGTTGAGAAATGTTGGCGAGATTTACCCGCATTGCGGTTTTTATTTGTGCTAAATCTACGCCCTCCTCCGGAACGGGAACATTGTAGAATTCGCCCTCCTCCTGCGTCAACAGCTTGAACCATCCATCGGCAGAAGCTTTCAGCAGTTCGGAAATGCCGAAGGACAGGGATCCCATGAAATCATTACGCGATGTCCTGTCCCAATCCCAGATCTCGATGAGCAGCCTCCGGTCTTTATCCTCGGCCTTCAAATCGCTGTACATACATCAATGCCCTTAACATCGTCAAGATTAAAACAGTCTTTGCGGACTTACAACACGAGCGTTTCGTTCCAGACCGGGTTCAGCGAGGAGCGGATCGTCTTCGTTTTCTTCTTGACGTTGTCGGAATCGGGGATCAGTTTTAGCTTGACGTACGGATCGCTGGAGCCGTTCGGATCCATAGGGATCAGATTTCTGCCCTGGCAAACTATTTAAAAAGCGGAAATGAAATAGTTTTTGATCGTCGAATCGGCGAGTTTTACCTTCGACGGTGAGTTTGTTTCCGTTGCACGAAATTTTCAACTGGATGCGTCCCCTGCGCTCCGTATGATCGCATCCGCACAGATTTGGTACTGTTTCCTCGCATCGCTTATGAACATTCATATCGCAAGCTGCACAAATCCATTAGAAATTCATCTAGTTAATGGCAAACAATGGCAAACGTTGTCATCTAAACATGCACATTTTCAGTAGTAATCATAATGAAAATATCATTCACTATTGCATTGCAATACCAATTTTTCTCAACATTTATAAACATCTATAATTCAAGCAAAATTGATTGTATTTTTCATCTTATATTTTTAATTCCATACAACGTTGATTTATTTAATGTAAACTAAATATAAGTTCACATATATATATACGTCTCATTTTACACCTAATCTGTATACAGTATTAAATCTAAATGGCAAATCGCCAAAGTTATCACCATAAAATTTAGCATTTGGCACTTGGAGAACTCTTCAGTTAATTGAGTTAACTAAATAAGTTACGCGCTTCATTATAAAGTTAAACCAGATTAGACATCGTTACAAATAATCCGCCTATTATCATAAGACTGCATGATTTGAATTCCCCTGGTTCAACTAAAAAACCTCTCCTGCCTACCATAACTTTGTTCGAGCAGTATTGATCCCCGGAGAACAATACGAAGGTAACGATAAACTTCTTTCATAACGCCGGAATTCAAGATCGCATCTTCAAATTGCACAAGTTACTATGGCTTAGTGTTTATACCCGTCGCATTCACCGAACTTTCCGTTCCTCTCTAATAATGTCTACAGAATATTTGAATTGAAAAAGTTATGTGTTTTGTAATGGAATAGTAAATTATTGTGGAAAATTCGATTTATTTTTAAGTTGCGAAAATTAACTGGCAGATTGCTAACAAGTGGATAGATACATTTCACAGCAGCAAATATCAACAGGCTAAAATGCCGCCCGTCCGTTCTGACAATCAATTTCCGCGATAACAACGCGGTCGGAACCAACTTCAAGATTCGATAAGAATTTAACGCAGTTTATATAACACGAGATTGACTTTACGGAAAAGCTATACAAAAACCGCTTTCTATCCACTTATCCACAAATTTTTAGATATTTTTGCTCCAATTTGAATGAAATTGAATCATCGATCTGCGGATAATCTAAATTTCAAATTCGGGCAATCCATCACAACGCGCTAACAGAATGCGAAATCGAACATTTTTGTTGTTGTTGTAGAGTGTAGTAGTCCTTTTAAATTTGTGTGCGGGGAAAACGTTTGCTCGATTTATCTTCTTCCTGACCGAACTCTCCGAATGCCGTGGCTGTACATGCATTGGGAAATATTGGCCTAGATTCTATAATGGAAGTGGAGGATGCATGCGGTAATACATAGATAGAAACGGGTAAAATACTTGTTATTGTTATTGCTTCCTTTACTCGGGAAATTAAAACAACGTTTTTCATTTACACCCATCCCTCTTCCGCTTCCACATCAGCAATTTTTAGTTTTCATGATTTTTGCTAACAAGAATATTTCAATTTTTATATTGCCTGAAGTGAAAAGTGAATCATTTTTATTTTATATTTATAACAATAATTTTAATAATAGTTTTTTTGATGTACAAAGAAAAGTAAATAAATTAGAACGCTATTCGTGTAAAGTAGAAGTATCTGTATATGCTATAATTCTGTAGTTGTTGGAACTATATTAAGAGGATGAAAGTGGACAAAGGAAGGACAATTTATGAAGTCGAATGTATAAGTGGTGCGAATGAAAGTGTAATGGATAAAAACAAACTATTGGGGATGAGAGATATTAAGGAGTAGAATGAGGAAGCGATGAAAACTAACGGTGTGGAAGAAAGATGAAAGAAAACATTGTAAAAATAGCACGCTCGAAGCTGGAAATTGAAGAAAAAAGGAAAGAAAGAGGCGAATAGTAAGTGAAAACGAAGCGACGACAACTTGGTTTACAATAGAAACAAAAATAAAATAGTGCCTTGGAAACAAAGGAGATCGAGAAGAGTAAATAAACAAGTGCGGTAGAAGAGAGGATGAGCCAAAAACAATAATAAAAGAAGGAACGAAAACGAAGACTTTAAGTGGCCCGTTTGCACTTGATGGAAGATATACACTTTGGCAAGAAAAGCAAAGGCCGAGAGTTCAACTTTTACTTTTGCCAAAGGAATAACATTTACATATCTAAAATGACCAAGCGCACTTCTTTAGCGAGTTTTTTTTACTGCTTTTTTATGAATCGTATTCCTCTTTAGTACAGGAGAATAACAAACCCCAACATAAAAATAAAACTCGATGATGTATTCGTACAGTTTTAAAGAATTAACTATACATTTTGAAGGAATTCAATCATTGAATTGAACTGCAAAAAAGTTGATTTGTAATAAAACTTGTCAGTATTAAGTTCTTGTACTTACTGAAAGTACTTGTTAAGTAATTGTTCAAATTAGGAAAATAATAATGCATCTAAAAATCATAAAGTAATGTAATAAGTCAAGTTTAAAAATTAAGTAATTTGCATGAGGCATGATAATTTTTGTTGTAAAACACAATTTTCTAAGCATAAATAATAAATATATAATTGTGTACAGTTATTTAGTCTATTTGTTTATCTTTATAAATCATAAAATATAAAAAAAAACATAAATTATTAAATTAATTCAGCGTTTAAAACTTGAGGGTTTTATGTATTTGATGATACTTTATATTATAACATTATTTGCAAGAAACTCCAGTTAATAACGTGAATATTCATGTTTTGCATGATAATTTTAGATGATAAACCAAGAGCTGGTTTGCATTTCATATTAATTCATAGTCACGGTTTGTCGAACAAACGTTTATATAGGAAATACTAAAAATCCATTAAAAGTTTCAACTAAATCTTAGTTGGTAATTGAATAATATTATACAGTTTATAGGTATTTTATTAGCAATAGACACGTAATAAAAAAAATAATTATTTAACTGAGATTCTAATGAAATTCGCTGAAATATTTCCATAAACAGAGCAGACAGCTTTTTTTACAAGTGGATGAAAGCTTCGGCATGATGGATAGTATAAATTTTACTATGCTCTTCTAGATATGAATACGAAGAGGATCCATTCCATTCGCAGTATATATTTTAGCTTGCGAGAAAAGAATATAATGCAATGAATTGCTTTCCAGTCTCTCTATCTGTTGTGGAAAGTGAGCTTTTACTTTTGATACGCAATTTTATGAGCTATGTAAATTTTATGAAATCTCCACATTTCAACAACAAAAAATAACATACATTGAGCATCGATCCGGAATTAGAGCAAAGATTAAATTAATTGAAGATTTAATGAAAAAATAACTTAAATTAATCCATAACGGACGAATGTCGGATATATCCGCCCATCATTTGTTTGCATGACGATATTCAACTAATCTTTTTTAATGGTTATGAATCTTTGTTTTTGATTAAGCTTTGGCGTTACGCCACTACACAACAAATATGTTTATGATAAAATTGCAATAATGAATGAGTTTGAAATTAAATTGGAAATGCAAATGAAATTGTGAAATCGTTTGATTTCCATGCAAATAGAGATCCAATTTTTTTTTGTAAATTTGCAGTAATGCAATTGGGTTGTATTGAACATTCATTCGATCTTGGATAATGGAGCACTTTGTCACCTTCAATCGATTTTAAATTGAATTGCATAATATAATATTCACAAGTCCCGAACGATTTCACGGTCCTAAAAAACGCTTCAATTTACATTCTCAGTGATTTATGCATTTAATTTAATTCTGCTTCGATAAAATAAATAAAAATTTGTATCATTTTATAGTGAACTGTTTTATAGTTAATCTGAATATAAAATAGTTATTTGCATATAAAAAAAAAATAGAAAATATTGTTATAAATAATATAAAAAATATATATGGTTTTTATGGATTATATTCAATGTAAATAATCACAACTAACCTAAACTTAGGCTAATTAGAAAAAGGTCCTAAATAGTGTTAGTTGAGGTTCCCAAATAGTATTAGTCGAAGGTACTAGCCGAGGGCCCCAAATAGTATTAATCGGGGGCCCTCAAACAGTTTAACAAATTAAAGAAGATTAAATAATTATTTAAATATTAAATGATAAATTCAATTTGTATTTTTATTCAGAGCTGACAGAGTTATTATATAATCTATAGCGCGAGGAGAGTAGCTTGAGTTATTGGAGCAGAATTGGGAAGTTCTTTCAGCTCCATCACAATGCGCTATTAGTTCCGGTCGTTTCAGAATTTCTTAAGGAAATCGATATTCTAGTCGACTACTGCATGTCCTCTCATTTTCTCCACATTTCGAAGTGAAAAGAAAAAAATACGTCTGCACGTGAAGAAGCGTCTCCCGAACGCCACACGTGCAGTTTATTATTTATATCCGACGGCTATTAAATAATTTATGGAATTTAATGCATCACTCAAATAAAACGGACATAAAAACTGAAACTGCTGAATGTTAAATATAATTACGCATAACAATAACAAACCGAAAACTACATTATCAAAACGTTTAAAATTTAATTGAATTCATAACAAATAAAAGTATAAAATATTGAATTTTGAAAACTTAAACCTAATAGATGACCTAAAATGTTAAATTATTGTTAGATGAAGATTATTGGAATAAAAATGATTAAACCAAATTTTGCAGTATTATCTCGAAATTTGGACA
Organism: Nicrophorus investigator; assembly: GCA_963457615.1. Classification (NCBI taxonomy): domain Eukaryota; kingdom Metazoa; phylum Arthropoda; class Insecta; order Coleoptera; family Silphidae; genus Nicrophorus; species Nicrophorus investigator. The sequence continues at coordinate 7,059,038 of OY735142.1, read as the reverse complement.
ATTACTTGGTGAGTCATGATCTATGGTAGTCATGGAGATAATTAGTAATAGTAATGATTAAGATTGTGACAAGAAATAAGTTGAAATGAATAAGAACAGTTAAGCTTATATGGAATTTTGTGTTGAGAAATATAATTTGCATGTGAGATAGTGAGTGCTCGGTAATCAAGGTGAGGGGAATCCGCGTTTCTATTCCGTTTTCCCCAATTACGTTTGAGCCCGCCAGAACTTGGCTTTGTATTTGCTGGAGTAGAAACAAGGTTCAACAAGTATTTTGCTTTTGCCATTAGCATCTAGTTTGTATTCGTTTCGACGGCTAATGCCCTTGCTCTAATCCATTAACCTTAGTGGATTATTTACAATCGAATTTACCGCTTTACTGGGACACACAACACACCGCCCGATTGTTAATGAAATTTCAACGAATAGTTTCTACTGAAACTATACACATCCATCAGATTAATTGTTTATATAACTTTAGTCCAATAGAATACATTATACAAGAAAAACTCTATTTTATCAATTTTAAATGTTACCTCTGACAACGAAGTCAGGAAACTAAAATATGCTTTGTGCAACATTTGATCAACAATTAGATAAATTTATAAAATGTTTTTCACTGGATAATTTATAAAACCTCAATCAAATGAAGACGAAATTCAAGAAGTTTTTCTGAGAAATCAAAGATTTAAAAAGATGCTTAAATGAGATTGATTTAGTGTAGTATTTTTACCAACGAAAGTGATGGTAATTTCGTGGATCTGAATTTGTTAATCGAGGTATTACTGTATTTTATAACTCGAATATAGGAATTGTATTGTGATGCAGTTTTCCTGTCAGAATAAATCATTTCATATCTTTAGTTTTGAGAATGGTTCAGCGAACAGACTCGTATCAATTTTGCATGAATTTATAGTTTGATGCGCCGGAATCATCCTCACCTGTGCATTTCCTTCCTTGATGCAGAACGCCGTAAAGCAGGGATCCGCAATGGTCGCAGAACGTCGGCGATCCGTACGTGTGGGATTTAAAATTGTGTTTGGTGCGGGTGTCCTGAAACGGAAACAGAGATGCGGATGCATAGTGACGACGGCAGTCCTTTTTGTCCTGGGATTGATACTCACATCGGAGTCGGCTCCTTTGTCAGCGCCGGGACAAGTGAACGTAACGTACTCATGGCAACGCTTGTGAACAACGAAACTGCAAACTGTAACAAACGCAAACAACACCGCGTTAAGAGATTCCAATCGTTTGCATGCAGATAGATATATCCAAACACCAGCAGCAACAACAACAACAACAACAATTGTTCACATGCGCTCGGCTCACTTTCAACCTTAATACATGATATTATTTAGATTTTCAACGAACCACCGCTAAAAAAAAAATAACTCACCTTATTGTTAAGCTGAAACACAACTGACACACAAAAAAACAAAAATGTACTGATAATTCAATTAATGTCAAAAGTGACAACAAAACTAACACAGCCTTCTTTGATATTAAAACAACAATTTCATTATCTTATATAATTTATCCGATTGTTGCCAACCAAAAAAAAAAAATGAAGATATACTCTACTGCCATGTGGATGCAAAAAATTATAATACTATCATTCTAGCTATAATTGAATACTAACTATTTTAAAATTATGAAAACTCAGTTTTATGTAATTTCCTTGCACAACTTTTTATTATAAATTTTAAAAAACTTTGATGTTCATTATCAATCTAAATTGTTTAACATTTATTTAAATTAAATTAAATAAAAAATTGAATATTTGAATAATTATTAAAATTAATTGTAACAAATTTAAATAATTAAAATAATTTCTTATTTCTTAAAAATATGCATGTATAAAACTATATAATTATTAAAGTACCTTATAAATCATAAAATATAATCTTTATTTTTTAACGTATTTCTTTCTTAGAACTGCCGAGTTGTAATAACAATGTGGATTATGCAAATCAATTCCACAACTATACAAAAATACGAGACTTACGATGCATTTGCATAATTTGAACACTCATTGTTCTCAAAAAAATATTCTGTAATTAAACGCTTGAAAATAATAAACAAGGTCATTCACGATTGCTGTGAAACGATTATTTAAAACGGAAAGATATGTTTATCCCATTAATACCGCAAAAATTTGATATACAACTGCTGGTGTCATTTTTACTTTTCCAAAAATATGTTGAGGCGCCAAAATATTTACATTCGAATGAAGAGAAACGTGTCAACACGTGAGTCTGTAATCGTGTCGTTAGGTCGTTATCTGATCGTTGCCAACGCAAAAAAATAATAATGAAGATATACTCTACTGCCATGTGGATGCAATAAGATCGTCTGAAATTTTCTCATCTTAGATTTGTGTATATGTGTGTGTGGATTCTGTTCTAGTTTGGTTTGTATTTATTTTTTCTGGACCGTTTATAAACATTTGCGCAACGCAACTTCCATCCAATATTAAGACACTGTGATTTCCGCTGGGATTACTTTCTTTATATTTATATTATACGAAGTTAAGTTTACGTGATGTGACATTGGTTTTACGTAACTTTATATGGATAGTTCAATAACATTTGATTCATTCGATTACACCTTATTAGGATTTGTCTAAATATGATCAAATCATTGACGAAACAATGAGCTATACCAATTATAAATTAACAGATGGTTTATCAATTACATAAAGTTCATTACACGACAATATTTTATCATTTAAACAACTTGTGAAATTAAAACTAAAGTGAAACAGATTTATAAAATGTCAACATTTTTTGTGCTTTCTGGAATTCATGTTTCAATTAGTTTTTTTAAGTTCATTAAAATAAATATAAATTAACAAAATTTGTAAAATACAAAAAATAATGAGACATTTAATTATTATTAACAGATATTTTTCTTATTGGATACAATATTCATTAATCACAAAATTTTAACATTTTACCAACTTGCGAAATTAAAATAAGTAAAACAGATATATGAAATGTCAACATATTGACAAAATGACGTGGTGACTTTTGTTTTTCATTCCAAAATGATTTTTTTTTTCAATTAATTCAATAAAAATGAATATAAATTAAAGAAATTCAGAAAAATCTTTATTAATTAATTATTATTGTTTTCTAATTATATTATGGTTTTCTAATTATTAATGTTGCATATACTTCCAACCAAACATCTGTTCTCCACCATTACATTTTTGTGCAATTATTTCGTAACAAAAGACATTCGAATTGCATCCATCTTAAATAAAAACAAGAACTAATCTAAAAAAAACATATAGAATTAACACTTGCAAGCTTGTAGAAACTCAACGACATAAAAGATTAATTTAACGATAAAATTTTATTATTTTACCAACTTTTATTTTTTCAAGTGATTAATTAATGATATTTTTTCTATTCTGATTAGGTAAGATAATTGAAAATGTCTAACCTTAATTTATAAGCATATTCGAAGTAAGCTTAATTACGATATAGGGTTTCACCTCGGATTCTCGACAAACCAATTGACATTTTTATGTTATCATTTAATTAATTCCCAATTAGAAAATTTTCATATCAAAATATATTTTTATTTGCTTTAGTTATTCACATTACTAATATTTATATTAGTTAGAAGGTTTATTATTGAACTTAGACTAAATATAAAACACCTGATGTACACTAAATAATAACACTATTTGTTGACCCAGAAAAAAATAAACGATTTTTTTTTATTTTAATTTCAACGCTCGTTCAATTTGGCATCTGTTTGTCTCATGTTAAAAATAAATTGATATTTTTCATTTCGTCTCTTGGGTTTTCCAATTTGAAAAGAAAAAAAAAAACAAGAAAATATGTCAAGAGAATAAATTTTAAAATGACAATTTTTTCTTGTTCAAAACAATATTATTATTAAATAATATTTTCAGTAATTATTTCACTTCTTTTTTTAAATTTATTTTATAAAAAACAAGATTTTTTTTACAGATATTTTTATATTTTTTTATTGACTACCTGCACTACTTATATAAATAATGATCATCGTTAAAAAAATGCTACATGAGCATGATTAGTGCATCATGCTTAGTGCACTCAAATTGCCCGTGCAAGTAGATTAGAAATAAAAAAAAATAAGTGCTTTAGTTATTTTTTCCTGTTCATTCTCTTTTCCTTTTATTTCTACCAATTTGTCCATTTAATTATATCAATTTGCACAAGCATTCCAATAAGGAAAAAATAGAAGTTACAGCAAATTTTTTTAAATTCTGACTGGACGAAAATTCTGATTAGCGATAAATTGTTTATTGTTACCTTGACACTGGTATCCTTGCTTTCCAAAACCCCTGCAAAAAAAAAAGAAAATATTAAACATTTGTAACTAAGATATAATTATAATTTTTTTTAGGAGTTTTATTATTCAACTTAACTTTTCGAATTTTATTATTACAAAGTATATTGGTATTTTGACTTTAAGCAAGAAATTTGATTTAATAAAATAATTGTTGAGAGATCAGTAACCTTTATTAAATGAATGGTCATTCTCAATAACATTGTGAGAGCTGAATCATTTACAGAGTGAGAGGAAATAGAAATTGGTGTTGCGCAATAGGAAACGTGTAAATTATGATTGAGTGTAATACGCGATGGATCGTCCTACATTCAGTTTCGTATTGTAACCAAATACATTGAATTGCTTTCACCATATTCATCAAAAATATTTATTGCAATTTTTAATTGCAAACACAAACAAAACTTTATTTTATTAACTACAGTTTATTAAAACACTGTAATGAAAACTACTATTTTTTTACTAGTTTTATATGTTTTTTTAATAACAATTAAAAATTTAAATTTTTCATTTAAATCTAATATTTTTTTTACAATTACTTTGATTTTTTTATACGTTGTTAATTTTTCAATTAGTAAAGTTTTCTTAAGTGTTTTTATTAATTTATTTTAATATTTTTTAAAATTATTATTAATATTTTTTAATTTTCAACTGAAAATGATTTTTCTTATATTTTCTTTAGTTTTTATTTATTTTACTTATAATCTTCGTTATACATCTGGAATATTTCATTAAGAATGTTTTAGTATATTTTTTGCTGGAAACGTTTAAAAAATATTTGCAATGATTGCAAAATTTAATAGTGTAATTTTAAATGAAAAAGTTTTTTAATTAGAATATTATGATGATTAAACCGTTTTTTTTTTTGTATAATTTTTGATTGAAATATTTACTAAATATTTCGGAAATTGCTTGAAACTTATAATCATTTGATAATGTTTCAATTAATAAAAATCCACTATAATTTTCGATTCAATTTTCTTCATTTTAATTACATTTTTTAAATGATTTTGTATTATTATCGATTGAAAATATTTATACTATTCGAACTTATCATTATTTTAAATTAAAATTGTCTTTAGGTACTATAATTATTGTTTGAAAAATTTAGAAAATTTTGTAAATTGATTCAAATTCATCCCTAGTTTAATTACAATATTTCGAGGATTAATTGTCATTTTTTAAACTAATTTTCTATAAAAATATCAAAAATTGCACAAAACTAAATGTGCATTTATATATTTTATTAAAAAAAAATTAGTATATTTCAAAGATTAAAATCTCTTGTAGAATAATTTTCAATGGAAAAGTTTGTAAAATTGCTATTTTCTAGGATAATTTTCGATTGAAATATTTAAGAAATATTCAGTAGATTGATTAAAATGTATAATTATTTTAATTAAAATATTTCAATATTTTTTTGTGTAGTATAATTTTTTTAATGAAATATTCTGTAAATTGATTAAAAATTGTTATTTTCTATTTTGATTTTTGATGATTTACTTTAATTGTCTTGTTGTAAATTATATTCCATCAAAATATTTGAAAAATTTCATCAATTTGTGAGAACTTAAATTTAAAACGTCTACAAAATTTGCCACAAATTGTTGATATTTATTTTAATTATAATACAAAATAAATTAAAATTTAGACGAAAATCAATGTGAATTAATGAACAGTACAAAATAAGAAACTATAATTTTCGATTGAAATATTTACGAAATATTCAGTAAATTCATTAAAATATTTCAATAAAATAGTATAATTTTTTTAAAATTAAATATTCTGTAAATTGATTGAAAATTGTTATTTTCTAGTATGAATTTCGATGATTTATTTTAATTGTCTTGTAATATAATTTTCCATCTAAATATTCGAAAAATTTCATAAATTTGTGAGAACTTATATTTGAAACGTTTACGAAATGTCCACAAATTGTTGATATTTATTTTAATTATAATGCAAAATTAATTAAAATATATACGAAATATTTTATAAATTTATTGAAACACATAACCATTTCAATCAGAATGTTCCAATAAGTAAATTCATAATTTTTGATAAAAACATTTATGAAATTTTCAGTAAATTAATTTAAACAATCCCATATTTAAATAGCATTATTTCAATTATTAAAATCGTAATTTTTATGAAAAAAAAAATATGAAAAATTCTGTAATTTAATTGAAACACACCATTATTTTAATTAGAATGTTTCAATATCTAAAATCGTTATTTTCTAGTATTAATATTTTTCATTCAAATATTTATGAAATTTTCAGTAAATTTGTTGAAACTCTATCATATTTGAATAATATTACTGTAATGATAGAAAAATGTCTTTTTGTAATATAATTTTATATAAAAAACTTTGTCCAAAATGTTCTGTAAATTATTTGAAAAACATTAAAATATTAGACGAAAATTAATATTTATTTAATTATTCTGTTAATTTGCTGAAACTCATCTACAATTTTTAAATATTAAAATATTCTGTAAATTGTTGATGTTTGCAAATAAAACGTTTATTCGTTTTTGTAATTCGAAATTAATTAAAATTTTAGACGAAAAATAAATGTATTTTTTTTTATATATTCTACACAGAATAACAGATGTAAGTAATTAAACGAAGCGCAAATATTTAGATTGTGTTGCGCGACCTCAGTGAAATTAGCAATTTTCGAAGAGTCTCAGCGGTTACCGAATGACGAATGTTTACTAATTAGACTGGCTCGAAATTAAACGGAAGGGAAGACGAAGAGCGACTCGCAAAGGATTTATTTTCCTCCATCATTAACAAAAAAAAAAGGAAGAAAAGTGCAAGAAAATATATAAAGCCGAATAAGAAATGCTATAAATCAGCAACGCGAAACTTAATTCAATTTGGAAACTTTTGCAGATAGATTTCGAACGCCGTCGTCGTTTCATTCATTCATTCATATTTTTTTTTTAAGTTTCATTTTTTCGTGTTTCGAATTTTAAATTTCATATTGCAATTAGTGCCTGTGCATGCAACACCGGTTCCATTCACTCGCTCGCGTATTGATCTTCCAGTTTTCATACAGGTGTACACCGCAAATGCAGGGATTTGTAAAACCGATGGCAGATTTAATAACTCCATTGAGCTCACTAATTCCAACCAGAGTTTTGGTCCTTTGCTTCATTTATTTATTCCTCCTAAAGCTGGGATTCACAAAAGCTGTATGGATTTTATTGCGGCTTCTGCAATTTTGCTACATACTTATATTTTTTATCCAGATTTAGTTTAGTATTAACTTCACATTGTTCAGAATTGATATGATGCAAGTTTTAGGTTTAAATTAATGCCGTACTATCTATTAAGTCCACAACAACCATATTGATGCTCTAAATCAGTTAGTTTTTAAATTGAAAATTTTTAAACTGTAAAATATTTACTTAAATCTTAAAAAAAAAACTATTTAAAATGGTATTTGAAGAGGTTTCTTTTTACGTCTGATAATGTGTTTTTTTTCTGCATAGAAGATGAACATTCCGTCGACCACAAAAGTTGTTCGAACGGAAAATTACCTGAGAGAAATTCAAATCGAAGCAATTAAAGTTTCGTACGTGAAACTACCGTGTTTCAAATTGCGAAAGAAAAAAAACGCGTTGGAAACATGCCAAATCGATTACGCACTGTAAATACGCCAGGCATTTGTTTTCTTATGTGTCGCGTTACATTTGTATGCAATTGTCATAATGACTTTTGATGACAGATTGATATATAAGTAGCAGGAAAAAAGCAATATCATTCATTTTCCAAGCAACGAGTGATGACAGACGTGTAGACAAGATAACATAATGTATGTGTTTATTTAATGATGAAGTTTTTTAATTTAATTTTATATTCAGATAAATTTAAAAAAAAACTGAACATATATAATTTTCGATGTTGGTGCTGTTGTAGCATTTTAGTGAATAAATGATGTTGGTACTATTTTTCATTATTTAGTGTCAAAATAATAATTAAAATAAAATTTTATAAGAAATTAAGTACATTTTACACATTATGGTAATATTATTGAATTGTGTATTTTTTTGGTAAATTAACTTTTAGAAATTTTTTGCTGTTGCATAATTTGTTGTTAAACTGAAAGTAATTTACGTAAATAATTTTCAGATTAATGCGTGCTTATCCAGTTTTTAAAGTTAGTACTATAGGGAATAAAATTAGCTGTTGTGTAATTTGTTGTCAAACTAAAAAAAATAATTTTTACTTTTAATTCATTTTAGTAAATACATAACAATGTTAAAAATAAAATAATACCTCACATAATACGGTTTCGATCAGTCCGAATTTGCTAATATCCAAAGTGTAAATTTATTTTTTTTCTTTAGGTTTCTTTTTAGAAGATGCAATGATTGATTTAATTACAATTGAAACTAAAATTTTCGTAAATAAAATTTATTTATATATAATTAGTTTACAATTATTATACAAATATAATAATTTTACTGAATTGCCGTTTTGTTAAATTATTCTCAATAAATTTAATTTAAATTCAGTTATTTCAATCACGCTAAAGAAATAAATTTATTGTTATTTATTATACGTATATGAAAACAAGAATTCCGATTCAATTTATTGATTTAAAGCAAATAATGTTACATTATTAATTATATTACTCGCAAAATGCGAATAATACAATTATTGCCGGATGCGATATTGCTGTTTGTGTGCAGTTCGAATAATCTCGGTTAAGTTTTTTTTAATTTATTTATTTTTATGTGATTTATGTGTACGTTTGAGTTGTGTGTGTGTGTGTAAATGTGTGGCTGGAAAACCGTTTCCGTTTGGAAATGTATTTAGGGTGGGCGGACCATCGATAAATCCGTGAAAACGTATCACTATAAATAAATTTGCACGCGATTTTGGAAACGAGCCTATTTCGTGATGTTGTTGTTGTTGATGATGATGATGATTATTATTATTAACTATATACTAGACTCTGTGTTAGACTGAAGGAAACCTGTAATTTAAAACGCACGCCGACGAGTGCTGTTGCTCTAAGTGCCGAACATTTTCTGTTCGCCCCCGTTTCTATCCATTTACATTTTACTTTGTTCGAAGTTAATTACGAAATTTTTCCGTTCGACCACATCACAGCATTTCGATTTCGAAGATCCCGATAACCTTTAACTGCTGCAACTAATTACTCGGTTTCAATCGAAAATAATCGATCCAATTACGAGATTGAAGCATGCAATTCAAATAAATTGAATATGACAAAAAAAATAAGGATTTTCAAGTAAAACATTAATAATGTACGTCAGTCGAATCTTATTGGTTATGTCACTTAACTGTCATTTATATCATATTGTGTTGGTACTGTTTTCTCAATAATATGTGGATTTTAGTGCATTTCTCGTAAATGCGTAGTGATGTTGGTACTCTTTTTAGTAGTTTTTTATAATTTGTTGTCAAAATATTTAATTATACATAATATCTATTTTATTATATTTTTCACAAATGAATCGTACTGTTAAAATAATGTTTTCGATTTTCATAATTTGTTGTAAAAATAATTAATTTACAAAAAATAAATTTTATAACTTTTTTTTTCTCAAATGAGTCGTTTGAAGATGTTACAGGAATCGTTGTTAAAATAATGATGTTGGTAATATTTTCAGCATTTGTTCAAAGTTTAAAATAATTAATTTACAAAAAATGATTTTTAACATTTTCTTTTTCTCAAATGAATCATTTGAAGATGTTATAGGAATAGTTGTTAGAATAATGATGTTTGCACTATTTTTAATGTTTTCGATTTTCATAATTTGTTGTCAAAATAATTAATTTACAAAAAAATAATTTTATAACTTTTTTTTTCTCAAATGAGACGTTTGAAGATGTTACAGGAATCGTTCATAAAATAATGATGTTGGTACTATTTTCAGCATTTTTTCATAGTTTAAAATAATTAATTTACAAAAAAATATTTTTATCATTTTCTTTTTCTCAAATCAATCGTTTGAAGATGTTATAGGAATAGTTGTTAAAATAATGATGTTTGTACTATTTTCAGTGTTTCTTTTTCATAATTTGTTGTTAAAATAATTAATTTACAAAAAAAAAGAATTTTATATCATTTTTTTTCTCAAATGAGACGCTTGAAGATGTTACAGGAATAGTTGTTAAAATAATGATGTTGGTAATATTTTCAGCATTTGTTCAAAGTTTAAAATAATTAATTTACAAAAAATGATTTTTAACATTTTCTTTTTCTCAAATCAATCGGTTGAAGATGTTACAAGAATCGTTATTAAAATAATGATGTTTGTACTATTTTCAGTGATTCTTTTTCATAATTTGTTGTCAAAATAATTAATTTACAAAAAATGATTTTTAATAAATTATAATCGTTAGTATTAAAACTATATATGTAAGAAATCATTAAAATTAATTAATTCAGAAAACTTTCAATTTTAATGTTATATTTGAGTTAATTCTTATTCCATTCTCGAGATAATCTATTAGAAAATTCCATTTGCACCCCAAAATATTGAAGACTTTTCAAAACATTAATAAATTACTGATTCTTATGTAATGATTTAATTTCATTTTGTGTTTGGTACAGGTAGAATAGTTAATGCCAATAAAAATTGTTATATAAATTAATATTAATAATAATATTTAAACTAGTTCAAAGTAATAATGTTCTATTATTTTTTTTAAAGCAAACGTACTTTGTCAACACAATGATTAGTGTATGCATGTTTATTTCTCTCTCGTTTTTTTTTTTCTCTGTAGAAATAAACATCTATTAAATAATTCAGCGAACAAGGGAATACAATATTTTATTCACGCCATGAAAACCGCGTCACATGCAAACGCACAATTGCATTCAATGATGTAACAATGCGTCGCACATGATGGAAATGCCACCAAAAACGACACGTTAAACAATATTCAGCAAAACTATATTTCACGCTGCGCGTTCATTTCCAAACTCGATTATGTTGCTCTCTCTTTACGATTACTCTCGTCTCTCGTATTTATTTTTTTTTCAGCATCGAATCGATCGAACGCTGAAAAAATAAATAAATATAAAACATGGGCGAACGGAAAATGCGTATTTACCAGACAAAACAAATTATTTTCAACTCGCAATGACCCGAACGGCTATCCAACACTGACCTGTAAAATCGTGCCGAACCGAAATTAGTTCAACCCAACTTTATTTTTATAATACCGTTTAATGCGGACAAGCTTTCATTGAATTTCTGCTAACACTTGTTACCAGATATCAACGCATTTCAGTATTTTTTATTTAATAAATATCTAAATCACGTTTTACTTTAATTAATAATTATAGTTATTAAACTCTGTATATTTGTTTCATAATTAACCAGGCGCAGACGAGCGGCGGATATATCCGCCATCTTCCTTAACTCAACGGTATCAATAAGATAAAATATTAGATTTTAGGTTTATCCGTTGCGTTGTTCTCATCTAATAATAGGATGAAATATAAACTTTTTTTTTTAGTTTTGCTGGAATAAAAGTTTACTGAGACATCAAAGGCATATTAAAGATTGAAGATGTGAATATAAAGAGAGGATTGAGCGTATACAAACATGCATAGATATATAGAGAGACAGACATACGCGTACGCATTCATTGCAAAAGGCGCGCTCACCTGAATAATGCAAAATGAAATATTAGAAATGCTAAAAATAGGCTTCGCTCTCGACGAAAGGTTATGCAAGATGACTCTGACTCTGAATATGAGTTTTGCAAGTGGGGAAAAGTAAATGATCTAAAAATAAACGCTACCGCTTAGCTTCCGAATATTCGCAAAAATCAACTTATTATATTATTAAAATTATTATTTCTCTTGAAAAGTTGTGAGCAATAGTAGTGTAGATTTTCTAAAAAAAATAATATACAAAAATTTTAAATTTATCAACATTTTTATTTATTTATTTTTGAAAACTCAAGATTTTTGTAAATAGAAAACATTTAAATTTATACTTTACTACCTTCTACTATATATTTATAAATTAAGTATTTCTATTAAGTAAATCAACCAAGTGCTTTAATCCAGTGTTTCTTAACCTTTTGACTGGGTGATCCAACATATTTGACCCATTGGCTAAAAGTTCCTGACTTTGACGCAAGGTGACAGCTGTCACTTAGTGATCCATTAAATATCTAACCTGAAATTTATCAACATTTTTATTTATTTTTTTTTTGGAAACTTCTACTATATATTTTTAAATTTAATTTTTTGTTTAAGTATTTCTATTTGGTGTATCAACCAAGTGATTTAACCCAGTGTTTCTTAACCTTTTGACTGGTTGATTGTGATACAGTGATCCATTGGCTACATGTTCCTGACTTTGACGCAAGGTGACAGCTGTCACTTCGTAACCCATTAAAAATCTAACCTATACAGTAATAACACATGTACTCATTTGACTTTGACATTGCAAATTTAGTAAAATTTATGAAAACAATTCAATGTATCACAAAAATTGCATTATAATTTTGATTTATTTATTGATAAAACTGAATGAATGAGCTCTGAATAAAAGTTTTTTTTTTTAATAAATACAAATATATTGCTAATTTGGAATGTAAAAGGCGAATGTAATATTTCATCGTGAAAGTAGCAATTATCTGGGCGAAAATGTATTACGTGACAATTTAATGGAGTAGGAAAATTGGAAAATAAATCCGGACGCGTCGTGGAAAAATATAGTATAGATGTATAGAGGAGATTGCTCGCGCTTTCAGTTATCTTTTTCCCTTCTCGCTGTACCGATGCCATCCATATTAGAGGGTTGATGCTGCTGCTGCTGCTGGTGGTGGTGGTGGCCTTTTCATCGTGCCTTAAGAAATATTTTCCATTATTTTCTCCTCCCTTCGTTCGCATTCAACACCTTTCACATGCAGCACCGCCTTACTAATATCACACTCCAATTCCTGCAGCCTTTTGTCCCCTTTTTCCTCTCATGCTGCCCACGTTTGGTTATCGAGACCACATACTCAAATACGTACACATACACACATGCTTTCGCACTACTCCAATGAACTTATCCTCATCCAGTTTCTTCTATAAATACGTCGACATTGATATCCCTATTTGTGTCGCATCCCATTTTTCAATAATCCTTTCTAACTGTAATCCTTTGCGAGTCTACAATTTCCTCCATTCAATCTTTAAAATCTCAAATATTTACTTTATTTCCAGAAAATCTATATGATGAATACACTGGTAAACATATAATATTACTTTTTGTAATTATATTATAAAATTATTATTACAATTCTTCTTTCACTAATTTTCTAAAACTTTAACTCTTTGCAGATAGAGATTTTTCAAGAACGTATTTTCAACTCTACAAGAATATCAAAAATATGACGATCAATCATAATGAAGTTTGATAGATCCATCTTAAAAAAAAATCTAGTAACCATCACAATGGTCTTGCATACATTTTTTCATAAGCGAATTTCATGTATAAGCATTTGGCGGATATATCCGCCATATGGCGAAAAAGGTTAATAGTTTAATTACGCTCTATTATATAACTATTTTCTATTTAATGGGTCGCGAAATGACAGCTGTCACTTTATGTCAAAGCCAGGGACTGTTGCAAATTAATAAATTTATTCTTTTATTGAAAAATAATTTCATAATTTAGTTAAATACAATATAAATTATAATCATTTGGTTGAAAGACTTCCGTTCTTTTTATAATTCTTATCTCACTTCTAATAATCTTAAAACCGCATACAGATTATACTATTACTTTGTATGCTATAATTAAACTATTTTATTTACTTACTTAATTAAAATGTTTTATAATGACCCATGACAATAATGAATAATTATTAATAAATGTTGTCCTGTTTAAAACGAAAACGTCAATAGAAACATCTGAGTTGAAATAAGTACCAACTTAAGTTATTAAATATCACTAGTAGTAGTTCCTTTAATTACAAGTGTAAATGCAAGTTTTTTGACAAGTTGTATATTTTTTCGCAAAATGTATGAAGTGTGTTCAAATCTTTATATTTTAAATTGAAAATTAAAATCTTGCAACAAAATATTAGCATTATTATTATTTTTTGTTATTTGTAAATAGAAGATTTTCCTCTAAAAAAATAATATTATTATACTATTATTGGCTTAAACACAATTGTATATGTAAGATCTAAGTTTATTTAATTATGTTAAGTAAACATAGATTTATCTTACTAACAGAATGTTAAGATAAAAGAGAAAATTACGTTTACTATAAAACGGAGCTAATTGGTTGATTATAGTTATGACTTGGTCAACACTTGGTTAGTTATAATTTATTTTGTTTGTATACTACAGTTCTAATAATAATTATTTAATCGCGTTATGAAATCAACAGTGAAATAATGTGTAAGTAATAATGATTAGACTAAATAAGTACGCTGCGATTAAAATTCAATTGACGGAAGCACGAACTTGTTTGGTATTAATAATATGTGGATGGATGGATGGATGGATGGATGGTGGTGGATTGATGGTATCCGACCAGTAAGACTTTTCTAGGCCAAACGCGGTTCAGGCTCGGTCGTTCGGCCGATCAACAATTGAATGGGGATATACACAATGAAATTGATTAAACGAGTCGAAGACGAAGCGGCGAAACGATAAATCCACCTGCACGTGAGATTTTCTCACCTGAATCTTTTGCGATAAGTGCGAAAGTCACGAACGCGACAATAGATTGATGTCACGAAAACAAAATATTAACAAACGGAGGAAAGGGTACGAACGCGCACTTTATTGCCTTCACTCAATCATTTTCCTTCACAATATTGGATTAATGATTTCAATCAAAGTTCGATAATAGAAACAAAAATTATTTATTAATTAAATATTTGTTTAATCTCAATCTGTTGTACCCCAAGGAAGTGTACCTGGACCTATAAATTTTTTTTTTTCATTAGAAAAAATATTTTTATTATATAATTGATAATATTATATATTGTATAATATTTGTCAAAATTCAATTATGCTTGTGAATAATTTGATTAGAAAAATGATTGTATTTATTTGAGTTATATAATATTTATTAATGTCTCTTTTGAATTTTGCTGTGAGTAACAGAAATAAGTAATATTTGGATATTTCAATGACGACAATAGAAAATGTGAACAATTACAAATAAATCACGTAGTTTATAGAACTTCAAGTTGTCATAAAAGAAACGTTACTATTATGAATTGCCACAATATTTTTTCTTTTGAGCTTATGTTTGGTTTCTTTAATAAATCAGGTCGTAACGACTATGAAATTTCATTAAATAAGATTTTGTCACATAAATAATGCGTTGATTTATTTATATTTCTTTTTTCAATAGAATAGTTGTTATTAGGAAGTTAAGAAAAATAATTGAAATTTGATAATAAAACATCAATAAATGAATATTTGTGGATTTCGCTTATTTGCAATTAAAATGTGATAATTTGTCGTAAATTTTATTTCATATATAATTATTTAAAAGTTAATTAAAAATAAAATAGTAACACTTCTTTTAAGACACTTTTAACAACAAAAGTGTTTAGTTTCGCAATATTGGGTTAATTTATGTTTCTTTACGTTGGGTTATATAACTTGTACTAAATATCATTTTTTTAAGGTATCAAAAAAAATCAAAAACCTAAATAATAAAGCTTCTTTTATGACAGTTTTTGAAAACATATTTTTTTGAAGAATATTTGAACAATTTTTAATAAATGATCCAAATATAAAAAAAAATAATAACTAAATAGCAAAGTTTCTTTTATGACAGTTTAAAACAGAAATATCTTTTTGACGGATATTTGAAAATTTTTGAATAAATGATCCAAATATTAAAAAAAGATTTAATAACAAAATAGTAATGCTTCTTTTATGACACTTGTAACGAACCAAAAATATAAATTTCTTTGCTTTGGACCACTTAAATTTACCAAATATTCTCTTTTAAAAGATTTTTATAAATATTTTTTAATAATTGATCCAAATATGGCAAACAACAAATTTTGAAAACCAAATAGTAAATGTTCTTTTATGACACTTGTAACAAACCAAAAATATAAATTTCTTTGCAGTGGATTACTTAAATTAAACAACAATTCTCTTCAAAAATTTAAATTTACCAAAAACAGATTTTTATAAATATTTTTTAATAATTGATCCAGATATTGCAAACAACAAATTTTGAAAACCAAATAGTAAAGGTTCTTTTATGACACTTGTAACGAACCAAAAATATAAATTTCTTTGCATTCGATAACTTAAATCTAACAAAAAAAGCAGTTTTTTTAGCAAAAATTCTTAAGACATTTATTATTAATAATATTTCAAAATAGTGAAAACGATTATTTCAGAAAAACTAAATAGTAAATCATCTTTTATGACACTCTTAACAAATAAAATTCTCGTTTCATAACTCAACTATTGCAAAGATTTCCTCTTCTCTGATATATTTAGTTTCTTATAATTGATACTATCCAAATATTGAAAACGGAATCAATCGATCGCGCGCGGAATTCTTGACAGTGATTGAAATGTTTTGCTCTGGATGAGTAATCGGACGCGTTTTTTGGAGTGATACCAAGATTTTAACATTAATAATATTTAACGATCTTATCAAAAAAAAATATATATATAACGTCTACAATTATTCAATCAAGAATTTCGGATATAATTCGCAATTTCCACTTTTTTCCATCAATTGCAGTGCAATTTTTGAAGAGCAAATAGCCTTGACGCAAAACCGTTAAAATTGTTGTTTTATTATCGCAGTTTTATGATATAAATAATCAACGATATATTATTTCTTTTTCATCTAACTTTTAGTTAATGACAACTTTTTTAAAGACTGTTGTTTGCCATACCTCGTATAGTCCGGATTCACTACAGTAAATTTAAGCAAAACATATAGAATATACAATTAGTGCACAACCTTAAATTTTTAAATATAACGTTCTCGATTAGTCCGGTTTTAAAAATTGACAATTATTGATTTTCCGGACTAAGCGAGGTCTTAATTAACATTATTCCCATATATATATAGGTAATTAATGCAAACATTGTTACGGAAATTATTAAATCTGCAAATTATTAGTGGATATCGTTATCTTTAGATAATATTATCATAATAAAATATCGTAGATTAATGAGGAAAAATAACGTTTATTTCATATAAAAAACATCATAATTATAATAGAAAAGTTATGAATTATAATTAAGTTTAATGATTCAAATTTATGAATTATATAAACTTAATTCACTAAAGTTTCAAGAATAAAGCTTCATTTCGAATTTAGTTTATTTAGGCGTATTTTTTTATTATTAAAAAGTGATGCTTAAGTGTAATTATGAGAAAATATTTTTAGATACGTTTCGAGTTAAGAATTCTAAATTTACTTTTATCAATTTAACATCTTCACTGTTTGTTGGATATTAATGTCACAATTAGCGATTTCTGCTAAAGTGACTCAGCGTATTTACCGGTTATTTAATGATCTGGATGGGTTATTTTTGCTCTACCAAGAATGAAGCATTCCGGAAATTCATTACGGAACATTAAAATAAGTATATTTGCTAGAAACTGTACTCAAATTCAGAAAAACCTCGCATAGTCCGGCTACAAACACAATTGATTTATTATAGTCCGAATAATATACAAATAGTATTTAAAAAATAACTGTATTTGTGAACACCATCGAGAATTAGATTACGTAAACTAATTTAAATCTTTATTTCCGAATAGAATTTCTCATTCGATTTAGAATTGAAAAATGCAATGGTGATCGACTTTTTAAATATTCAATTGCAAAACGTGACTTTCTTTTGCTCAAAACTAAGTTTCTATAGATTCATATCGGATTACATGTAGAATATGAAACAAAAAAAATGTCAAGGTTGGAATCGATGTAATCTACTTCGAAGAAAACTGCCCGGAATGACGTTTAGTGGAACGTTTCGAAAAGCAACGTCTTTCATTTGGAACGTTTTCCCTTGAAAGTCATTAGAATATGAATAAGTTATTTAAACTTGAATCGATAAGAAACGAAATATGATGTGTGCAAGTTTGTTGAAATAGAAATAATGTTTTTTTCTGCCTATTTGGCTGTAATTTACAGTAAAATAAAATGAAGTCTCGAAAAAAGTAGTGTCTTCACATTTTATTAAATTTCTCGATTATTAGAAGATGTAGTATAAATATTAAAGATGAGAATTAAAGAAGAATATTTGGGGTTTAAAATGTGTCTATTGGTAGATTTGTAGCTCTGGCCATTCGGCTGTAATTTTCTGTGAAAAATGAAGTAACGTAAAATTAAGCCTCGAAAAAGCAGTGTCTTCACATTTCGTTAAATTTCTCGATTACTAGGATAGATAGAATAAATTTTGAATATGGAAATTAAAGCTGAATATTTATGGATTAAAATGTATCTATTAGCGGAATTGTGTATCTGTCTGTTTGGCTGTAATTTAATGTGAAAAATGTAATAACGTAAAATTAAGATTCGAAAAAGCAGTGTCTTCACATTTTGTTAAATTTCTCGATTACTAGGATAGATAGAACAAATATTGAACATGGAAATTAAAGCTGAATATTTACGGCTTAAAATGTATCAATTGGCGGAATTGAGAATCTGCTTGTTTGACTGTAATTTATTGTGAAATTTTAATTAAAGTAAAATTAAGCCTCGAAAATGCAGTGTTTTCACATTTTGTTAAATTTCTCGATTACTAGGATAGGTAATACTGAATATGAAAATTAAAGCATAATATTTGGGGTTTAAAATTTGTCTGCTACACAATGCCAGTTAGACTATAATTTACACTACAAAATAAAGTAACTTTAAAAGTTTTTTAGTGATAAATGAATGAATGCAATCATCATGAAAATCTTGATTTCCAAATAATTACAAAGAGGAAAAAATCTATGGACTGACAGTGTGAAAACAGACTTCTGGCATCACAATGAGCTTGTGACATCTCGCTCGCATGGAAGGATCGATCAATGTGAACGCGGGATTCAGCAGGGCGTATAATCAAAGAAAAGCTCTGCGTTTTCCCATCCGTCCGAACATTGATTTCGATAATAGTAGCGGCAGACTCTGCGGCTCTCATCCAAAACGAAATAATTAATGCTGCAAACTTAATTATCGCACGAATGGTCACGATTCACAATGATCTTAACAGCAAAATGCAGACATGCATCAATTAGATCGAAGAGAGACGCAGCGCGAGTTTCGCACAGCATAGCAGGTAGATGATTTCGAGTGTTATTGATGCGACGCAACAAGTACAAAACTCCTCGTTTACGACAAAACAAAGAAAACACAATTTATTTATTAAAATATTTAAAAAAATATATAAATTACTTATTTTGTAAAGATATTTAAATAATCTGTAGCAATATTAGCTATTATTTATTAATTCGTAGTTTTATTAATTTATTTTTATTAACGTGTAAGTAAAGAAATAGTAAATTTGCTCAGTTTTTTCAAACAGTTATAAACTTTATTATTGATTTGAATTATCTATTTGAAATTAGTTTACAAAAGGTTAAAAACGAATTGCAAATTTTCATGATTCAATTGCAATTATTACCTCGTTATTTGTAATTGTAATGAACGTAAATTATTATTAATGTTTATAATTTTAACAAATGGAAAATAAATTAAAATTATTTATAAGTTTAAATAAAAATAACGTTATTTGTATATCAATAAAAATATTTTTATTCTTGTGATTAATGATTTTTTTGTTATATTTTCTGCCAATTATTGCAGTTTGTTAATGTTTGTTTTTTTTTTGAGCGTGAGCGAATACGGAGTGGAGTTATTAATTGAAGGAGGAAATAACTTAAAATCTATAAATAAGTTTTGTTTAAAAATAAACGCGCGCGTAAATATGCGGAAAGCGAATCGGATAATTCAACATATCGGAATAAGCGTTTCCACTATTGTAAACATTGCGATGATTTGTTGAGTTTTTTTTTTTTTGGATGTCACCAATGATGTAGGTAAAAATAAATAAATAAATAAATAAGTGTTTAGTGCTTACCAGATGAAATCCTTGCAGTGAGAGCAGAAGGTCGGTTGCTTGAAGAATCTGGGCATGAACTTGTGATCTTTCACGTTGTAGACGTTTTTCTTCTTGAGGGCACCTTTTCTGCCGCGCGACTTGAAGCCGGCTTTGAAGTCCGCAGTGGTCTCGTCCATTTGCTCATCATCGGCCATGGTGAGAGGTGGAGGTATGGACACTAGCTGGATTTAGTGGTCGTCGTCGCCGTGGAGTTGGAGCACTTCGGAGACGCGAACCAGGTGATCAGGCACTGACCTCCGCAAAAGCGACGATCGAATGTCAATGCAATAATGTGTACTCAGTATCGATGATGATGATGGAGATGGTGATGAGGTGCGTGTGCCGTATTTCAGGAAGAGAGCGAAGTAACGATCTGGAATGTATTGAGCGCTCTTTCTTCTCCGATCTCATTTCACTGTAGGAACAACAGCAACAGCAAGTGTTAGCGGAGCCTTGGCGAAACGAATATAGCAGCGCGACACACATGCGCGGATCGTCGTCCGCTGGGCGTACCCTTATTATTTAAACTTTAAACTGCAAGGCTTCGGCTCCCGTGGATTCGGTGGAGGCGGTTTGAAGGTGTTTAAGGTGGGAGGGAGGACGCCCTTCCGATGATCGCCTCTACTGGGACGCGAGCGGTGCAGACTGCATTTTACACGCACAATCGAAACGGGTGCATTCACTTTATTAATTACGTTTGCGTAGGAAGTTGGATGATGTTGATCATCATCATCATCATCATGATGACGCTGCTGCTGCTGCTGTTGTTGTTGTTATTTATTGATGATGATTGCGATGATGGTAGGTGGTTAGGTAGGTCGTAGGCGGTTGCGCGCTACGTCGCAGCCGCCGCACATCGATTTTGCCGGTGGCCCGAACTCCAAGCTCGAACTCCAAACCAAAACTCGCACGGCGAGCAGCCAGAGGACGCGGAACAATATATAGATATTTTTGGGGTGGATGGTGGTGCATGCATAAAGCCTTTCCCATCCTTCCTTCCTCTCTCTCTCTTCAAAACCCTCCTCCACCCTCAACCCTCCCGACTGAGGTGCAACAAGTGCACAACAATGGATCGACTTGAAAACAATGCAAACTAATTTTTGGAATCCTTCATCCACTTCAGTTCTCCATCCATCTTCATATTTCCAATGAAATGGATATTATCATCTATTCATAAGTTGTTTTTAGAAAATATATTCTGATATATATGACAAAAGTTTATTTTTTCTATAATAATTTACAATAATTTCGATTTTCTTACTAAATTGAATAAGTTAATAACAATGTTTATAATCACACCTAAATACAACTCATAATATAAACCTAGAAAAGACGATTATTATTTGGTAGTCAAAATATGCAAAATTTACATTAAATTTATAATACTTAGACAAAAGATTTAGATTATTTATAACAAAAATTAATTTTGTGGACATTTTATGTTTTTAGACTAACAAAGTTGATATTTGTTGATGAGATTATATAATGAAATATAAATCAAATTTATATTTCAAAATTTTAATTGATTTTAAATTTTCACTGCTAATTAAGTTTGCCAAATGTAAAATT
This sequence comes from Nicrophorus investigator, assembly GCA_963457615.1. Lineage (NCBI taxonomy): Eukaryota > Metazoa > Arthropoda > Insecta > Coleoptera > Silphidae > Nicrophorus > Nicrophorus investigator. The sequence continues at coordinate 7,037,028 of OY735142.1, read as the reverse complement.
TTTCTTGTATTTTTTATTTCTAAAAGATTAATGTTTTTCATATCTGTCAAAAAATCAACAAAATATTGTAATTTTTGAAGAAATATAATAAAATTATATTTCATGAAGAAAATCTAAAATAATGAAAATTTATAATTTATGGATATTTTGTCATTTTTAATAAATATAGTTTTCTTTTTTAGAAAAATGCAAATAATTTAATTAGGTGATTTTTTTGGTAATTTTTTAAACTAAAAATAATTATGTAATAAATAAAAATTTAAAATAAAAGTATAGAAAATTTCAATGTTTCAATGTTGTTTTCATTTATTATAGCTTCATTCATCCACTTATAATAAAATAATTTTATACAATTTTTCTTGCATTTTATAATAAATTATATTGTAAAATTTCTTTTGTTTTTTCGACCCACTCGTAAAAAAGTTTGCCAATCACTGGTCTAATTTTTAGTCGAATTAAATTTTGAGTGGGTCGTGAAATGACAGCTGTCACTGCGTCAAAACGTCAAATTTTTTATATTATAATCAATTTGATTGCACTACAATTACAAGAAAATATGTTGTGTTGCGAAACACACTATAAAAGCTTAAGTCTTATAGTCCACTTGGAGGTTTTATCCGACTGCGGAAATGAAAATAGCAGTATAAAAAGTAATTTAATTTTTTTCTATGAAATTACAGCATCATTCAATCAATTAGAATTAAAGTATTTTAAATATATACTTTTTTTTTTGAGACATTATAGCTGTCACTTTGCGTCAAAACGTCATTATAATCAATTTTTTTACAAAGAAAGTATGTTGTGTTGCGAAACACACTATAAAAGCTTAAGTCTATAACCTAATGTATGATGTAGTTTAATATTCAAGGTTTATGAGGATCAATTTATCATCTTTAGATTTTCAACGTGCGAGTGGTAGTTGTAGGAGAGGTAACTTGAGTTGCTAGTTGTATAGCGTTATACAAATGCGAGATACGAGTGGAGGCAGCGCGAAAGATGATATGTTCTCAGAATGAATGGAAATGGGGTCATTATCATAACAATTCATGAAGTGCGGAACAAAGTAGAGTCAAGGTAGGGCGACAGAGACTAAATGGTTTTGTATAACAGACAACATGTTTGTCGTCAATTCAAATGGAACTGATGTATACATATGTATAAGTAAACGCACAATCTAAATCTTTGAAGTCTCGTAGCGAAGATAATTTGCTCAAACCATTGTTTAAAAAAAAATACGTTGTAGAAATAACTCTTATAGTTTTTTATTAAAGGAGATTTATATCATAATTTAATTAATTACCTTAGTAACCAATAAACGTCACATTTGGTAGCTAACAGTTTATATCATAATTTAATTAATTACCTTAGTAACCAATAAACGTCTCATTTGGTAGCTAATGCTATTGATCATTTGTAGCTTCATAACTAACATAGTTTTTAAATTAATTAAAGTACAAGAATTGTCGAAAATATTAAATATTTGTATAATTTATTTTTTAATATTAAAATCTGCAGAAATTAAAAAAAAATAGTTAATATTCATTTCGTTTAAGAAGTTTGTTTATATTTTCAAAGATAAATTAAGCAATGAATTTATATGAGATTGCATGCGAATCGTGTGACTTTTCTGTTTCTATCATTCAGTGTATCGTGTGTACCGGCAGTTTTTTACGTGCACGAAAGCTAATTAAAATTAAGTTAACAAAAATGTGAATCTTTTTTGCTGGAACGAAAATGTTATTTTCATTTTATTTTCGACATTATAATAAATCATTTTATACGCATTGTAATTATGTTCGCGATGATAACATTTATTACACTAAATGCATGGAGATAATCAAAATCAATAATCAAATCGCAATTACCAAATGGTTTTCATGCAAAACAGAATTGCGGAATTTTCATGTCAACGTTACGAATTTATCGATTTAGTCAACAAGTTTTTATCTCTTGTCGTTTCAGTTAAATTATTTAAAAAGCAATATCATTACATTATTTCCAATTTTATTTTTATTGATTACATTTTTTATTAATCAATATATTTTTTTATAATTTAACTCATGTTAAATCAACTAAATTTTGAAGAAATATAATATAAATTTTATTACAAATTTTAGTTGTTTCAATTTTATTATGTCTATTTTGACAGTTATTTACGTTTGTCAAATGTCAAATTTACGGTTTTTTTAAAATATTGTTCTATTCATTTCTTGTATTTTTCATTTCTAAGAGATTAATATTTTTCATATCTGCCACATTTTGAAAGAAATATAATGAAAACGGAATTTCAAAATTTTAATTGATTCAATTTAATAAAGTGTTTAAAATGTTTTATTCATTTCTAGTATTTTTTTAAAAATCAACAAATTTTGTAAGTTTTGAAGACATATAAAAAATTGTTTTTTTTTAAATTAATTAGATTTTAATAAAGTCTATTTTGACAACGAATTAAGTTTGTCAAATGTCAAATTTACGATTTTAAAAGTTTAAAACAAATATTGTTCTATTCATTTTTTGTATTATTCATTTGTTAATATTATTTTTTTTTATATCTGTCAAAAATCAACAAAAATATAAACGGAATTTAAAAATTTTAATTGTTAGTTTGCAAAATGTAAAATTTACTGTTTTCACAATATTTTTTTAAATTTTTATTAAATTTAACGTTGACTGAGAAAAATCAACTTCAATATTTCAGATATTTCATGTCATCTATTTTGACAGCTAATTACGTTAATCAAACGACAAATTTGTCAACTTCAATATTTCAGATATTTCATGTCATTCATTTTGACAGCGAATTACGTTAATCAATCGTCAAATTTGTCAATTTCAATATTTCAGATATTTCATGTCATCTATTTTGACAGCTAATTACGTTAATCAAACGTCAAATTTGTCAATTTCAATATTTCAGATATTTCTATTTTGACAGCTAATTACGTTAATCAAACGTCAAATTTTTCAACTTCAATATTTCAGATATTTCATGTCATTTATTTTGATGTTTATCAAACGTCAAATTTATCAATATCAATATTTCAGATATTTTATGTCATCCATTTTGACAGCTAATTACGTTAATCAAACGTCAAATTTGTTGTTTGCATGAGATAAATAAATAGAATTAGCAAAAGGCAAACTCGAGTTTCCCGTTCGCATTGATATACAAATAATATAATTCCTTCGTTCAACAGCTGCAGCAGCATTTTACCAGAAGCGGAGTAATGGTGCAGCAGTAGCAGCAGCAAATTTGCATACTTATTAACATTACTAAGGCGATAAATGTAAACCCGTTGTTTACAGAATGATATATAGGAGGAGTGCCGTAATCGGCTGATGCTTGTAACTTTAAATTGTTTGCGATCTGCGCATTTCCTCGATACATTGTTTACGGACGAACGTCACGACGATGCGGGAACCCAATTGAATTACATAATCTGATTCTAGAGACGACGAGGAACGCGACGCGAGACGACGAGAGGTTCATAATTGTCGAGTGTGTCTGCTCAATTAACGTTGTTCCATTCGTTCGAATAAACAATACGCAAATAACATTCTCTATCTTTCTCTCTCTCTACGTAAAAGCGTGTGCATTTTCATTTAATTTTCTTCATTTTCTCTCTCTATCTCTCTCTCAATTTACAAACAGCGAAAGATAATTGAAAACCGTTTAAATTAAAATTTACATCTTTTTTTTTTATATTCATTTCATTACAACTCACGTTTCTAAATTAGAAATAAATTACAAATAAAAACTGTTTAAAGTTTCTAAAAATTGTTATTAAATTATTTTTGTGTTGATTTTCTTTATAATTATAATATTTTCTCAATTGTATTACTAAATCGATTCATTTTTTCTTGCTATATTTATATCACAGATGATTGAAAATACTTTTTAATTGACTTTTTATTTTCCAAGTCTATTTAAATAATTACGTTATAATTAATGGAATTATAATTGATTTACTGTTTATTAAGTGATTGAAAATTATTTCCCATTTGTCTGAAAAAAAAAAATTAAAATCTTTCTATTCGTATTTTTTACTTTCATCATAGAAAATGAAATTAAACTACAAATTAATTAAGTTTGTATTTAAATTGTATTGTTTCTAAATTGTTTGATAATAAACACTTTAAATCTTTCTTTAATCTACATCTACAGATAATTCGTTAAGTTAAAATGAATTTAATCTTAAGTATTTTCAGGTAAAAATAAAGTTATCTGTATGTAAGAAATTCATTACCTTAAAAGGAACATAAAAACTAAATATTTTTTTAAAAGATAAACTTTAGATAATTTCTATTACAGTAAAGGTTTTTCATGGATTTCTTGGAAAATATAATAATTAATAATTTATGTAATAAATAAAGAAAAAAATAATAATTTTCAATCATTTATTAAGAATTCCTTTCTATAGAAATTTCCAACGTTAAGATAATTATATAGTAAGTAAGTGTTTCAAACAGTTTGCGAAACTCATAGAAATTCGATCATTACAATTCATAAAGTAATAAATATTGATACGCAAATAAAGCGAAGGATAATTCGCGCCGTATTATTTATAAATCGTCGAGCGTGTCCACTTTTACCAGTAATTAGACTCGGTAATATTCTTGAATGGTCGTACGTGATTTAGACGTGCAGAATAGTTAAGATACACAATTTCTAAACAAAAAATAAACTTCTCTCTCTGCATACATCATAGTGCTTTTTTGATCAGGACGGATTTGTAAATTTCAAAATAAAATAATTTTGAAATTTTGCTGAGATATTCGACTCAAGTATCTTTTTACTCGAACGCCAGAAATGTAATATAAACAGCGTCTACCATGTGGTCCATCGAATTTATTTTATATAATAAGAGATTTCTTAGAAAGCAAACACAAATCTTGCAATATTTTGCTTCTGTTGAATTAATTTATTAGCGCTTTTTTTCTTCTTTTCCTTCCTTCCTCTTTTCCCTTCGTCGCTCCAATTCCTTCGTTTAAAACTAACAGCCGCATTTATTATAAGTCAAATTGCAAAACACCATAATAAACACATTTATTTTATAAACAATAATGTTATGTTTTAGCTACAAGAAAAAGTTTACAACTAAATTATATATTTATCTCATACGTTTTTTTTTTCATAAAAATGACAGCTGTCATTTTGCGTCAAAATGAAGAACTAGTGAAATAAATTAATATGTAGAAACTTGTATTTGTGTATAATTTGTATATAAAATCAATTTTTTATTTTTTGACATTTGACAGCAAAAATTTTCTAATTTTGTAATAAATTCTATTACTGCTGTAACGTATTTTATTGTTGGTGAATCAAAAGAAATTTTGATGTAAAGATGATAATTAAAAAAAAATCTATTCAAGTATTTCAATATCGATTTAAGAAAGTTTCTATTCATCTCCTAATAGAGATATTTGCATATTAACAAAAAAAAACTGTTGTTAATTGGTTTATAAATTAATTTCTAAAATATTATAGTGGAAATTTCCACTTAACTTGTTAGATGTTAATACCGTCGATGTTCTGGACTTGACTGTCTTGGAGTCTTCGAATACCTGACTTAAATAGTCTAGTCGATGTTGGAGAAAGTCCATAAGAGTAATTACCAAAATCGGACATCCTCGTAATTCTTTTAAACGACTTACTTCTATTGGAAGACAGAACTAGTTTAATTTCTAAATATTAATAAATTGCATTGACCTAATGAAGATTTTAATTGCAATTTATAATTCATTAAATTTTTATAACTTAAATTGTATTCTATTAATTATTCCAAAATATTTAAAACTTCTGTTAAACTTTAATTGAAATAAAATCTATTTATTTTTGGAATCAAAGATATGAATTACAAGAAAATACACTTGCAGCACATTAGAACTCTCGGAATGAACACTCAACGCAATGTGTGTGTTAAAAAAAAAGTATTTCAGTACACAATTTTGCTTTTAGGAAACATCGCCGAGTACATTTCATCTTCAAACATTGACATATTCTGCGGATTATTCTCAATGTCTCAAACTCCATTAAGAAAGTCTGACATTATTATAAGTTCATAAAAATATTTGTACGTTGGATCATTTTAAACTTTTAGCTGCGTACTTATTTCAGTTGTGTGACATTCAAATATTTATAAGGAAGATCATTTTAAACCTGTCACCATGTTCGTACGAAATTACACTTTTGACAATGTCATCATATGTTTTTATCTTATGTCAATTTTGTGACATAACTGTAACTGTAAGTATATTCTACGCATGCCACGATGTTCATACGTACGTACACTTTTTACAATGGTATATGTTTTCATCTGCGTACTTATTATAAGGAACTGCATAAATAATATTATCATTTAATTAAGTAAATAAATTATGAAACAAGTGTTAGATAATAAATAATTTAAATTTAGGAATAAACGAATATTGTATCATGTATTATCAGAATTAATTACAAGAATATTGCACTCTTAAAGCTTCTTATTAATTTGGGAAATTTAAGCAGTTCGGATTGGAAGGATTTAGATAGAAATCTCTGGAGGAGAGAACCGTACTTGCCATGATTAATTTAACTTTTTGTTGTTGGATGGAGTTTGCTGGAAGAGATGGAGGAGAGGATTATTGGAGTGACGGATCTTTGTAATTGATCTCGGAGATGCCCTTTTGCCGACGATCTAAATTATTGAGTGCGGCTTTTCTGCAACGGACGAAGAAAAGATGAATAGTTTTCTTCTTTAATCAAATTTTTATTTAATCAAACGTACTTTAGTTTTATATTATTATTTCATATGAATCGTTTCATCAATTTTATTTCGGATATTTATACGTTAATTCATTTTCACACTAACGTACATTTTGTGTGATGGCTTCACATAATTTTAGATGCACATTCATTTCAATTTCAATTATTGAGTGCTGGTTTTCTGCAACTGACGAAGAAAAGATGAATAGTTTCCTTCTTAACATAAACATATAATTGATATTAGAAATTTTAATTTCTATAAAATATAATATTTTTTAATCATATTTGTATTTAGTCAAACGTACTTTAGATTCATATTAACAATTAATATGATTCGTATTATCAATTTTATTTCGGATATTTGTACGTTAATTCATTTTACGTATGTCATCATATTCACACTAACGTACATTTTATGTGATGGCGTCACATAATTTTAGATGCACATTTATTTCAATTTTATTAAAGTAATGTTATTAATTTTGTCTTAAAATTAATTTTAGAATATCATTGATTTATAAGCATATTTTTATTTTTTGACAGTAAAAAATGAGTTTTAAAAAAAATAACAGATATGCAATCTAAATGCATCACAAACGTCAACTGTCAGACTGACATTACTGTATTTGTGCGTTGTTCGGTCATGTATTATCGAAGGCACTAATTTTTATAAGTTGTTCCGAATGAATCGATATGATCGTTTAAAAAAATGTCTATTAGGATGTTCTTGGATAGCGGCTTTCACGTCGATTTCCTGCAGATGTTCTGTAATGTGTAATTTCACGCAGTTATGGTGAAAAGAAAACAGTCTACTTGTAGTAAAATCCAACGCCGCGGTTGAATTAAGATGAAAGATAATGATGATGCCGATGTCAAGTGGTGCGAGCGAAAGCGTTTTAGGGTTAAATATAGGAAGTGAATTAGACTATAAAGAAGCACACACACACACGTTACGTAATGGTTATATAGGTTGAGAGAGAGAGAGAGAGAGGTAAAGGTGGGTTCTTTGATGTATGGCAAGCGATGACATCGCTTGGACGTAACCGTTCGGTCTGCACATTTAATGATCAAATTGGATTATTAAAATCAGCTTACTTTGGTTGTCCGTACACTACTGCGGCTTCTCATTTATATAATAATCTTAACATTTTCCTCCTTTTTGTTCCTAAATTACTTATAATCTCGGTGAAGCCTTTCGCTGCACGTAAAGGGTAAGGATGTGCCTATGAAAAGCGTATTGACATGCATATTGATCGGGAAACGGGATGCACGATGCCGCACATTCTATTAACAATGTTCAATGCACGAATTGCAAGTGGAATTCAGTTTCATTACACTAATGCCTCCCGCGTTCATTATGGCCCAGAAACATAATTAAATTATCCTATACTTTTTTTTGTTCTTATTTAAACTAAATTAATTTGCAGTTGAATATTGCATACATATTTTTATATCACTTTTAATTACTTACTATTTTTTCAAGTACTTTAGTCCACAAACTAAAATTTAAACGCATAAACAATATCTCTTACTTGATTCATATGGTTCATATTTTCAGGTTATCGAATATATTTGGTAATAAAGGCGAAAATAGAAATTACTTTCTGACACTTATTTGTATGTCAATTATTATATTAACTCATGTCAATTCAGTTATCAGTTGCCATAGAAACAATGAATTGATTAAATTGTAGAACTTAAAAATGTGAAATTTGATAACTTTTTTTCAATTATTTCAATTAAGCAGCAACAAGTAACATGATATAAGTGACATTTTGTCAAGTGACGTTAGTTACTTTGTATATAATGTTGGTAATCCTTGATTGTCAAAACATAAACAAAACAATATGGAATTTTTATTTTGAGTCAAAAATAATAATAATATTCAACGGTTTCTTCGAACGACGCAATTGGTCGCAACGAGCGAAATAAGTTACGTCTAAATATAAACATTGAATAATTGAATATTGTTGACCGTAGAAAACGCACATTGCGAATTGATTGTTACATTTGCGAACGGTTTATTTATAAGTCGGAGCGATGCGAGAATCCGGACCGGTCTCCCCTTCCCCATATGGGAAAGCACCTCTGACCTTTTGACCTATATCAAAATTCTTGGGGAAAATATGGTATCGATTCGAAAGGCGGCCTCCTGCACGCCGTTAAATATGTCATCGGCGATGCTGTGCGAAAATCATCTAAATTAATGATGCGACCTGCAAACTTAACAACCCGTCTCCGTTAATTACAACCCTGCAATTACAGAAGTCGTTTCCGACTTTCCGTTCTTCCACTTCCACCCTTTTTTTATTTTTTTTCTTTGTTCGTTTCTTCTTTCGTGCTCTCAACCGGAGACAACTACCGCTGTTTTCGTTACATCATTGATTGCGTTCGAGCCGAGTGCAACTTGACCCTTTCCTAACTTATCCAACGATGCTGTACTTCTTAAGCTGTTTCCAACGATTTCATGTTAAACATTTATTTTGTAAATGATAAAAGTTTTCACAAGACTTCTGCTCGCATCGCAGTATTTTATTATTTAAAAGAACGAACAAAAACTTATACAATTATAATATACCATTGTCGATTTTTCATTTTGTAAAATTTCATTAAAAAAATAATTAGTTGACAAACCAATGACAGATGGCGCTAGTATTGACAGCTGAATTAGTCTTCACACTATACAATGGTTTGTAAAGTTTTATGTTTTGCGTTTGACACGAGCAAACAATTATTTAAACTATTGTATTTTAGCAAGTTGCACGATCAAAGTATTGTATCTTTAAATATTTACATTACCGCAATAAGTAACATATTTATTTCAAGTTGGTAATTTGCTCGTTGTTAAAAAGCGTTGCTCTTTTGTAAATAATAAACAAACAACACAATTAAAATGAAATAATTAAATCAAGACAATAAAAAACGTAAGTAATTTTTATAAATTAACTTAAAAATAAACAATTCGCAAGAGTAATAGAAGTTTATCAGTTTCCGTTAAAAAATCATCTTTTTTTATACTTTGCAAACAATTTTTTAATCATGTTAAAGTGTAATTTATACTTGAGTTAATACAAATACGTTTTTTAATAATTGGAAAGTAACGCTTAAATTGTAAATCTTATGTAAATATTAGAATTACAAGAAATTTATTACACACGTTTTGATTAATCGATATTGTTATTCCCCTGGTTACCAAGGTGAACAGGAATGGTTATTATAAATAGTTTTATGTAACCATAGATCATTAATATTTAATTATTATTAAAAAATGCATATTTTTATTTATGAAATGGAAATGTAAAATAGCAAATAACATTTCTTATAGAAATGTCTATTATTTTTATTTATATAATATTTACATATTAAACTGGGAAATTTCAATATGTTTATGCGGAGCATTCATTTTTAGTGTGTATGTGAAAAATTGTTGTAGTTGATAAGGAAAGAAGGAAGGGAATGTTGTAACGAATCGCACCATAACTTATATTAAATTATTATTACGGTGACCGACTTTGGGGTAAAGGAATTTCATAAGTAATGCATATCACCGGTTGGAGCCCAGACGAGGGTGATCCGCCGCATAAAAATTTAATGAAAGAGTTGAGAAATTGTTGAGATTGTTTCCATGGATGCGATTTGATATTCACGAAGAAGATGCTCCGCGTCGCAGAGCATTTATAAACGTTATAAATTCAATTTGGAATGACTTCTATATTTCCAAAATTATTTTCATTATCAATTGTGGAAAATTTTATTAAAAGTTTGAGAATCTTGTTAAAATGAATATAATAACACCCCGAATTTATGTAAAACTACAAAAATCGCGAAGTTGAGTTCGCGTAAGTCGTATAGTTCGCGAAAAACGTGAAATTCAAGAACAGCGTAACTCCGAGTTTACATAAGTCGAAGTATTACTGTATTTTTACTTAAATTATCAATAAATAAGAAAATTAAGGACCTAGTAAAAACCTTGGGGAATTCTTATATTAAATGAAATTATTTTACAAAAAAAAAAATTTCTGTTATAAACTTTACGTATATTATATAATTTTATTAACAATATACACATTAAACTTAAAGACATTAAGAATTTCATAACATTCGTCGCTAAAATTACATAATATATTCCTAATGAAATAATTAGAGAAACCATAAAACATGCAATAAACATTTACTAAGGTTTCACTATTATGCATTCTTTACTACTAACACTTATATATACTTGAAAATAGAAAATTCTTATTAATACTAAAAGTTGTAAATTATAACTATTAATAGCAATACGTACTTTGGTGTAATTTTTTTTTTCAAATGTTTTATTTACATTTAAATAATCAAAAATGAGTAAAATTTAGCTAAATTGAATAAATTTCAGTATGTCCACTTTTCAAGTTTGTATGTTATTTTATTACAATGTAAGAGATTTTTGATTTTTGTTTAGAAGTGAATGTAGTCTCTCTTCCTAGTTTTCACCAAAGTACATCATTTCACTATTAAGCATCTTCTTTGTGTTTTGAAGCAAAGTAAATAAATAAGAAATAAATATTTTTATACAGAAATATAGACATGTTCTATTAAATTAATTAATATGTAAATATTATATAAATTTCCTATACAAATAAATAAACTTCAATAATTATTATGTTTATTAAGAGTATGCACGAAGTAAACTAATTATCGTTAAAACACGTGAATTTGCAGTGTTTAAACAATTAAAATCCGTTACATAAAAACATTTTAAAATTATCGTTTTTACCAAAATATTTGTTTTAATTGCATTGCAAATAATTTCTTATAATATATTGACATTTGACAGCTGTCATTTTGAGATCTATGGATTAGACAGATTATTATAGACAGCTGTCATTTCTGCTTTAAGTGAACTACAGTTACGTGAACTATATAGAAAAGTTCATAATGCATAACAATACAATATATTTGAAGGGTTGTTACGATATTATTACATATTTAATTTGTCTTAACTAGAGAAAAAAAGGAAAGTTATTCTATTATCGCAGTAGAAAGTTGTTTGTTGTTATTTTTTTTTGTTGTAAATATATATTTTTATGTTGGAGAATGCAGATGAACAACAGGGACAGCAAACCAGAATCAACGATTATAATTGTCCACCGAAGCACGCACAATCTTGACGGTTCGTTGATCAAAGCGTGTACAAGTTCAAAGTGAATTAAACCCACTTTATTGTTTGTAATTCCTCAGTCAAAACCCGGGCAAATTTTATTCATTTCAATTACTTTCATAACTGTTATATCATATAAATTATTTATATCATCATTGTGGATACAATTGTGTTTATAATATACAAGATGTCATAACAAAAAATGTTACCATTTTTATTTTCCTATTGAGTTTATGACTGTTTTTATTTCATAGGTTTTAAATTGCAATTTCATTTAACATTATTACAAGTATTGTATATAAAGTTTAGTTTATTTTATTTTAGACAAAGTCAAAAAAGACAAAGTTGTCACAATAGACAAAGGCAACTGTCAAAAAAAGTTGTCAAACATGAAAAAATCGTATTTCTATCAAAATAAATATATTTGAACTTAAATTAAAATAACATTATATTTGATTATTTAAGTGTAAATAGGCATTATTTGCAGATGTAATGTAAATAAACGCATTTATGTTTAATGAATGTTCAAGCGGAATAAATGTTAAATAGACGGACACTTTGTAAATGGAGGAAGTCCAATTTTCTAAAGTAGAATCTCACTAAATTATTATATAACCGGAGAATCGTTTTACAGCATTTACTAAATTAAATAAAACCTTTACATATTTAACTTAATTAAATTGGAATGAATTTGAATGCTCTTCATATTAGTAATTGTTATTTTAAACAATATTTCAGTTATTTTATAATTAATTGAAAAAGTAATAACGTTTAAGTAAAATCGAACAGAAGACAAAAAAAGTGACAATTAACAGTACTGCTGCTGTGTGTCAAATAGGAAATGTTCGACCTTTTGCCGATTGAATCAAACCACCAAGCTGCAACAATTGTGGTGGAAATTACGGAACAGATCGATGTTCAGCAGATCTAGCACCAAAATGCCAACACTGCGATTAAACGGATTACACGGTCTGAAAATGTCCATCCACGCTATTCCTAACAATAAAACGTATTTCCAAATGTTGACACCACAAATTGTAAATTATAAATAATAGACAAATAAAATGAATTACAATTTTTAATTTATTAAAAGCTTAGATTTGTATTTGATCAAAGTTGGTTACACGTGCATTGTTTAAAATCCGCATGACTTGTCAAAAAACTGTCATTGCACCATGACAAGGCCTGACTTCATAATTTGTTGATAAACTGTTACAATTATTGGAGCGCGTCTAAGATGAACCAAACCATCAGTCGTTCCGGTATCCGCAGAACATTGTTAACTAAAACCATCTCAAATTACCGTTTTTTTTTTTAAATATTTGGAATAACAAATTAAATTAATGTAAATATTTTATAGTCATGTCTTATTTTAAGAACGTACTTGATTGTGATCATTCATATATCGATATCAATTGTTATAGGATTCAGGGCACATCTACAAATTGAACACGAACCGACACGCAAATTGCACTCTAATTATTTAAAGATAGTTTACGGCAAAACGCACCCATGCAGATAATTAAATTGACTTGAATCCTGTTAATTTCCAATCAGCGTCAACACGATTATCACCAGTGGCGTTTCCATCGCTTCATTAGCTGAACCTAATAATCTGGACATCACGTACCAAAACATGCTCTTCTTTTAATCCCAACATGCAAATTCTCGCTAAAAATATTTCAACTTACAGACATTACTCAATATCGAGTGTAAGACTGCTTTCTAAGGCGTGTTAACTGCTCCATATGAAAACAAACGGATCATGTTTTGAGTCATTGTGAAATGAAAACATCGAGACATGTTTTGTAGCTTTCATTCGCGTATAATAAATAATATTTAAATTTAACTTTAATTTTTTATTTACATGCATAGAAATCTAATAGTAATAAATATAGAATTTGCAGAAAATAAATATAAATATTACAGGTATTTTCAAAAGTGTCGGCAGAAATGACAGTTATGAATAAAATTTATGTTACAGTTACTCACGATTTCAAAATAAGAACAGAACCGTGGCAATTTGTTAATTATAGGTATGGACATGCACTGGTGTTGTAATCATACTAATTACATTTAATTTGGCAGTTGTCACTTACCAAAACTACAAACAGATACGAGAGAAAGCGGTAATTAAGCCGCTTTCCTTCCGAAAATAATCCAATCATATTTTTTTATTGGTCAAATTAATAATCTAGCGGTATTGAAATTCCAATTAGAAAATTCCGTAATTTAGTCTTTATCAGGAAAATAATTTGCAAAGTGTTAAGTAATTGTGATGTTTATTAGATTTGCGATCGAATGCAGAGGAGTTCGTCCGAATCTGTCCGAAGTAGAAAGCGGCGTGTATTAATAAATACAAATTGATATTAGATAAAGTGAAGGTGAAGGTATCGCATTAGAGAAGGAAAGTGCCTTATATTATTATTGTGCGAAGCAGGTTACTTCTTCTGGTCTAATTAAGCGGCGGGCTGATGAAGAGGGACGAAGAGAGATGGAAGGATGAAGTAAAAGAGAGAGAGAGAGAGTCGGAGGTAAACGTACGATCACTACTTTCATGATTCCACCATTTTAATGTGTTTTTCCTTTCGTTTTAAAATTTCTTTCATCGGTATAAATAGTGGAGGTGCTCTCGTTGATCATCACAATTCACCTAGAGTTCGTGTAGTCCGAGCTGCACTCGCAGTAAAATTACCTTTAGAAACATGACTGTGAAGATTGCTGTACGTATATCATTGCGAACTTTATTGGTTTCTTATTTAATTAATTTAATTAATTTTATTTATTTTTTTCAGTTGGGTGCTGTTGTTTGTTGCGTGCTTGTTTTAGCACCAATGTGCCTTGCTGGAGGCGGCGGTGGTGGCAGGTATGTTGTTATCTTCCGATTTTGAAGATGAAGTATTTATTGCTTTGGATTTGTTTCGCAGTTCGCACAAGAAAGTTATAATCCATGTGCCCTTCAAGGTGAAAACCATCCATCACACGCATACCGTTTACAAGCATGTAGGTGGTCACGACCACGGCGGCGGCGGCGGTGACAGCGAGTATTACAAGGTCATCGGATTCAGCGGCGGCATCGACGGTGGACAGGTCGGGCATTCCAGCGTTGGAGGAGGCGGCGGTGGCGGATTCGGCCATAGCTACGGAGGCGGTTTCGGCGGTGGCCACAGTGACAAAAGTGAGCAGGTCTCCGCGGGCGGTTCCTACGGTGGAGACGCCGGCGGCGATGCTGCAGGTGGATACTCCGACTTCGGAAGTAGCTACTCTGGAGGACACAGCGAGAGTTCTGTTGGTAGCTTTGAGAGCTACGCCGGAAGCAGCGAACACGGTGGTGATCACGGTTACAGCGGAGGATACTCCGGTGGATACAGCGCCAAGCAATTGAGCAGCTACGGCGGAGACGAAGGAACCAGCGGCACCGGCTACGAATCCGGCGGCGAAGCCGGAGGTTACGAGAGCTCCGAAGGAGGTAGTTACGGTCATCAAGAGTAATCAACATACAAAAAAAAATAAGAGGGAAAGAAGCAATAGAGGAGCTATGTTAATGTTTACTGTCTCTAGTCCTGTCGTTGGAATGCATTATTATATTTAATGTTATGTGTATAGATGTTCAGGGTAACTACCAAATCATTTCATTCACAGGAAATTCATTCGATTCACATTAATAATATCTTTCGTGCATTCTCATTTATTCACAATTTGTTACTTGTTATTGTTGTGTTATTATTTATATATATATATTGTTTACCATTTAAATCTTATTATTGTTTTTTTTATATTTGTAATAATTACATTGATTTATATTTTTTTTATAAATAAACAAATTGAAAGAAATACTTTGTCGTTAGCGAACCTACTTTCACAAAAATACGCTTGAATATTGAAGATGAAAAAAAAAGAGACCTAAAACGGAAGAAACAAGAATGAATCCGGAATTACCACCCGGAACGAGATTTGTGAAAGTATAATAATTACAAGCTTTCTAACGTGCATCTTAAGATAATGTTACAGCATTCGATTGCATTGAATTTGGAACGTACGGACAAAAATAAAAACTAGGTGTGTGCGAAGTTTATGGTCATCAATCAATTTGCTGCTGTCCACATTTAAACTATTTTTTTTTAAATTTAAATATTTAATGGTTTTCACAAAATCTTAATAGTAATTCACAACTATTATAAGCTTTTCAATCATTAATTTCTTATAGTAAATTAATTACTAGGCTATTTATAACTCATTCAAATCTCTTATATTTAATAGAAATTTAATTCGACGATTTCACTTATTTCTTCAAAATATGACATTTTTATATATTTAGTCGATTTATATTTGAAAATTAATTGCTAAATTTTCATATTGTCATCTTGTCAAAACATGACACTTGTCACATCTGTCATATGCACAAACTTCATGTTAAAATATTAAAATACGTCGTTCTTCATCTTCAGTGTTTTTCAAGCTGTGAAACGCATTGATTTACGCGATTTTCATCCAACCTACTTATTGCATAACTACGGGTATTACTGTATTTAATTTTTTTAATTAAAATTAAGTACTTTTTTTTATTACATTAATATTAATGAAGAATTGAATTTAAATATTTCAAGTAAAATGTATTATTTTAACTGAAATGAATTCCAGTTTAGAAAATTTAATTATTACAGTATAAAAATTAAATAAATCAAACATTTTATTTTCGTTTAAAATTTTGTGAAAGTTTCTTTGGTCCAATTATGTTTCCTTATGTTTAAAGCAATTAAATTCTTCCGGATACAATTACTAAAATTAAATAAAAACATATAGATCACATAAATATAACATGACGTTTTCTTTTAAGTGAATAATACTCTATATTTTAAACAAATTAAGTTAATCTGCCTGAAAGTAAAAGCTATTTATTGTTGTATATAGGAAGTGTTCTCACGAGTATATTTAATGCTTGTATGAATAAGTAAAGTGATAGATGCGCAATGTTAATTGGAAAATAAAACAGCTGTGCGGCGGAATTATGAAAGCACTAAACTGGAGTTTCACAGCGGAATTGATTTGGAATATTGCGAGGACTATGTAGAAAATATAACGAGCCGAAGAAGAAAGTGAAAATGCGGAGAACGCAGTTTTACAGGATGAAAATACGCGTTTATCGTCACGGGCCAAAACCCACGTGGAATCCACGAGAATCGATTGATCTCCTAAGTTAATTTAGATAATCTCACAAGAGAAATCTACTGCTTTCAATAACAAAATAAAAAATTTATTTGATTTGGAACACCGAAAGATATAAATATGATTTTATATTAAGTTTCTTTTTTTTTAATAATAAGATAATTAAATAATTTTCTTGTGATTTTAATGATATGTTCTCGGTTTTTGCTCAAGTGTGTCACATTCCTCTTGCAGAATATAAGAGATACCAACGAGCGCTTGCCGTAAAGCATGAGAGTGGAATATGGCATATTTCAAAAGTTAATTGAAATAGATATGCGACGACATCGGTTGATCATAATTTTATTACATAGTCGTGCGGAATGCAATGAGGATGTGGATATACATGTTCCGCGTTGTGTATTAATTATTTCCCGATTTCAGTAGGTAGGAAGAAGTAATATAGACGTCTGCAATTGAACTGAATGGAATATGGTTTTATGACTTTTGTGTATGTGGGGCAGAAGGTCGTTGTAATTACCATAGTTTTAAGTGTATGGACTTTGTATTAATTTGGAGATCAAGGGGCTTAATTTAGGATGCGATCGATGCGAGACGATTTTCCGTGGAAATGCATTAGTACGAACATCTTTGATATCAAATTCATGTGCTAACGTTTCACGTGGTCGACGACCAATTTCGTCGATGCTAATGAAAGACCTGACCTGTACTTTAATATTTATTAATATCAGCTTACAATATGTAAGTTCTGGTCATTAAACATGTTACATTTCTAAATTAACAATTAACATTCATAAATTAATATTAGATGTTGTTTTTCTAATATTTATTAATCACAACTTGACAAAAGTGCTGTTATTTTCGACTTTACTGATATTTTATTGAATATTTGTGTTATTAATATTTATTTCTATATTTGAATATTTATTTGTGGTTTTAGCTATTTTGTTCACTAAGGAATCGAAATTCTGTTCTATGTTTGCTCGTAACAGAATTATTTCGGTAACCAAGGTTTTTTGAACTGACAATCCAATATAAAATTCTATAATTTTGAAATTCTTTAATGCTAATGCGATGATTGAAGCTTTGAGTGGCCCGCGGGCCGCGGTTTTTCCATTAGTACACTAAACTATGGACACCCTGTATATATTTTACTTTAAATTGTATGTATGTAACCAAATATACAGGATAGTGAATAATGTGGTTGCATACATTGTATTTACATTTATTAATGAAGTGTGTGCAATATTTATGTAAGAGAAGAAGAATAATGTTTATATCCAGCTTTAAATGGGAAATACTGTTAAAAACATTTCATTGGAGGTCGTGCCGTGAAGCTGTGCGAAGTGATGTGATCATAGTATTAGTCTGTCATTGACGTCTATGCCTTCCTGCTAGTATGCACAGAGTTTAAGCAATTGATTTTTATAGTGCACACGAAATATGGATGATTTAAAGTGAGTCCCATTAAGATATGCTTATATCCAATATTCGTTTTCCTCTCAAGAAACCATAAGAATCAATTATTGTTCACATTTAAAGTTCTTCATTGCACAACAAAATCAATCCTTTCACATGCCCTACATTCAATAAATAAAATTTTCAATAGTTTAATTGATTAAATTTCTTTCGTTAGGATATATTTTGCCACATACAATGTGGGAACAAGTGCTCCGGAGCAAAGCCTGTTGGAGATGCTGTCTCTGTCCAGCAATCCGAAGAACGATAAAGCAACCCCAGACTTTTATGTGATTGGGCTGCAGGAGGTCAGAGCTCAGCCATTGAATTTAATGATTGATGCATTTCAAGAGGACCCTTGGACACGAGCTTTGAAAGAGATCCTTGCACCCAGGAACTACATCAAGCTGAAGACCATCAGACTGCAGGGTTTAGTTTTGAGTGTCTATGCATTAAGGAAGCATTTGCTGAATGTTAGGGAGATTGAGAGTAATTACACCAGGACAGGATTGTCTGGATTATGGGTGAGTAATATTCTTTGCAAAATCAATAGATAACAAAAAATTTAAACAGATAACATTATCTGAAATTTTGGAAATTATTTGTTGTTGCTTAAATTTATCACTTATCAATTAATTCCTTTAATTTTTGTAGATTAGTTAACATAATAGAAAATACTGTTCAAAAAGTATCACATGCATGTTTCTTAATTTAGCCTCAGAAGCAATTTCAAATGTAAACAAATAGTTTCGTTTTATAAACAATTTGCACTTCATCTATTTTTTGAAGATGAATTACATTTTCTATTTTATTTTTTATAATATTAATATAAATCCACTGTTATTTTTTATATAAATATTAATTGTTAACCTTGGAAATCTAATGAAAAAATTAATAGATTTTTTAGATATATTTAAATTAGACGTTTATTTATTCGAATGTTCAAAGTCTGTGGCAAATATTTTTTTATTTATTATAAGTATTCAAATGAAAGATATTTTACTGTTACCACACGTTACGACTGGTTAACATGTTTATTTTACGCATATTCCTGGAATATTGCGAAAATAATCTTCGGAGCTGCAAGCCAATTCTGAAATGTAATTTATTCGCGCACCCAATTGAAGTTTTCGAAATAAATAATGTGTTGAAATTGAAACAAATTTACGTTCTAAAACTTGATTCATAAATTGAAGTACTGTTAGTTTCATTTAATTTTAACAACAAAATATATTTTCGTTCAATTTATAAATAAATTCATTGTGGGCCCAAAATTACTTGGCATTGAGAAAATGATCGAGTAGAAAAATGTATATAAGAAAATGCCAATAATAACACTAAAATAGAGAGCAGAGCTATAAAAAATATTTTAAAACAAGAAAACTAACATTGGTTTCGCAATGTATAATAACTTTAATGTCGAATATTAAACGCAGTTGAATGTGGAAAAAAGCGAGCGCCAAGTATCGATTTGGATGTGTGCGCGTCGACAATTTTTTATACAAACAATTATTCAAATGCTATTCTTAATTGAAGGAGAGAAAAGCATTCGAGATCGATATCTGTTATGTAATTTATGCATATGAATGCCAAGGACGAATTCGAAAATTTGAACTAGAAACAGCGAATTTCTCTTTTGGATTATCTATTTCATTCACTTTAATTTTTTGTAGGCGTACTGCAATTAAATCATTGCATCATCCAACTATTATAACAATGATGAATTTGATAATTTCCTATTGAAAAATTTCTTCTGATCTGAACGTAATATTTAGTTAATTACATGTAATATGATTATAGTCACTTTTAAAAGAAAATGAGTTTGTTTTTAGGCATAATTAGATGTAATTTATATTTAAGTTTAAATAGTTTTATGACTTGAAATTCTTATCTCGGTTTTTCTAAAATGCACTACTGCGTTTTACGTATTAGTTTTCTCACGCTCTAATTTTAGTGATTTTTATCGTAAAACGGAAATTCCAAAATATACTTAATATACTATAATTTCAATTAAAAAATAATTATGGAATTCAATATTTTCTTTAGTTGAACTGTGAAAAATGATCTTTGCTTAAAATGTAAATTGCACGTGAAATTTATCAATCTTTGCGTGATTTTTTTTTGTATTAATTCTTATGTAATGCAAGAAAATTTGAATATTGGAATAGAGGAAAACATAAAATTTTAAATTCCTTTTTTTTGTTGTGATTGTTGCAGGGTAATAAAGGTGCGGTAAGCATCCGTTTGGGCATTTACGGATGCACAATTTGCTTTGTGAACGCGCACTTGAGCGCTCACGATCATCAATTGGACGATCGCGTCGAGGATTACAATACGATCGTGAAGGACCAGGAGTTTCACGTGAGTGGCAACGACACCATATTCTTTCACGAGTGAGTATAGATTAACTCTTATGCAACATTCGTAGCGTTAATAGATTTTGGTTAGTAACATTATAAATAATAATCGATTCAATGTCCATCACCAATTATATTCATTGATAATTTTATCTGGTTTATTTATTAATAGCATCTGCTATATTGGAAATAAACTGTTTGTGTGTTGGAACAGTTACGGGTCGTGTTCTTTATTTATACAGTTACTGCTGCAACAGATAACTTGCGGCAGACGGCAATGAAAATCTAGTTTAATGTTGCTTTAAATTGAATATATATATATATATCGCAAGGTGCAAAGACGTAAAATAATTGTAGTTTACTTAAACGCTAATGTGTCTAGACTTTATTAGCTGTAATGTTTTTTTTCAGTTTATGTTTACGAGGTACTTGAAACAAAATATCCGCAAATTAATTGAATGAATATTATCAATATTAGATAAGTTTCTAATTAAAAATTAAAAACTCCTTTAATTATGTCTATTGTGTTTTTACTATATAATCTAAATCAACGTTTCTCAACCTATGGGTCGTGTCTCAAAATGACAGCTGTCATCTTTGACACAAGGTTAAATAGTCTTAACAATAGGATCGCAGTTTAAATACAAAATGTAGTGAAACTGGAAAAATATTTGAACACATTTATGTTCAATTTTCATTTTTTAAATCTATTTTTATTAAATGTTAGATGATTTTTTAAGGTCATGACACGCAGGCAGTCCAGAAACGTAACGGTTCCGTTTTGAGTCTAACAACAATTCGTATTATAAAATAGATGATATTTATATAAACTAGATTCGCGTTTTGACTAAATATCGTACTGATACGTCATTTTTTGGGGACATGACACCCATATTATATCAAATTGTAAATTGCGGTTTACCGCAAGGTTCCTTTTTGAAATAAATTCCTGTTTTAAACTACATTTTAGATTAAAATATTTTTTGTAATTTTATTGATTTGACCGTGAACTCACTTTGAAAGTGTACGTAATTAAAATCGATCAGAAATAAGTCTTGGTTTATGCAGAAACAGTGTTTCCAATTATTAACGAAGACGTAACTTAAACATCGACAAATAACTAATTCTAGAATTGGAAGTAATTACGATTCATAAAAGATTAGCTATTTTTCAAATTCTTCATGCAAATGAACAATAATTATTTAATGACTGCAACGTGAATAATAAAATATTTACGAAGCAGATAATCAATAATAACTAACGAAGAGACGTCATTTAATTATATATGAAACGAATGTTCTTTATTCTAAACCAGACAAGAAATGTAATAAAATATTAATTTTTTATTGTAATTATACTAGCACGAAAACCCTTAAGGAAATTCGACAAAAAAATTGTGTCCTAAGGATGGAATATGGACACTACGGAATGTTATCTACTGTTAATTATGATTTATTTATAATTTATTATCTGAGCATTTCCCACTGAAATATGGGATTTTTATTTTATTCCGAGTTCGATTTGTTCACTCTGCGTCTTTTGCTAATATTTCTTTAATGGTTGGACACATTACTCGTTACATATTTTTTTCACTTGGAAATTATTTTAAAATGGATTAAATGAATTAGTGTATAATTCAAGTTGCTTTAATAACAATGAAATTAACAAAATATTCGTTGAGTGACTTTGAATACTTAATTTTTTCTCAAGTTCAAGTAATTCCACAATGAAATAAATCTCAAGGTCGTTTACTTCTCGTAACATTCCGTCATTTCCAATGCTATTTACTATTGATGTGTGTCGAATATACAAATCGTGTGTGATTGATTTTGGCTTTAAAAGAATCCTTGAAGTTATTTCCATGAAATGTACGGATTCTCTAAATTAGTGATGGGAAACTTTTTTAGAGAAAAAATATATGATTTACTATAAAACTTGATGGTCTCAAAAATTTGTAAATTTTAGAGATTCTTTAATAATAATGCAAAATAATGGAAATTGTATACTAATGTTATACATTCTGTGGCGGGCCAGATATAACCTCTAGACGGGCCAAGTGGGCCGTAATTTGTCTATCACTACTCTACTATTAGCTTGTAATAAATTGTTTAAACTTTGTCGTTTTTCGTTGAGACTTTACCATTAAGACGTATTTTTTAATTTGATAATATTTTAAAATTGACTGATGAAAGTTTTTCATTTATATTGTCTAGAAATAAAATTCAACGATCCGGTTGTTTGAAATATTCATGATTAGCTGTCAGAAAAACTTGTATTAAAATAATTTGTAAAATTTAAACTGGTTTTAGAATTGCTGTAAAACTTCAAAATTAATATATTAATTGATATTATTTGAATAAAATTAAGTAATTATAAATGTTGTTAATATGATCTTTCTTTTGCAGTTACATCTTCTGGATGGGTGACTTAAACTTTCGGTTGCTGGAGAATTTCGAGAGATCATCAGAGGAAATCGAGAGGATAATCAATAAAGGAAACATAGACGAGTTGTTCAAGCACGATCAGCTTCGGAGCGTTATGGAGAAGAGAGTCGCCTTTTCAGAATTGAACGAAAACAATCCCCTATTTCCGCCCACGTTCAAATTCGAAGTTGGCAATTCCAAATATGACCACAAGTAAGTTAAAAATAATACGAGGAAAATTAAACCCGGCTCCTCCACAATTTTTATTTATTTATTTATTTTACAGGAGAAGACCAGCTTGGACAGATAGGATTTTATACAAGGTTCATCAGAACAATTATGAC
This sequence comes from Nicrophorus investigator, assembly GCA_963457615.1. Classification (NCBI taxonomy): domain Eukaryota; kingdom Metazoa; phylum Arthropoda; class Insecta; order Coleoptera; family Silphidae; genus Nicrophorus; species Nicrophorus investigator. The sequence goes on along the minus strand of OY735142.1, from coordinate 7,013,395 downwards.
AACATAACGTTGAAGGCCGAACAGAAGTCTTACGTTTCGCATCCGCAATACACGCTGAGCGACCATAAACCCGTTACCTCGGAGTTCGTCATTAAGGTAAACTCATACTGCATTCACTACACGCAACATATTTGATTCCGAAATCCCTAGACTCAGTATATATTAGATTACTGATTAAAAATTGTTAAACGCACATTGTCAATCGTATTTAATTTTTTTGTTCTTTGCAATCCGGTTTAAACAAGCAATAAGTAAGTGAATTAATGAGTCCGGACAAACGCATTGTACCAAGTAATAATATTGTTTTTTTAAATTTTATTTCCTGTGTAGACACCACAAATGGTTCAGCGATTAGCGACATTCACATCAATAGATTCACAGGTGCTTTCGGAATACGGGGAAGAGGTGGTCAGATTCGACAAGATTTTGAACTGGTGGAACAACGAGGAGAATTCGATAAGTTTCGAGTTCCTGCAGGATTACGTAATCAATAGAGACGATTGGATCGGCGTTTATAAGGTTTTTATTAAGATTAATGGGGGGATTTTTAAACTTTTTTTAATTTTAGGCCGATTTTTGCTGCTTGGATGAGTACGAAGCTTACGAGTACGTTATGAAAAATTCTAGCCCGACCCCGAAGAATAAGGTTAATTATAGATTGATAGGGGGATATGTATTTTTAATCTTTATCTTTTTAGACCGATTTTTGCATCGTGGAAGATTCCAATATAAAAAAATCCAGTCCAACGCCGAAGAATAAAGTTAGTCAGGGAATTCCCCCGAATCCAAACGACCAGACGCCCGGAACTTCATCGAAGAAGTTCAGTATAACCTTTTCACAACCAAGCAATAAACACGCAGGTCTTTTCCGGCTAATCTACGTGAGCGAAACCGAGGATAAAGTTAGGAGCGTTTTGGGGATTAGCGAAGCCTTCACGATTTCCAACAAGGATGACTTTGGTGATTCATATTAACCCACCTGCAATTGCTTTTACGATGAGCTTGCACTTGATAGCTAATTTATTGTTTTATTTTTTAAGTTCCATACAAAGTAAATAGGTACAGGTGTCAAAAATGTAAACTAGTTAAATTCCGGATCAAATCTGCTAAAGTTTTATTATATTTAATAATATTTTTGTTATATAATTATATATTATTTGTTGGAATAATAATAAAGTTTATTATTATTAGTATTCAGGTGGTTCATTCCTCTTCAGCTGGTTACAAATCGATGTTTATTTTTGTAATTATATATTATATATTTTGTTGCTGCCTTTTAAAATGTCGTATAAAACGTCCGATTGATTGATTCCAAAAGAAATATACTTTTTTGCTTAAAATATGTTGTTTTATTCCCAAACCTTTTAGATATTCTATATTTCATACTTTATTAAACTTTGTTTTATATTTTGAACATAAACTAAATTTTCCTCAAACAATATTAGCTAGATTTAGTGGACTGATGAAAGCTGAATGTAGCACAAATTTAAATTAAAATTAGCGTAATTTTATCAGTTTTGATTAAAATTAACTATAATTTATCATACAAATAAGTCCTTTACTAAAATAAACGTTATTTTCTTGACATCTTGGTCGATGTTATACAATAAATTTTGTAAGTAAATAAACTAAAATATATGACAAATTGATTTTAAATTTCTAAAGTGTCATATTTGACAGTGTATGAACTTTTTTTTTCATTTTTAATTTTGTGTTGCAAAAACTTATTAATTTTCTCATTTTTGTCCAATTCTGTTATAAGTACATATTTATTAATTAAAGAGCATAATAATCGGTAAAAAGGCAAAAAAAAACTTTGATTTATAATAAATTTTACTAAAACAAACTTCATTTTCTTTATAATTCATTTATCGGTCAGTTAAATCACAATGTGTATAGCATTTTCTACTAATAACTATAAGTTATTCTGACATAACATAAATGACATATAATCTGACATAACAAAAATGACATAACAATTTACGTCAGATTAAAGAAAATCAATTTGATAAAACTTAATTAATTTACACTTATATAATAAATTTGTTTATCTTTTTAAAGCTTGGAATTTTAAATTTATATATATTTTTTTGCAAAAATGGGACTGTAATTATAAATAATGTTAATACTTTTTATTTATAAAATAATACATAGATAAATATAAATCTAGCAAATCTTAATCTAATATTATCATACGGAATAATTTATTGTTTGGTCTATTAGGAAAACAAGTGAATAAAGAACTAGATGACGTTAATACTAAGTTTTGTGAAAGCTTTAGCGCCTAGATTGAATATGTTTGTCATGTAAAAACGAAGTGGAGAGTTTAGGAGAAATGTAATCTATATAACTGAATATACACACTACATCTGTGTCATATTACTGCTATTCGGGACACACGGCGTTCGGCGGGACGCGTCCAGGTTTATCAGAATATATCGAGGAATCTATTTTCACGTATCGAGGTATTTGACCGTCATGTTTTAGGAATGTTTGTAATATTTCGCCTCGTTAAATCTAAATATAACAGTCGAAATTCGAATAACGCCGGTTTCTATATCGTATTACAATTATCACACCAACTTCAAAAAAGCGTTAATTTGCCTAAACGATGCGATCAAAGTTAGTTCAAACCAGAAACAAAAAATATTTATCGTTGCTAAGTAAATATTGGTAACTATATAAAATAAACAAAATTGAATTATGCAAGTGTCAAAGTTTTGAATCTGGACGATTTTTTTCTTGAATTAAGGTAATTTAATTTTATATGTCTCTTAATAATTAGTATACTATTTCATTGATTTTCTGTTAGAGTTAACACTTTTTCTTAAGTCAACAGCAGATGACGCATTTGCAATGTTATTTTATAGTAAGCCACGAGACGTATTACAAAACCTACAAAAAACTTAAACTAAGTATAACTGAGGAAATTGCATATTACGTTAAACCAAATTGACTCATTTCTCCTTAATTATGACAAAATTATAAAAGACGATGATATTGCTTTTATAAAGCAAATAATTAAATTTATATAATTTATTTGGAAATACATTAGATTTATTGTCAACTAATAAGTATGTAGCAGTTAAAAAAAAACAACTGACAGATGACAAATTTTAAATAATTTTCCTTTTTTTTAATCTTAATTTTAAAATGTAATTATTTTAATTATTCATTAAAACTAATATAAATTTCATATGTGATTGGACAATTGTAAAATTGTTGATGTTAGTTCCTTTTTGAAAATATCTTGGTTCTAAAAACGGAATTGAAATTCCGCATTGAAATATAAGAAAACCGGTTAACTCTGGTGCAGTTTTTAAAAATAAAACGGGCTATGAACACGGGTATAAGTGGCACGAAAACGGACGTTGTTTGAAATGCAGATGGCAATTTAGATAGCTAATGTCCAAAATCACTTTGGAATTGGCGCGACCTTGAAACTCTTAGATACAATCGCCGCTACGAATACTCGAATTAATTTTCTAATTTTTCGCAGTTTTCGTTCAACTATATTATGAAAGTGTATAATATTCAATAAAAATATTTTTGGCAATAGCGTTTTGGTCAAGAAGTTATCCAAAACATTTTGTAAGTAAATAAATTAAAATATTTATAAAATGTCATATTTGACAGTTTATGAAGAATTTTTTTCATTTTTAATTTTGCATTGCAAAAACTCCAATTAATTTTCTCATTTTTGTTCAATTCTGTTATAAGTACATGTTTATTAATTAAAGAGCATAATAATCAGTAAAAAGGCAAAAAGACTTTGATTTATAGTGTATTGAATTTATAAAAATATTCGTACGTTATATTTGACAGTTTATAAAACTTAAATATTGTTTCTGAAGAAAAATGGTGCAAATATTGTATAAGAGATTCGTACGTAAGAGCATAATAATCAGTAAAACGGCAAAAAGACTTTGATTTATAGTGAATTGGTCGAAATTATCCAATAAATTTTGTAATTAAATAAAAGAAAATATTTGACATTTGACATATCGATTTTAAATTTATAAAAATATTCGTACGTTACATTTGACAGTTTATTAAAGTTAAGCATTGTTTCTAGAGTAAAATATAAGAATGGTGTAAATATTAGTTATTATAAGAGGTTTTAAAATTTCACATATTTCAAAAAATCAAAGTAATATTTTTTATGTTCACATTAAAGGAAAACCTCAGATAATAAATATCAATAATACAAGATAATAAACGATATTTATAATTTAAAACATATTAATTTAATATTTCTAAAAAATAATTATTACACTATAATTTATATTGTTAATTAAAAATAAATATTTATGATGTTTGTATGACACCGTGCGTTGAATTAGCAAATGAACCACATAAAATATATGTATATAAATGTTTCACCAGTTGAAGTTTCCTGTGAAAGTAAGAATTCAGCTTCTCAGTTTTATTTCCCTTCTAAACTATTAATCGCTACTCCACTTGCAGCAGTCTCCCATTGAAATCGTTCGATGAAAATGTCAATTAAAGTTCGAAATGCCAAATGTGATTAAATTCTTTCTAATTATTTTCTTAACTAAATGAAATTTTAATTTACTTTTTGTAATATTTCATAAATGTTATTTATGATTCTTAAAACATTGTGTTTTCTTTGATTATTTGGGAGAAAATTCAATATAAATGAACCAAATTAAATTATTTAAGAAAATACATATTTCCACAATTATTTTGTAGAATTTATTTTAGTTTGTTTTGAAATTTTTGATTTGGAATTATACAGAATTAGTCAACTGCTTTTGATATTTGTTTAGATTTTGATCGTTTTGGATTGTGAGTGGGAATATACGAAGTAGTTTTTACGTAACGCAATTCATTTGGCACACATGGTCTTTGAGCTAGTTTACATGTGCACGTTTAATTCTTCTTTTGTACATTCAGCTGTAATCCTTGTCGTTTCCTAAGTTTACAATATCCTGTTCAAAGTCTCTCCACTTCGCAACTCATCTGGACACTTTAATAGTTTTAATAGCTTTTGTTCTCTGATTTTGACTAAATGAGGCCGGATATTTCTATACATTTTTTTTGCTGTGAGGAAATCCCGGTCTGCATGAAATTCATTAGAAAGGTCAAGAACCACATTTATCAACAATAGTTTCGTTTTATAACAAAGTACATTATTTCTGAAAAAATGTTATCTATTCTAGTAATAACCAACATTCTTATCAACTACTTCAAAAAAAAAATAATAATTTCTAGCGTTTTTTTTTTACTTATTCACGCATTGCCTCCAATTAGAGTAGACAAAGTCGTTATCTTGCATTAACTAATGAATAAACTCAGACAAATCACTGTTGACACACTTATTCTAAATATTTATTCATTGTCTGCTTCAAAACAAGTTGACTCAAAATCTAAGCAAAATATATTTACTAGCAAATAAATTTTGTACATATTTTGTGAAAATTGAATATCAAGTAAATATTTTAATGTGAATGTTAAAAATTATATTTTTTTGTTATTTTATATTTAAAATTATTATTTTACAGGAAAATTATTATAAGTTTTCTTTATATTTGTCAAGTATTGGTTTCTAGTTGTGATATTAAAGAAATTGAGTGTGGGAATACTTGAATCCAAAGGTTTTACAAGAGGTTTTTTTATATAACAGACTTCATTAAAAACAGATGGTCTTTAATCCAATGAATTAGCATAAAATAAACATAAACACTACATCAACTTAAACTATATACTTTGTTTATTTATATTATAAGATTTAAAAAATATCTTTTTCAATTAACTAATTCTACTTTCAAATTACTGAAAAAAAATCTAAAATTTGTATTTAGTTTATAGTGCAAATAATTGAAATGTTATATAGTAAATTTAAATTACACAATTATAAGATCATTAGTTTCCAAAGTTAAAAGGTGGAGTTGTTGGGAAATAACATTTTGATTAATATTAAGTATATTTTTTTAAATTCATTTTAAAAAAGTTTGCGAAGTTTTTAGATAATATCTTAAAACGTGTAATAAAGCGTGAGAATGCTCCATTCTAAATATTAATAAATTTTACATAACTTAGTTTAAATTTGTATTATTGCAAGATATTTTTTTTACAATGAATTAATTAAACTTTAGTTAGTTTTAAAAAAATGAATAAAAACTGCATTAATAAAAATGCAACATTCTAGTTTTTAGGGCGGAAAGACTGCGGTCAATAGCCCTTTGCATGTTTGTAAGAGCATACATGAAATACATTATTCTAAATATTACATAAAACTATTACTTTTTTATAATTATATTAACAAATGTATTGCATACTCGCATTTTTTGAATATTTCAAAAGCAATAACGTTAAATGCTTATGACTTTTAAACTTAAATTAAATTTGTTATTATTTTTTTGAATATTCGCATTGTATGATCGATTTCTGGGGAGATCAATCAATATTGATGCGGATTAAGTATTATCGCTTTCGAAAGTTGATCGCGAAATTGATTTATCTGAAGTTGAACGTATTCTGATTTATAAGAACACCTGTGCGCTCAAATATTTCGTGTGTGCATGAATTTGTATTTTTTTCCAAAATGTCCTGTCCCAATTACCTCTTCTAGCTACCAGAATGCAACCAACCGAACCGGTGAGGACGCGCGTGCGTGTTTCGTGGCTGTGCATTCGCGCGTGGAATAAAAACTTTCAAAGAGATTTAATTCTATAGCGCATATATCTTCAGCGGCGAGTACATCTATCCATCTGGAGCGGCAAAAGCGAAATGTGCGGAAAGGTGTGCCGTCGTTCGGCTTCAATTTGAATGTTTGCAAAGTGATCAATATAGACAATACGCCGGGAATCCGTAGGAAAGAAAAAAGTGCGTCCTGGGCATTCAAGAATTTGGAACAGGATGGACGGCGGCAGCACGGTGTTCGATTTCGGTGGAGGCGATCTCGACGAGGACAATTACAAAAGTTTGTTTGCACGTTCGATGGTGATAAACTCTCAGCACCGGAAGAAACCGTCGTTGGGTCGAAGGGAATGCTCCGATAAGTGCAATTCCAGTGATCAGGACAAAGCTGCAACTTCGTCCTGCGGCGCAGAAAAGGATTCCAGATTGAAGGTACGCAGGATTTTGCACGCCAAACCTACCGGCGCTTCTTCGGTCATGCTGACGATGATGATCGTTTCCATCATTTGCATTCAATCTTCATCCGAGCCGGAAGCAGCCGCTGCCCTCCCGTGTTCCTTTCGTTGCTTCCGTCGTTTTATTTCAATTCACACAATCAAAGTACCTTTTTTCAACTTATCTTCACCATTCTTTTAATGCAACGTAAATACAGAACCGTGTAGGATATCAAATAATGGCTCCGCTGTTCACCGACCGTACTTCCGGTTCGGGTGTTTGTTCATGCAAGTTCACGGTATCTGATAGTGGCTGTAATTTTTTATTCATTACTGTAATGATTTTACCGGATCCACTATATATCTATCTATAAACGCAACACAAACACAAAAAAATGACTTCAATTGAACTTTTTAACAAAAACAATAAAAAAAATTACACCGGTTTCTCGCATTGCAAAAAGTTACTTCTCATTATTCGACACTAGACAAGTAACCGACATAATCAGATATTTGACAATTAACTTGTATTTACGCAAGTAACTTCAGCGCTAAGTAATTGGTTTGCAAGTATATGATTTGAACTTTTGTAACAATAAGAAAAAACCATATTTATTTTTAACTATATTAAAATTTAGTAAAATCTACAAATACTTGGTACTAATAGAATGTTTTGAAGTAAATTTAATATTAACAATAAAAATAAAATTAAAACTTCTTTATTAACACAAACATCACTCATTAATCTCGTGGTTTAATATATAATAATTTTTAAGATTCAATCTCACAGCACTTTTATTTTCAATTACATAATGCGCACCGCGACTTCGAAGACATCGCGAGCGTGAACGTGGGAGGTCGCGTTTAAAAGCGGAGTGATTTCTTTTAAAAATACATCTCGAACAACTGAAAAAAATAAATAAGATAAAACAGAATTAGATGAAATAAGGCGGGAATTGCTCTTCCTGCGATAACCGAAATATCTTGCGCGATTACACCTCGATTTAACGTCCAAATCCCCTTTATGGTCGTAGACACAACATCTAGTCGAGTTTAAGGAATTTTCATCCGGAGGAATTCAGAATTCCTATACTAAACGGAGTTTTATAATTAATATAATTTTATATAATATTATTGGTATATATTTCAGTTTTTAATTAATAAATAATTATAATTTATAATAAGTAATAGATATCATCTTTAATAACAAGAAAAGATTAAAAATATATGGTAAAATCAATTTACTTTTTAATTTTGTAAATTGAGAAATATAAAGGTTTATGATATTTTACTTTTATTTTTAATGAATTCCCATTTAATTTTATACCGCATTTATTTTTATATGGTAATGGTTTATTGCCCGTTGACCTTCTATTATAGTAGACATTTAAATTAACAATTTTACAATAGTTGCTTACACAACCAATGAGAAAGTTGAAATTACTTTTATAATTGGTACAATGATTTAAAAATACAAGTAATGCATTTTTAAAAAATATATAAAAATAAAAAATATTTTTATTTTATGCATATTCAAGTTTTAATGTAATTTATTTTAATTTAATCAATGGTAATTTACTATTCGAAAGATAATTTTAAGTAAACTAATTGATAATAGTGATTATCTTGTGAATAGAAAACAGTAACTTTATTTAGTAGTTTAAATAGAATTTTTTTATCTGTCCTGTAATTATTCTTGAAAAAATGTAGAAATACGCAGGCAAAAACGGTATTCGGTTTCTCAATGGTTTCGAAATGACAGCTGTCACTTTGTGTTAAAGTGTCAAAATAAAGACAAGTGTCAAATTATTGATATCTGTCACTTTGTGTCGAAGTGTCAAAAATTATAATAAATATGATAATTTGAATTTTGAAAAATTTGGTACTTTGTTAAGTTAAGTATTATAAAATTACTTACTAAAAATTATTAAAATTAAAGTTGAGATTGCCGAAATCTCTAAAAAAAATAAATTACGATAATTTATAATAAATACTTTTTGAAATTGGATAAAATAAATTACAGTAATTTACTATAATCATTAAATTTACGTTTTATATTGAAAACAAACATAAATTAAAGTAATTTGTACACTAATAGAGTTTAAACAACATATATTCTGATGTATTTATTGCTGATTCAAAAAAAACATCGAAAATAAAATAACATGTTTTAAACGTTAAAACCGTATATGGTTGGTAATCTTCGCACTTCTACTCATATATGGTATAAAATAAGTAAGCAATCACTGCCGTTTACGGGTGAAATGCAATTATTTCGAATCTGCATTTCAAAATATTTTCCTTAAAAAATAATTATTGGATAATAAATTATTGAAAATTGAAATACATTTAGTTAATAAAATTTGCATTTAAAATTTTATACTAATTTCTTATATAAATAATGATTTTTTTTTGTTTGGTTTCTCTCTTGATTTGTAACTGAAATTTATTATTTCTGCATCTTCTTCCAACTTTCCATTTGGTTTTCAATTCAATTTAGTTAAAAATATTTTTACACCTATTATGTCTATATACAAGACTAAATTAGTTTAAGAAATAGCTAATTGTTAATTTTATTTAGAAACATAAATTTTATGTAACGGAATACCTGTTACAGATAATTTATTTTTTATATAATGCTATTATTTTTTGTTAAAAGAAAGGTTTATTATATAACTGAATTTTGGAGTTAAAAGTGGATAAGTTTTAAGCAATTGTTAATAAATTGTGTTTACAAGTTATTAAAGACAAGGACGGGGAGGTGCAGTGCCTCATGGCCAATAAAAGTTACGATTGTTACATGCGAAAATCTGCATAATAAGTTGAGTGCAAGAAGATGCATTTTCATGTGAGCAGCAGATGCAAATACGAGATAGTGTACCAAGCGGTACCAAAGAGAAGAGGACATATGCACAACCTCAGAAGATAGGAATCTCGAAAAACCGAAATGCTCCGCACAAAGCCTTGCCTGTGCGTTTGCGAAACAAACCGCGCGATTATATTTTACTTAGTAGCCGAGCGCCGATTAAATTCCCAATTGCGCAAATTTACTTATCCATCAAACATCATCATCATATTTTTTTTTTGTAATGCATTTGCAAAACGCCGTCCGACAACAAACAAATAATCAATGCAATTAAGCATGTCCCAATGCAAACAATTAAAAGAAAGAAATAAATAGAAGCAACATAATAGCGAACTTTCCAGGCGGATTGAATTATTTGCAGCTATGTTTCGTTTTCCCAGAAGACATGCATTTATGCGGCAATAGTTGTGAGAAGTGAAAGTGCTTCAATTTTGCATCTCGCTTCATGTACATATTTTTTTTCATTTTGTTTTAGTTTTGCGTGTGCGAACGCGTTTGCCATTTCTTTCGAAATTTGTCCTTTATTGGTTCGGTTTTTGGAATGGGCTGGAAGGTATTTGCACTTTTAACTTTGTGCTCATTCTGCGGTGCGTATAAATACGGGAACGCTCCGAAATAACTTCGGGGACATAAATACACTTAAGAATAAAAACAGAAGAGGCGTTCGAAGAATTTTCCGGTATGCTCTCTTAATTAAACTTCGCGCGAAACTCTTTTTTTTACCTTTCTTTTTACGTTCATTTCCATTCGCTTTGTTTTAAACGCCTTTTTAGCAAGTCTCTCGGGCGATCGAAATTCCCAGATTTAAACGATTTTCTTGTTTATAATGTTTTACGTTTAATATCCAATATTTTGATTTACAAACTGAATTATTTTTATTATTTTTAACTGAATTATTCATATTTTAGATTGTATTCAATTTACATGGTTTTACGTATAAAAATGTACGGTTTTCCAATGAACCTATTTTCAGTCTAATCAGAGGATAGGTTTACTCATATCAAATCATTCATCATTTTATGAATTGACTATTTTTTTCATGATTTTCAAGAAAAATCTTGTATTTTACATTGAAATAAAGACTGAATTATGCACATTTCAGTTCGTTTACGATTTACACGGTTTTTTGTATAAAAAATGCAAGGTTTTCTATCGAAACTATTTTGAGTGTAAATAAGGGAATATTTGTACTTTGTACCTTTATATATTTATCAATTCATGAATTTACTATTATTTTCATGTTTTTTGCATTGAAATAAATGACTGAATTATACACATTTTAGTTTGTAGTCGATTTACACACTTTTACGTATCTAAATGCACGGTTTTCCGAGGAATCTATTTTCAGTGTAAATCAGGCGATAGAATTACTTATACCTTTATATATTTATCATTTTATTAATGACTATTATTTTTAAATTTTTCAATAAAAAAATCTTGTATTCTCAATTTTCACGGTTTTAAGTAACAAAATGCACTGTTTTCAGATTAACTTATTATCAGTGTAATTCAGGGGATAGATTTTCTTATACCTTTATCTATTTATCATTTTATGAATTGACTATTTTTTTTATGATTTTCAAGAAAAAATCTTGTATTTTACATTGATATAAATTAAAGAATTGTTCACAATTTAGTTTATTTCGATTTTACAAAATGCTCGGTTTTCAGTGGAACTTATTTTCAGTGTAATTCAGGGGATCGATTTACATATACCTTTATTTATTATTTTATGAATTTACTATTATTTTCATGTTTTTCAAGAAAAAAACTTGTATTTTACATTGAAATAGAACGGAATTGCTCACATTTTAGTTTGTATTCGATTTACACAGCTTTAGGTATCAAAATGTACGTTTTTCCAAGAAACGTATTTTTAGTGTAAAATAGGGATTACATTTATATATTTATCAATTTCTGAATTCACTATTATTTTCATATTTTTTAAGGAAAAAATCATGTATTTTACACTGAAATAAAGACTGAATTATGCACATTTTAATTTGTTTTAGATTTATACGGTTTTATAACAAAATGCACGGTTTTTGCACCTATTTTCAGTGTAAATCAGGGAATAGTTGTACTTATAACTTTATTAATTCTGTATTATTTTCATGTTTTTCAAGAAAATAAAACTTGTATTTTACACTGAAATAATTGATTGAATTATGCACATTTAGTTTATTTTCAATTTTCACGGTTTTACGTAACAAAATGCACGGTTTTCAGAGGAACTTATTTTCAGTGTAAATCAAAGGATAGATTTACTTATATCATTCATCATTTTATGAATTGGCTATTTTTTCATGATTTTCAAGAAAAAACCTTGTATTTTACATTGAAATAAAACCGAATTGCTTACATTTTAGTTTGTATTCGATTTATACGGTTTTAGGTATCAAAATCCATGATTTTAGATTATTTTATAAATTGATTATTATTTTTATGTTTTCAAGAAAAAAATATTGTATGAATTATACACATTTTAATGTATTTTCAAGTTTTATGCAACAAAATACACAATTTTCCTACTTTCAGTGTAAAAGGGGATATGTTATATATTTATCATTTTATGAACTATTATTGTTATATTGTTCAAGGCAAAATATTGTATTTTCAAGTTTTACGGTTTTATGCAACAAAATACACATTTTTCCTATTTTCAGTGTAAATCAGGGGATATGTTATATATTTATCATTTTATGAACTATTATTGTTAAATTTTTCAAGAAAAAATATTTACATATTGAAACTGAATTAGTTTTCGATTTACACGGTTTTCTGAGTATAAATTAAATAAATATATGATTCACTTGCAAAGTTTGTAATTTAACACTAATAAATATGTAAAGGGGACATTACGAATATTATGGATATTAATTAATATTCCTGTTCCTGTTGATAAATCGTCTATTTGTCGTCTAACAAGGAAACGCTATACCTATCACTTATTACAAAATCATACTTAATCGAGGTCATCGTGCATGTGAATTACAAACATTGCGGAGGCTGCAACAGTTTTAATTCTTTTCTTATTCATCGACTTGTCTCGCTTCGAATTCGACGCGCAAATAAATTCCTTATTTAGCAATCCTCTCTCGCCGAATCGTTTCGATACGCATTTCTTGTTCTTGTTGTTGTTGTTGTATTGTCATTTTTTTTTAACTCGCCGCACGCAACAATAAATAAACTGTTACGCAATTAAACTCGCGCCTCAGTTATTAAATTGCACCGTGACATTTTCTCGTTTACATAAGTAGCGCTTTCAACTTTTGCGAACCCTTGCAAGGTCTTAATATATTTTTATTTTTTTCTTTCGTTTTGTTATTGGAATATATAAATCTGGGCACGTTTCTGAATCGAATTTCTGATTATAGTAATTTCGTAATGAATAATGAGAAAAAAATAATGACCTGACCTAGTATATTGCAAACAAAGTATGTAGATGGTATTCTAAAATAGATTTGCTGCTGCATGTACACGTTCGGTCGTTCTAGAAAGTGAAATTCCAGGATAATTTACTTGCTGACAGTCTTCCACCTTTTCCACCCAACACACAAAAACAAAACGGTTGTTTACTGCTCGAAAACTTAATTGGCTTGTAAATCTTAATGTCTTAATCAAATCAAGATAAATTTAACTGACAATATTAACATTTTTACTCTATCAAATCTTTCAAAAACAACTTGCAAAATTAATTACTTCTATATAGTTTAATAATCTTTACAACTAAAAAAGTTGATTAAATAATTTTTTAAATTTTGATTTATTTATGATTTATTTGTGTGTAAATATAGAAAATTATTTTCTTATGTAAAATTTAATTTTTTTGAAATAGTAGTGGATTTCTTCATCTTCAAGACAAAAAAAAAGTATTCAAATACTCGTCGTTCCGAGATATTCAATTATGCACAAAAAATGCACTGGTTTCTTTCATTTAATGTGTACATATCGAGGACAACACAAACAAAGAGCGTAACTGATTCTTGTTGTGGTTTTTTCTTCATATTTATAATGTCTCTATACTAGTTAGTTGATCACGATGCCCTCCATAACTACGTGCTGTTGCAAAGTTTAAAAATACAATTTTTTTAAATTATTTGTAACCTAATATAGACTTATAGCACCCACAATATTTTTTAGGTCTTAGGGTCTACAAAAATATATTGGATTTAGGTTCCAAGAATACAGATTTGTTTTCTACTTATGTAGTTTTTAGCTTAGAATATCAAATTATAATAAGACTGAAAAAGTTATGAATGCATTGAATATTTTTACAAAATTATTCATGAATTAAAAGGTATTGTCTGCAAAAGTCTACAATAGATGATACATCCTATTGTAATAAACAATTAGTAATATTTTTTTAAATCAATTTTTCTTGTCTTTGTCTTTGCTTCAATTAATCCGGATTTAAATCTATTTTTGTGTGGATTATTTTTTGTTAAATGAAAGTTTAGTCCGATTAGTCCGGTTTCAAAACTATGCGAGATTTGATGTATTATTCTAGTTTATTAAATTATGTTTTTTGGTACGATTATTGTATAATAATGTTTAATACAAATATTTTTTTTATTAATATAAAAACACAAATATTTTCATGTTTATAAATTGTATCGATAACTGTTCGGTTTGATGCATGTATGTAAAATATTATTTTAATTATAACAATTAGAAAAGTGAAAATAAGCAAATAACATTTCATTTTTCTAATAAATTATAATGTTTAGTAATTAATTCTTAAAACGTTGTTAGCAACTAAAAAAATAATACTTTATTTAATTTGAAAAAATGGACTTTCTACAAATATTAATTGAATATCTAAACTAATAGGAAAAGTTTTACGACAATTTGAAACGGAAATAATAATGCCCATTAAAATCCAGAATTGGCATCATTAGAAAATTTTGTAATAAACGTAACAAACTGATACAAAATTGTACAAAAAACGTAAAATGAAAGTACAAGTGTTTTTTTTTTATAGATTTGATTTGTGTGGAAGTAACATCTGGTTAATTTTAAATTTAAAATTTGTGGAAAATGGATAACTATTAAATGAAAATAAAAGTATTTGTAAAAATTTAATATTTAGTCAATTTTAAATTTTAAAAAATGTGTAAAATTTATTATTTGTGGAAAATGAATAACAATTAAATGAAAATAAAAGTATTTGTAAAGATTTGCTAGTTTACTGGAGTGGAAATAATATTTAGTCAATTTTAAATTAAAAAGTTTGTAAAATTTAATATTTGTGGAAAATGAACAACTATTAAATGATTTTACTTTTACTGGAGTAGAAATAATATTTAGTCAATTTTAAATTTAAAAAAATGTGTAAAATTTAATATTTGTGGAAAATTTGTAACTATTAAATGAAAATAAAAGTATTTGTAAAGATTTGCTAGTTTAGTGGAATGGAAATAATATCTGGTCAATTTTAAATTTAAAAAAAATATAAAATTTAATATTTGTGGAAAATGAATAATTATAAAATGAAAATAAAAGTATTTTTAAAGATTTGCTAGTTTACTGGAGTGGAAATAATATCTGATCAATTTTAATGCAAAACAATCGCAAAGATGCGAACAGATCGAAAGTTATAGATGAATGAGGAACTTTCTCGGATTTGAAAATATTAAATATTGATTAATGCAAGTATCGAAAGTTGATGAAGATTTTTTAATAATGAGTTACATTTATGGAAAAATAATTTATATTTGTTTAAATTACACTTTTTTTTAAATTTTATAAATATATTAGTAAAAGTAGTTTGAATTTCATTATATTAAATATTGATTAATACAATTATCGAAAGTTTATTAGGTTTTTTTTAAATAAAGAGTTAAATTTATGAAAAATTATTTTTTATTTGTTTGAAAAAAAAACTAAGAAACTTTCGAATTGTATTAAAGTTTATTAGGTTTTTTTTTTAAATAAAGAGTAAAATTTATGGAAAAATTATTTATATTTGTTTAAATTATTAATTTTTTAATTTTATAAATATATTAGTAAAAAAAAAAGTAAATAATGCTGTAATCTATCATATATAATGTTTAGATAAATTTAGCTACAATTGAATGAAGCGGTGGTAATAGTTATATTTATTTTTAAATATTTATTGAGAAGATAAATGTATCTAAATATTAGTAAGAAAACTGGCTCAAAATTAATTAGTTTCTTTTATGAGATCTTATGTAACATTAATGATATACATATTTTATTATAAATCTAAATTTTTGAAATTAATTAATTAAGTAATAACAATTTGTAAATATATTTAGAAAACCAAGCAAAAGCATAAAATGCAGTTGTAAAAAAATGGTAATACAATATTTAATAAACTCATTGCAGTTGTGGCAACAGCTTTAGAAGAAGCAGCAGCGAAACATCTGTTAGAAATTTCAGCGTTAAATGGTAACAAAAATTCGGTTTCGGTTGCGCTCTCCCGTCGAGCACAGCATTAAATACGAAGTCCATAAATGCTCGTTATTTTTAATTCGAGCTTTAATAATCGCCAGTAAGCAGTTCCGAGCCGCACATAAATCGAAAAGACGAAAAGGAAGGACGGACGCACTTTAAAAATATACAAAAATATAAAAATAAAAAGAAAACATAGTGAAGATGAAGAAGAAAGCTCAAACGCACGCACACACAGACAGACGGAGAAGAGTATTTTAAAATATGGTCAATAACCGGGGAAATTCAGCGTTCCGCGCTTTGCGGTGTTCCACGATTGTTGTTTCAAAATTGCTCCATTTATCTGTTGGGAAAACGTAAATGCTTCCTCTCCATTACAGACATGAACCGTCCTGATTTCATACGTACGGATTCCGCGAATTTTGCAAGAGAAAACAACAAAAAGTTGCAACTGCAACTCGCGTTTATATTAGTTAATCATATAAATAGAAAATCGTAGTTTTTCTTTAATGAAATATCAAATGAAAGTGATTTGGTTTCATGAAAAATTTTGTGTGTGTTTCATTTGCATTATGTTTTAGAAAGCCGAAGATTGTACGTAAATTTCTGTACAAGATAGTTTGCAAACGCATTGTTCGGTCGTTGTTGTTGTTGTTTTTTTTTTCTCCAACGTAGAAAGTCTAGTTATTGTTTAAATTTTGTAAACCAGTCATCCTACGCACGAAAGAAACAAAACTCTTGTTTCTGTCGCAAAGGAAACTTCATCGGCTCGATTGCGTAACTCCTTCCATTATTATTACTTGTTTTTATATCATTTTCATTTAAAATCATTACCGTAATAGCGGAGACACTTCGTTTTTCTTTCCTATTGCGCAAAACGTAATGATCTTTCTCTCTCCATCATTTCTAACCGTTATTTATGGAACAATATCTTCCATTCAATACTTCAATTACATATTATTAGAGAGTTATTGAAAAGAATAATAAACTAATTATGTTTGAAGGAGGAAGAAAATAAATAATAGCTTCATCATTATAGCATATCAAATCGGATATCAAAGATCTTCCTTATGCGAATATTCTGTTTTCCCAGTATGCATATATCATTATTAATTTCGCAATATTACATTTTTTTAATTAAGCTTAATTAATATATGTTTTTAGTAGCATTTGAAATAAATCAAATAATGCGTCAATATATTTGACAAGTGATCTTAGTAATTTGACAAACTACAAACAAACGTCACTTGTGTAATAAGGTGTCAATATATTTGACAAGTGACGTGTATAATTTGGCAAAGTACAAACAGGCAAATTTTAATTTAAATAATACATATGTTTTTAGTAACATTTGATATAAATGAAATAATGTGTCAATATATTTGACAATTAATAATTTGATAAACTACAAACAAACGTCACTTGTGTAATAAGGTATTAATTATATCAATATATTTGACAACTTATTTGACAAGTGACGTTTGTACTTTGAAAAACTACAAACGTCACTTGTCAAATTAGTTGTCAAATTAATCAAAATTAATACGTGTACCAACATTGATCTTGTTCAAAAATATGTTATAATAATAAAAAAAACGAATGTAATTTGGAGTGACGAAATGAGACTTATGGTAAAAATAAGGTAATTTAACATGTATTTTGTAGTGTGCTTTAAGAAATCCTTTAAACCTTTTTATATTTTGTGTGAGATTCCACAATTGGTGAGACCGGAAATCCTTAATTTAGAATTGAGAATCGTTTGATTTTTCGGAAAGGAATTAAATTTAGAACGACCGAAATTTATAGTACTTCTTACCGTTGATGCTGCAGTTGTTGTTGTTGTTGTTGTTAAAGGTTCTTTATATTTTGTCACGTGTTTTTCGTTTATCGTGCAGCATTATCGGAACAAATTTAGAACTTCTTTGCTGCTTACCAGTTGCTGTTTAGCGAGACGCAGTTCCGGTAATTATATCAAGTCGGTGTTCCCAAACTCTGTTCTCCGTTGTTCTTTTTTTTTCCCATTTTCAACGGCACTCCCTTCGCATGTCCATCAAAATGTTTCCTTTTTTTGTATATAATTTTTAAAGCTTTCATTACAGTTTTAAAATAATCCTACAATAATTTTACAGTTATTTAAAGAAATAACTTTGAACTAAAATTTTCATTCTATTTTTTGGACCAAATAAATGGAATTTTTTTATTATTGGATTTAATTATTATTTCATGATTTATCATATAAATAAAAAAGTTAAGCAACGATTGCTGAGGATTAGCATGGATGGTTGACCAATTCGAGACAAATAGGATAGCACTCGAGTAGAACGGAAATGATTTACTGAAGCAACAAACCTTAACTGACGTCTGAAGGACCTTCTGGTTATTGAGATTGAAACCACCTAACATTTAAGGATTTTTTTTAAAACATAAGTATTATAAATATACCATCATAAAAAAAATAATGGTTATTAGAAAATGCATTAATCATCTTTCATATTTATTGCAAAAATATATACAATTAGCAATTTATTATTAGTTTTTCAAATAGAAATAGTATTTATTTATTTATTTTAAAATAAATTAATTGAAAAAAAAATTTTTCATAACACAACTAATTGCATAATAAATTATGATATGTAAACTTTTTTGATTATGAAAATACAAAAAGGATAAAGCTTAATTCTTCCATACTTCCGAATTATTTTATTTTTTTGGTTAAAACTTTTAAAATTGCTATAAAATATTAAATTTTTCTTTAAATTTAAATTTCACTTTTTCTTTAAACATTTAATTTCTCATTTTCCGCAAGAATTTTCTTCGCGATTTCTAAAATTTTCATCGAACGGTTCAACATCATCGCGGATTTCTCAATAATTAAGGTCGGCGCCAAATTCGAAAATCGTGCACCTCCTTTATTTTTTTTCTTATTTATTCAGTCACTTAGTTTTCATTGCTAAGTCTATATAGCAAGTGGGTAATAATTTTAGTAATTACTCGAGTTGAGCATACACGAAGGAGGGTATCGAAGCGTATGATTTCAAGAACTCTTCATTGCTCAATTGCCAAAATGCTTAATTTTTTTTTATGTTTTACCTTGAAAGCGTTTATTGTTCATTGTCTTCCACCATTATCATCATTTTAATTATACATGTTTTAGCACAACTATTATCAGTTGTTTCAATGTTAAAAAATTATTTATTAGTAAATGTCAATTTTGACGTTTGACAGATCATTTGACAGATAGTTAATTTTATGTTTCTTATTTTAAACTTTAAATCTTCATCTTCTAAGAAAAGAAGATCTAAAAAATCTATTAAATAATTTGTATAAAAAATAATTTTATTAATGATTAATTAATGTATTCACAAAAGAAATACAGACATTGAAATAAATTTGGAAGTGAACAGAACACAACAGAAGGACGTTCATATGATATCGATCGAAAAGCCTAAAACAGCATAAACAAATGACTGTTATCCCACGTGCAGTGCTACCAGCAGAATTTTAACATTCATAAATAAAAATTGATGTTAATCTAAATTTTAAATGCCAAACCGTTTTCGCTACTTCTTTGCGATGTGGTATTGACCCGCGCAGTCCTTGAGCCCACCTAATATTTGCACATTATTAATAGAAGAATACGATTTTCCTTTCGATGTTTCATTAATCTCGTCTACTTAATTAAAATGTATAGGTAACAAAGCGATTGAAATGGAATTAATTGCCAGATAATCTGCAAGTTGTTCATGCGTAAAAGACGTTTCTTATTTACCAGAACTTAATTTATATATGTCGAGAAAACGAGTTATCCATTATTCAATCATATTAAATTAATGTAATTATTTTTTTTCTTATTAATACAATCATAATTTGTATGTCCGAGATTATAGTATTTATTAGTATTAATTAATTTTATCATTAAAATTCAGCATTTTTTATTTTTTTTGAAACGATTAATTTTTTTCTTAAATAATTTGGTTTTGTTATAGTTCCCTGAAAACTAATTGAATATTTTTCTTTTAGGAAAATTGCTTCAATTTTTTAGAAATTTTTACATATAAAATTTTACCTGATTTATTTATTCGTGATTTTTCAAATATTATACTTTAACATTATTGAAAGTAATTGATGACATAATTCACATTGAGAATTTGACATGTAATAATGTCAAATACACTAATTATGAATTAAATAAATTTTGTATAATTAAGTGTTAAACATGTGTTTAACTTACGCACATTTTGATCATTTACTGTTTGTTTAGCGGTAATTTGATGGGAAAATGTCTTCCTTTGATAATGGCCATTGTTAAAGTTCATTGAATGAAGCAATTTGTTAATGACTAAATTCAAAAGAAAATTCTGCAGTAGTACAGAGAATCTATTCACAATGTTAATTTAAATAAACATGCAGTGAATCACTATTAAATAGGGATTATTAAATATGAACTTTTATAATCATCACTTTCAAAAGAAAATTATGTTTTAGTATAGAGAATTTTTTCACATTGTTATTTTAAACAAACAATAATTGAATCACATTATCATGTAGAAATATACGCTTTATTAATTTATTTAAATCATCAAAATAAGTTTTATGCATGATTCATGAAACTTACAATTATTATTAGTTACCATGGAAACGAAAGCAAAACCAATGAAAATCGCGATAATTTTTGACTTATTAGAAAATGACATGTCATGTCATATCTATTTTTTTTAATAAAATGAAAGTACGTTGACATATTTTAAATGAAGTTTTCTTGGATCTGCGTGTTTTATTCAATTTTAGTAATTTTTATTTTATTCACTTTTTTTGCGTCATTAATTTAAGATTGAGAAATGTCAAAAAATCTGTATTGCAATTGGATTTTAATATTATATGAGTTACCATAGAAACGGAAATAGAAGCAATGGAAATTGCGATGATATTTTTTTGTCTTATTAGAAAATGACATGTCATGTTTTGTAAAATATTATAAAAAATGGAATGAAAGTTTCGTGTCCGTTCGATGGAAAAAGCTGTACTTCTGTATGTAGGTTGACATTTTCTAAATGGCATTTTCTGAGATCTGCGTGTTTTATTGAATTTAATTATATTTTTTAATTAATTCGCTATTTTTTGCGAATCGATCAACTCAATATTGGGAAATGTCAAATAAATGTCAAAAAATCCATATTGCAATTAAAATTGATTTATTTTTATTAATCAACTTTTATGTTTTACTTAAAAATATATATGATTTTTACACGATAGTTAAACAACTTATGATTAGGATTAAATTTGTATAGGTGACTTCTTTAGCAATTGCGATTTTTAACAGAAAATATGATAATTATAAAATTATAAAAATGTGTATAAAACTAATTTATATTTATTTTTTTGTTGCAGGCGGAAGTGAACGATCGGAATGATGATTCGAACAAATATTGGAACATCAGGAATACGAATCGAACGCCTTTTACCTACTCGAATCGTGCATCGGGTGTGTCCATAGAGAATGTTTATTTATCTTCGCAGATTGATGCATTGCAATGGCAACTCAAAGAGGTAATCAACTTCAACATTCTCCAATACCGAACGTTTGTTGCATAATCGATATTATCCAATAACTGTGTATTTTTTATACTGAATTTAATTTTTAAAAAAGCACTGTTACTGCAGTTGAAGGAATGCATGTTGTTTATGAAAAATCCGCGTTGCATAATATGGAATTCTATTGGAAATAGGTTGAGCACATTTATAATTAGCGAAACTAATTTTAGTAGTAAAACTGATACTTTAACAAGATCAAAAGTACTTATTTAAACAGATAAATATTTTTTATGAATTGAACAATCCTTATTGCATAATATTTTGTAATTCTATTGGAATTAGGTAGAGTCGTATTCCAATTAGCAAAACTAATTTCAGTGTCAAAATTGGGACGACGTAACGAGCGGTTTGAAATGTCATCACGTAATGACGTCCTTCCAATTAATTGGCAATTGAAGTACAGTACAGTTACAAGGCTCGAAAGTCCTTTGTCCGAACTCATCAAAAATTGAGCTCTCCGTGCATGGCATACACCCACCTGTATTATATACCAGGTGATCCAAATAATTAGTTTTTTTTCTCTTTGAAAATTCATTACTGTTTATTTTCTTAAAATAATAAATGAAGTCAACTGACAGTTGCATTTTCGATCACTTGACGCATTCCCAAAGTCATTGAACTAATTTAAACACGCTTTTAAATTAGTCCATTAAAATTCCCAATCAATATCAATATTTGTTCAATCTCTTAACTTGAAAATCATATGCCAATAAATAAATTGATTTTAAAATACTTAAATCAATTAAAATAATTATAAAAAAAATAATATGGAATTCTTTATGAATTTTTAAATATTTCAACAATTCATGAAAAAAAAAACTAAAATTTGTATCAAAAAAAATGCACATTTTTTTTACAGTTATTTTTAATCATTCAGTTGCATTCCTAATGACGGTAGCCAAGAGAAACCAAAATATTTGTGTTTTTGTTTTCAAACGGTCTCCGCGTTCAGAGTCTAATTCCGAGTGGACCGTGCTCTTGGTTTCGGCTTGTTTTCATTTCCAGTCGAATGTTTGTTATTTAATTTGTCCGTTCGTTCTATTTTTGGTTTTGTCTTCGAAATTTATCGATGGTTCAATTTTCTTGTTTGTTTACTTCTTCTGCAGTATGTTTTTTGTTTCATACACTACTGTGATTTATTTATTAGTATAAATAGATTATCAAGATAACACCAGTTTTCAAACAACTGATTTATACTTAAAACATTATTAATTAAACATTAGTTTTCGGATAACATAACTTTTTTTTAACATTCAATTTATTTACAATAAATTTATTTCCATAAAACAACAATTATTAAATTACATAATACTAAAAAGTAAATGCCACAAAACTGATTTTTATAAATTTTACTCTACATATTTTCCCAAATAAATTGCACAAAAGGTGCCACACGGCCGCTTCATTGAAAACTAGATGAAAATGTAAAGTGATACAAGGACGGATAAGATATTACTACCTAATACACATCAATACTATAATCAAAAAGAAAACTTATTTTTCTCATAAACTATCCTTGAATAAATCTTCAAAGAACTCTAAACAAAATAGTAAAAATCAACCACTTGAATCGCTAAATGACAGCTGTCACACTTTATGTCAAATGAAGGAACTGAAAAACTAGTAACAATTGAATTACAGTACAACTAAAATCTACCATTAATTTTATTGCAGATGAAAGACAGTTAGGTTTATGATCAATTAGGAGTTAAATCTTGTAGCAAATATCAATTAGACTTTGAGTGTAATGCGAAATTCATTGGTTTGGGTGATCAAATTTTAGGGACTTTGTTGTTTAAATCCCAGAGGATGTAACCCAGATTTTCGGCGAAGCGTATTATTCGCTTCATCGGGGGACACACGGAGCTAAAAACATTTTAATCGAATATTTTCCGGACGAGCGACGAATATTTGTGGTACCGGTTCGCATTCTTTTGTTTGTTATAAATTACCGTAAAAAGTGCTACAATTTGTTATACAACGCATAAAATGCCGCAATGAGCTAATGATAATAATATATCTGTATCCGAATGGAATATTAATGGTTAACTGTGCAAAGAAAACGTAAATAAAACAATTTAATAATAATAATGAAGAAAAAAAGGCATTTATTAGAAAGTCTGCAGTTGCATTATTGCTATGTTTTCTGCAATTATATAAGCACGTATTATAGACTGCATGATTCCTTCCATATTAATTATTAAATCATTTATAAAAATTATATTGTTTTATATAAAATGTTATTTTTTTCATTTACTATTTCCTTTTTTAATAATTTCGTAATTGTACGCAGTCACATTTTATAAAAGAGTTAAACAAGGTCATTTTCTAAATTGGTGATTGATTCCAAAACGTATGACACTTAATGTAGATCAGCGGTTATCAACATTTGTGGTTAGACTCAATATTTTATAACAACATTTTTAATGACGTTTTGACGCAAAGTGACAGCTGTCATTTTGCAACCTATTAATCATTTAACGCAATTCTTAGGCTGATGGAAGCTAGGATATGAAATTTATATAATGCAGAAAATGAAATCATCGTGTATATATACAGGATGTATGTTCCAACATAGTTTTTTTTTTGTAGCATTTCAAACTAATTAACATTTGCTTCTGCTCTCTGAGTATAATTCCATTTTTATGTCTCTCTGCGAATTTTATGTTTTACTGCATATATCCTTACTGGCCATAACGAACTGCGCTTTCTCGAGATGATATCTCGAACGTGCATCATTTGCACTAAATATCACAGAGAACGTTCGCTAAAATCCAATTTTATATATTTCATCGTTAAGGAAAACATCATTTAGACTAAGAATTCAAAGAATTTACATGTAGATAGTTTTCTTTACAAGTATCATAAAAGAAGCGTTACCATCAATTATTATTATATATAATTATATTTTTTATTGATTTAACAAATTGTTGTTCAAAAAAATATTAATTTTCATTGGTTCATTTGAAAGTTATTTAAATTCAAAATGGTAACGGTTCTTTTATGACACGTCGGTTATTTTTTTTTAATTGTTTAAACTAGCAATATTACAACCATTTAAGTGAAATGCAAGGCCTAATATGTAAGAATGTAAAAGCATTCTAATAAGTATGTTGTTGCACGTTGTACATTTCGATTTATCCTGAGGAACGTATCAAATATGAATAGCTACAAATTGCTTCTCGGCCGCGGCGAAGATTAGTCATCGTGTCATGTAACTCTATATACCTCGGTACATTTCTTGCAGACACCGATTAGTTTGTTTACGAGCTTCCGCAACCTCGTAATTACATACAATTTCTCCATCTATTTCTCGAAATAAAGACAAGAAAAGAGTAAAATGCCGGTTGCGGCTCAGCAAGTTTCTTACACAAATCACAAGCAAAAAGCAAAAAAAATAATGGTGTGCTCTTATTTCTCTTATTGGAATTGCATAATTCCGCAATCCATAGTTTTGTATTTTCTTGATGCCAAAGAAGTTAGTTATAGAGAAACCAATTTGCACTTAAATCTTAACAAGTTGGAGGAAACACAAAGAGATCAATCTGGTGTCGTTGATTAAGGAAAGAGAAAATAACTTTTTTACTTCAAATGACTTCAAATCTTGGTGAATTTTTCAAAAAGAACAACAAAAATTTTCTACTATTTTAAGCTAAGTAATTTTGAGTATATAAAAAAATTGTGATAAATATTGTACAATTAACGGAAATTTGTGAGAAAGATCAAATGCTTCACGCTTCATATGCTTCGCAAAAATTCTTTATTCAATAAAGCACAATGCAATGACCGAAAAAAGAATAGAGTTACCGTTCTCTAAATCTGCTGTGGAAAGGAAGCTAGCGAAATCTGCAATAACCGTTCTCTTCACTAGATTTTTTTTTCATTCTTTGTTTAGTAAATCCTAGTTTGTAGAGCAGCTCGGTGATAATGTATAGGATGCACAGCATTGTCTATTTGGAAGATTTGGAATCGTTCAATATTGAATCTTGTCTTCACGGAGATTCATCGCGATTGTCTCCCATCCAGGTTAAAGAAAGAAAGAATATAATATGATTAAATATTCTTTCGCTCCGCATTCATTATGCGCGCATGTAACACATACATGCACTGATACCGAAAAATCCGCTAACATAGAACAAAAGAAAATTGCACGGTCCCCTTTCACCTCCTCCGCAATACATTAATTGTTTTATTATTTTGCAGGTAGAATCCAGCCGTGGGATATACAGGACGGTAATGAAGCAGCTGGTAACGTTCTTGGAAAAAGCGCACAGAAGCTTGGAACTGTTAGACTCTAAGTTGAATAACGACAGACTGCCAAATAGGGAAGAGGATTGTTGCTCTTCATACAACGGAGAGTTGAACGATTCCGCCTCGTGTATCGGGAAGACGTGTACAGATTCTTCGGATGTAACTTACAGGAATGTCAGTAGGTAATGTAGATGATGATGATAAGTTGCGTATTTTTCGAATGGTTGTAATGATTTGATTTGCAGGAGAGCCAAACGGAATAGTCTGCCGCACGAGATATCACCTCACAGTTTGTCGCAAGAGGCTTACAGACTGCTGAGGACCGCCGAATCCCTCTTGAACACGCAAGAGCCCGATTTGACGAACATCAAATCAAATCAATCTAAAGATTTGGAGTTCCTGGCGCAGCTTGCAAAGGAATTCCCTGCAGAACCGAGCGTCCGCAAACAGATTTCCTTGAACCCGAAACTTCTGACTCCCGAAAAGGAATCGAAACCCAACAAAATAACGACCTCCGACATCTTCAGGGAGACTTTATCCCGGAGCACGGTGCTTTCCTCCAAGTCTTCGATCGCTAACGACGCCGACTTCTCGTCCACGCTAACAGACGGACACAGTTTAAGTTTTAAAACGAATTCTTCACCGGTGAGCAGCATAGGTTCCGCCGAAGATGAGAGCGGTTTCAGCTCGCTGAATTCCTTTCAAGAAATCGGATTGCCGATGACGAACGATCCAAAGAAGCACAGGCTATTATACGAAACCGAAACGTCGACTGAAAACGATAACTTTAGATTGTGGAAGACCACGACGACGATGACAACGACGGACCAACTGAGTTTAAGTACAAGAGGTGAAACTACTAAATCCGAGAAGATTCTGATGAACGTGCTTTGGGTGTAACCGGATTCATCATTCCAAAAGGATTTTTTTTTTAATATTTCTACCTTTTTTATGCTTTTCGGATCGAAATTAATGACTTTACTTTCAAATCACATGAAATACATTTTTAATGCAATTGCAATACATTGATTTTTTTGCGATTAACTTGATTTTTTTTTAGCTTTCACACTTTGTATTCTGAGAACGGCAAATAATTGCCGAAATGCTAAATTTAATTAGAACTGTTATATTGAAATGTGATATTGAAATTATGTAAAAAATATTTCTTATTTATATTGTTTTTTTGTACTAAATCTACTTGTAATGATAATATTAAACTTCCATAGTATACTTAAACTTCTAATCTCAATTATTCACCCAAAAAAACATTTATAGTTTACAAATACGCAAATATTTATATTTGTAGTTCAGTACAACGCAAAAATTACTAGTACTTGTACAAGTCAAACATGACAACTTGTACAAGTCAAATATGAAAACTTGTCCAAGTGTTAGTGGAGGGGCGCATTGCAAGTACAAAAAGTGTGAATTTCGTTTTTAAAAATTACAGCATTAAGGGATTTTTGAAGTATTAGGACAGAAAGATTTTTGGTCGATAGCCTTTTGGGGCCAATAAAAAAATGTTTAAATAAATAAAGATATTATTCTAATTACAACAAATAATTTATATCTTTTTAAAACGTAAAAAATAAATTTGAGTAGTAACAACGATTTACATGAACTGATCGGTATCTAACAGAGACATGGCTACATCGGTTTTGGTTAATCTCGATGGAATTGCTCCATTATCCTCGGATTCTTCATCGGTAACATTACTGACGTCCATCGTCAGATAACCGACGCCGCTCCTGCTCACGCTCTTATCGTACTTCGCTCCTTCGATACTTTCATCACATTCCGCCAACAAACGACTGATATCCTGAAAAAAAAATTAATGAACACGTCTAGTCAAGCTCGAATGCCTCCGCAATTCAATTACTCACATTAGGTAATTGCTCTTTGAATATATCCAGGCCGTTCTGAAGGAACTTGTGCTGCGGATATTGTGATATGACGGAAAATTGATTGGCGATGGCTTCGCCGAAACGCGAATGGCAATTGTGCATTACCAGATTGCACAAGGCGACGCTCTGGCCTCTTTTGACGCCGTTCAGCAGCGAACAGAACTGCGGACCGTCCATTATCCTCACAAGCAGCAATCTGAGACATCAATACAAGATTATAGACTGATTTGAGTTTGAGCGTGAAATGGTAATTCACAATACCTTCCAATATAATCGGACAGCCACAACTCTTGCTCGTACGTTGAAATCGTAATTCGAATGACCAAACCGACGGTGTCGAATTCATTAAACCTCGGCTTATATAATCGATCGACGGTCATGGCAATTGGTAAAAGCTGCCTCTGGGTGTCTGGACACTTCTTGGAAATATCAGTGTTTTGCTTGAAGTACGTCCTATTGTTCGAATAGAACTCGTTGGATGCTCTAAAATGTGCAAATTCATAAGATAATTTATTGAATAATCTATGAACTTACTTACTTGATACCTATATTATAAACGGTCAAGCACGATTGCTCCTTGAACAATTGCAAATGCTCTTCAGTGGGTTGCCAGATGTTGAAGACGTAGGCCTTAGAATTCTTTGCATCGGTAACGTCCATAATCAACAATTTCACCATCGATGAAACCTTCCGTTCGCTCACCTTCAGCTCATTCAATTTCTGTGCTATTTTCTCAGTGACATCGTTGTGCTTCTGAGCATTCACAGTTTCCATGTACTTAAAAACGCCGTTCCTTTGCGCATCTGAAAGCGAATTCTGAAAATAAAAAATTATAAAATCCATTTAGTATTTATAAAATACTACTACCGCATACAATAACGGAATCTGGATCCATGCTCGTCTCTATTAAGTGGTGGAGAGTCTTCGAGCAAGTTATATTTGCTATATCCTTTTTGGACGCGCTGCTTGTAGCTTTATCCTGGAAATAATCCTTCTCGTAATCGCTGATAACTTTATCCTTGATGGATTTCAACTCTTGCGCGCGCTCCATTTCAAACTCCTGCCGTCGCTTTTCTTCCGCCCGTTGATTCCTCCATACTATAAAAGGTAAAATTAACCAAATTAAACAGAAATAAGGAATTGCTTACTTCTGGTTCCGTTAGTCGTTTCGCAAAATCTAACCGGATACACCCGGGCCACGTAGATGTTAACGCAACTGGTGATTCCACCTTCCGGATGAAGAGTGGCAAGCGGCAATGCAAACGGCGTCGAGTACTTGTAATAGCCAAGCTTCAAATGCCACAAGGCTCTCCTCGTCGAATTGAAGAATATCTTCAGCCTGACGTTATCTGGAACCTACTTTAAAATAATCTATGTTTGCCGCGTCCTTTCTATCAATCCATCGATGGACAATAGCTTACATCTAGTGGATGGCACCCCTCGCAATCCATCAGCTGCGCTCCCTGTATGATCAGCTTGGTTCCAACTTTAATCTTCCGTTTGCGGATTTGCGTGCACAGAGGTTTATCTATTTCGGTTCGTAAAGAATACCAACCATCCGTCAGCTCCAACTCATACTTATAAGAATATAGCTGAAAGCGGAATCAATAAAGTAAAAATTGAAAATAAAAATTAATAATAAACTAATACCTCGATTATATTCGAAACACATAAAACCATCCTCTTCTGCGGAACATCATCGCACTCCAAAATCCTCCTCAAAGCTGGTCGTTGCGCTTTATCAATTTCTCTGTCGTATCTGTTGAAAATCAAAATTAAAAATCAATAAACTATTTTTTTTAATATAATCACCTGTATTTCAAATGAACTATGATATTTTCAATCGTTAAACATCCTTTAAAGTGTTGTGGGAACTTCCTTTCATACGAAGCCAATTTCCAGACAATCTGTTTGTAATGATTCATAACCCAGTGTTTGTGCAACAATCTTGGGTCGACGCCTTCCATCGCGCGGAAAGCGTTATTTATTTCAGTTACTCCGACGATGTTGGACGAGTTGGGAATCACTGTTGCGCCATCCATGGTGCGAATCACAGAGGCATTTTTATAATTTCTAATGTAAAAAACAATATAAAAGTTAATTTATAAATAAATATTCAAAGTGAAAAAATAATAATATTACTTGGTTATGTTGAAATGCAGTTTATCCGCGTTCCAAGGAGACACGGAAACGATTTGCGAGTCGATGTTGAAGTAATCAATGTTCTCTTCGCTGCTTTGCAATAGTTTTTGCAAAGGCACTCGTTCCACGGAATTCATCTTCTTCAAAGATAAAATACCTAATCTTTGCCTAAAAAACATATTTGTTATATATTATACGAATATAACTAAAAATGAAACTTGTCATACTTTCTATAGGATTCATCTGAATTTTCGAGTATTTTCTTTTGCTCCTCCAGAGCGGCCATCCTGTTCTCCAAGATGCTCAACTTGTTTTTCAACTCCATGTACTCCTTGTCGATCTCATTTTGGATTTCGGTCAAATCCTCGCAAGATTTCTCATGGAAAATGATAGACGATTTAAGATGCTTTGCATCCAATTTAGCGGTCAATGGTTTATCGAAAACTGGCGTTTGCAAATTAGAATTGTACTCGATGGAATCATTGCACTTTCTTTTCGGCGTGCTGCACGCTAAATTCATAACACCTTTATCGAAAGACGTCTCCATGTCCTGGAACAGCAACTTGCTTTTCTCCAATTTTTCTTTAGGAATATTGATGAGATTTCGCCTCTGCATTCCCAATCTCCGTTTCGAGCTCATGGCTTTCAAAGGTTTTGTCAACGGACTGGTGTAAGGGAGGGATTGCTGAATTCTCTTCAGAGGCGTAATTTGCGAGCTCACTTTCTCAATTGCGTTATCGTACGTGTTAACAGCGTCCACGATTAATTCGTGCGCAGTTTTTCCTTGTGCACAGTTAAATTTCAACGTGTTTTCGCTGATGTAATCGCCTTTTTCCTTTCCCATGCTTTCGCAACCTTCCGACTCAACGACGCTCTTATCCATCAACATATTGTAGGCTTGTTCGATCTTGGATTTTGAGATATCGACCTTTTTACCAGACGCAAAATTGAACCCATTCATTGATTCCAAATTTTTTATGTCCGAATCTCCGTCCATGAGCAAACTGTAAGCTCGATCAATTTTGTCTTTGGAAATATCAACAACTTTACCAGAGCCTAATTGGAAACCTACATTGGAATAAGGATGATTAAAGTCAGGATTAGTTTCCTTCAATACGTTGTGAGCTTCATCCAGTTTCTTATTGTTGTTTATTTTCTTCGAATCCGCATTGAAATTGTTAGATTGAAATTGCTGTAACTCATTATCCATTAACATAGAATAAGCCAGATCAATCTTTTCTTTCGGTACATCCACTTTCTTTCCAGAAGCCGATTGGAAACTACAATTTTTATTAACATTTTGACTTGGAACTGTAGCACTATTTGTATCTTCATCCATTAACATTGCATAAGCTAAATCAATCTTCTCCTTAGGCACAACCATCTTCTTACCGGATGCCGATTGAAAACTGGACATTTTCGGAATTCCAGGATTTCGTACTGACTCAATGTTTGCTTCATCATTCATCAACATATTATACGCTAAATCTATTTTCGTTTTAGGTATATCTACATTCTTTCCTAAAGTTGATTGGAATCCACAGATTTTCTTAACATTTGGACTTTTTTCAAGATTTCCTTCATTATCCATCAACATAGCATAAGCTAAGTCTATTTTCTCTTTAGGAACATCTAATTTTTTACCCGAAGCCGATTGAAATCCACAAACTTTCTTAACATTTGAACTTTGACCAAGATTTCCTTCATTATCCATCAACATGGCATAAGCTAAATCCATTTTTTCTTTAGGAACATCCATTTTCTTATCCGACGGCGATTGGAAACCACAAACTTTTTTCACATTTTCAACAACCCCAAGATCTTCATCATCCATCAACATAGTATATGCTGAATCCATCTTCTCTTTAGGAATGCGCATTTCCTTACCCGAAGCAGATTGAAAGCCTAGCTTTTTCTTACAATCAGGACTTTTAACTACGCCGTGACTATTAATATTCGTATCCATCAACATGTTATAAGCTTCATCAAATTTCTCCTTGGAAATGTCAACCTGTTTTCCAGAAGCTAAGCTAAATCCAGTTTGAGGCGCCTCCGGTTTATCATTTTGACTTGAAGATTTGTTCTTAATATCTTCATGCTTACTGCTTTCGTCGAACATTCTTTCAGCCTTCTGAAGAAATTCACTCTTCACAGTAATTTGCTTTTGCGATACAGTTTTAAAATCGCAAACGGTTCTTCCCGGTTGATTACCATCAACTATTAATTTATTACCGCTATTCTTTGGCAATTCCTTAGATTTACTATTTTCTATCTTCGTTGTAGGATTGTTATCCTTGACTTGGGTTCTTATAGAACTACCATTCTCCGACTTAATATTGATCTTAATCCTTTTCGTTCCAATGCAGATCTGAACGTGGTTATTCGAAGAAACCGAAATAGAATTGCTTAAACTATTTTTATTTTCAGCATTATTCGCAGACCCTTCTCGCATCTTCGTATCTTCAGTCTTCTGATTCTTCTCCACACTTTTGTTGCAAACAGTTTTATGCTTCTTCGCGTTTCTTCTTTTCTTAGACGACTCCTTTGTCTCGCCAGAAACGAAACTCCCATCCACATCTTTACTGTACTTATGAAACTTATGTTTTTTCCACCTCTCAGGCTTGTGCATCTTAATTCTGTTCTTATATTCGGCGCTGACGAAGTTGTACTGCTCAAACATCCTTTCAGCTGCTTGAAATTCCTCAATTGTAAACCCAGGAAATCCTACGCTCGTCTTTGAAGTCTGCGATTTCATGTAATTACTATCCGAGAATGAACTGTTTGAAAGGAAAGTTCCAGTTTTTGCATCCCTGGAGGTTGCACTTATTCTGTAAGCTTCCTTCATATGCCTCATATCTTTCTGCATTGCATCAAGCTGCTTCTGCTTATCCAATTTTAAATCTAAAAGACACTGCAGATTTTCAATTTCACAGGCCAAAGTGCTGTTGGATTCACTGGTCTCATTGTAATTCATTTGACTATCTTTGAATTCTTCCCTGCCTTCAGTATAATATGCGCTCTGCATCTCCTGCAATAGTTTCTTCTCAAAAGACTCCTTGCTTGACTCAGTTGTAGTAGTATTATTGGTAAATAATTTCATTACATTAGGATTCATTGAATCTTCAGACTCAAAAGTGCTTTTGCTGATAGGGAATTTCTTATTTTCATACAACATATTTAAATTATTGTGAGATCCATCAGTGACATCACCTGAAGCACGCTTGTTGTAGTCAACAGTCTGCGGTTGCCCCTTATACTTCATTGTGAATTTATCCAATTTAGAGACAGACTCTGCCCTATTATCATTGAGGATATCTTCAAACAGAGTTGTGTACTCCTTGATTTTATTCTCCGATATGGAAATGTTCTTTCCACCAGCTGATTTAAACATACACTTTGTGTACTCCAAATTATTGCAATTCTCCACAGTCGCTTTAAGTATTTTGCTCTGCTGTCTGTCCAAAGGGATTTTTCTTCTGTATCTCTTCTTATTCAGAATCGGTGACAGGGGTTTCTCTAAGCTATCTTTGTCTGCCACCGTCTCTGGTGATGTTGAATTTGATTCCATCTAAAACGATTTCTTTCTGATTAATACCTGTGCATTTTTTTTTCAAAAATTTTGATGAAATATCATCACTCAAACAAGCACACTGAGATCATACAATATTATATCATAAAATATTTTTATCACACTCATTTTGATATAGTTCACTTACTTTAGTCCTCAACTTTCGCAAATTATTTTCAAAATTTAATTTGTATTTGTTTACAAATTGTGTTTTATGATTGTTGTTGCTGATCTTTCCATAATATTTTTATTTTGAAATTTAACTGCACATAACCCCAAAATCTTGACGTTTGGACAAGTTGTTTACAACTTTTGACTATAGATTTAAATTCGAACAATAATAGTATAGAATTAAGTAATTAAGCAAAACTTTATACGATTTGACTAAAACTTATATATAAAGTGAAAAAATATAAGAAATTCAATTAAACTTAAGTAATAATTTGTACCAATTCTTGAAGAGAAAAGCCAATTAAAATTACAAAATGAAAGATATTGTAACTAAAAATAAAATGTTGCAGAAGTATTAATTAATGAATTTATTATTTAATATCTGCGTTTGTAGAGATATCCTTGAAGAGTAAAAAGAGGAACTAAAATAAAATACCTAGCAATAAAAACAACGATTTATGTATCAACGGGCTGAGGCTTCAAAAGAATCTAGTCCAGTAAAAATACGCCAAGTGCAATACCCAAAATAGAAGACACGAGTTTGTGTAATGCTATGTTAAGATTTTTTTTGTAAAACTCGTCCACCGAAGCACACGAGAATTGCAGTTATACTAATAGAAATATCAAAAAAATATGATTTTTGTTATTATATCGATATAAAATAATTTAACAGTTGTGTATTCTTGGATTAATAATTTATAGAAGATTTGTAAACATTTTTTTAAAAATATATATGATGAAATTTGTTGTATTTGCATTGAGGATAAAAGAAGTTTTTTAAAATGCTATAGAAATATGGAAAAATGTGTTTTATATTAACAAAAAATATAATTTATTTAAATCCAGCGTTTCTCAACATTTCCACCAAAGTTGTACTGCGATCTAATTGATATTTAATCAGTTCCTCGCGAAATGACAGCTGTCAATATATGTCAAAGTAGACAGCTGTCATTGTCAAACCTTAGGTGTTTAATTAAATAATGTTACAAAATAAACAGAGCACGTTTGAAAGAGTTTCATTTTTATTGATTTTCATTACAATGTACCTCTTGTAGGCTATCAAAATGTATTTATTGTATGCAGATTTCGTGGTACGGTAAAACGTTACGTGTAATTTGCATACGCTTTTTACACAATTACGTTCGCATTTCGTCGAAGTCCGTGCATTGATTATCCAAATGAGGTGCTGTTCATTCAATTCCAGAGCGAAATAAATGCATGTTTAAACGTTGGACTCTAAACTCCAATAACATCGAATGAAAAGAGTTGGACTTAGTTAATTTATATAAAATCTATATGTATTTACTTTGATCAACACGCTAATCTTAGTGTATATGATTTTCACTTCATTATCAATTTTCGCAATTATCTATCATAGCACGTTACTCTATTTGCATTTTGGCACGCTTTTATTGCGAAGTTGCTGATAACCTCTACAGCGTTCTCAACTGAAAGATATTGGTGTAGTCTTTTATTGATATACTCTGATTACACTGTAAATTTTCCTCTCGCGGATTTTGGAAGAAATGTTGCAATCTTTTGATGTTGCTGCTGTTTCCCAATATTAAATGGCATTAAATACTCGAGCATTTGGAAATAGCAAATTCCGAAAGAATCTGGGATAAAAATAAAATAAACATAACTCATATCTAATCCATAGAAGACTTGTATAAATAGGCGTGTGCACAAACAATTTTATATAGATATTTATTCACAATTTACTATTAATAAAATTAAATATTTTTTATTAAAACAACACAGTTTTAATTATAAATAATACACCCAAACCTCGCTCTTTACACGGCATTTCGTTCTTCAATTAAAGCACGTTTTCGATTTATGCATTTTGAATGATAAATCATGTTACATATTTAACAAATTTGGAACCGATCCCATTGAATTTGTATTAGAATAATTGATTCCTTATACGGCTTTTCGCTTTGCGGCCAAATTTCGTGGAACGTATCTAGGCCGTAAAGCGAGGTATGTGT
This sequence comes from Nicrophorus investigator, assembly GCA_963457615.1. Taxonomy (NCBI): domain Eukaryota; kingdom Metazoa; phylum Arthropoda; class Insecta; order Coleoptera; family Silphidae; genus Nicrophorus; species Nicrophorus investigator. Next base: position 6,977,396 of record OY735142.1, on the reverse strand, counting down.
TTACTATAATAATAAGGTTTTTGGTTTCAATGCTTAGTAATTTATTTGTGAGAAGCATATTTGTTTTTTTCGCTCCTTTAATCGATGATAACAATAGATAGTATTGAGTAACGTGAAAGATTTTTAAGGGCCGCAAGGCAAATATTTGCTTGGCTATGATTAGATTAAGGTGATTTGTTTGTTTGTTTTGACTGTATTATTTGTTTGTGGTTTCGAATTGAAGTGAAATTCAGTGGAGCATTTTTAAAGGCGTCGTCTACCTGCTGCTCGATTCTTTCCAAGTAATTGGCTTGTAATATAAATACTCGTCAAGTACTTATCCAATTAGACTATCTCAAGTACAAGTAAATTGTGCAATTGCAATTTGCAAAATGCTTGGATTTGATGTTGGTGCAAATTAAATATTAATTTTCTTGCAAGTACAAGATTCTTAAATTTTATGCGTATATCGTAGTTGAGTTTGATTTTAGTACATGTTTCTTCCACTTTTCTCATATAAGCAAGTAGATTCTTAAGTTGTTTGTTTAATTATTCAAAATTTACAAGACTAAGCACAATTTTTGCATTTAAGTAATTTGTCAGTATATTATTTGTAAGTCATTACAATTTAGCCTATCCCCCGATTTCTTGTACATAAATTATTAATTTTATTTATTATTTGCAATTTACTTCTTCAGTTACGTATCTATTTCTGCCTCAATTCAACTTCTATCGGATTTATGTGATACCGGCGACTATAGTGAATGCGTTTTGAAGCAATTTTGAGTGCGCTACTTGATACTTGTCAAGTTATTTGATATTAGTATTGTGGTGTGTAGACACCTTTGGAAGGAATAAGAAGAAGCGTGTAATGATTAGGTTGTAGGTGTAGGTTTGGTTGCGGAGTGTTAAGGCGCAAGCGCATCGCGATGTCCGGACGGGCGTCGCAATGCGTGAATGGTTATGTTGTTTAATGGATTATAGAATATGTAAAATAAATGTTTGTAAGAGGAAAGGATGTAAATAATGTTTGTAAAGGTTGCTGGATGTATGCGTGCGTGAATGGGTGATGTGTCGTAACGTCGGAGTCTCCTTTATCAGCTCCGTTATCAACCTTGGAGTATCGAGTGCGATCGCGTCGGTAGCGACCGGGCGCAATAGAGTGCAGTAATGTCGCGAGCGAACTATTTTAGTACGAATTGATTGTGGTGGTCTTAATAGAACCTCGTGTGTTATTTATGCAGCTTTGCTGGATCGCTGGTGCGATTCTCTCGTTCGTCTGGTATTATCGTGCAGTGGTGTTTTCCACCACTGGTTAAAGTCTTCAAAATTCCGCGCTCAATTTATAATTTTAGTGATAGTGACAGTGAGATGAGTTATAAGGACCGAGGCTCACCGATACTCCTAGAAAGTGGCTTAAAATCGTTCCTGAGCCATCCGGGACATAATTACCCCCTAATAAATGGTAAGCCGAACGAGGAAAAGCGAGCCCTAATACCCTCCTCCCGGTGCCGCATATATTGGCATTATTTAAAGAGCGTTTTTACCCAGCCAATTCGCAAAATCCCACAGACCGGAACTTGCGCATTCAAAATCTGCACCAATCCATCCTCCGCATCTAACCCTCCTTTAAAATCGAACTGCACCGGTAGATGATATACTACCCCTCCTACATTCATTTAATATTTATTAGGCATACCCTCGTGCACTCCCACCACCCATAGAGTTGCTGCCCTTCTAGGGGAAACGACCACCATGGTGGGGCTGGTCTTCACGAATCTCCACCCATACAAACCCCAAACAAATCCAAATCTGAACCCATCGAACCCCACCATAATACCATAATATCCTGAGTACCATTAATTTACAACAATAACAGAACTAATAATTAGTCCGCTATTTACATGCCAAATAATAGGAAATTAGAGTCACATGGTTTTTAATGTTGCGGACGCATGCGCACGGGCTGCCCACCGTAGCCTGTGTATAACCTAGACTAGAAATATAATTAAGTTGTTAAAATAATAGCTCCAAAAACTCGTGTTTGAACTATTTTAGAGACGAGCATACGAGTGTTATTTTTACTAGTCTCATGACGTCTGAACTTTATCAACGGCCTTGCCGTGATGTCTTCAAAAGTATACAAGAAGCTTGCTCGTTCGTTCGCAGCATTCAGAGGAACCAATCGAAAAACGCGGTCACGCACCGAATTCCTCCCTTTCAAAAATAAATAAATAAATGCACCCCTAATCCACTGACCACTGTTGACCATTGTTGTCGGTCGTGCATATGCAAAAAGTTCATCCGCATTTCATTGGCACTTACACTTTACAAGCTGACATTTAGTGCGAGGTGTACTAAAATATGACTTTGACTTAAAGATTGGCAAAGATTAGGTCACATGAGTTACAAAAATAACGGCCGGCCGTCCTATAAATAGTTTTACAATTATTTTATCATAAACTCCTCCAAAAGCGAATGGGCATTAACGGTGCGTTGATACGCTTCAAATTAGAACCGAATCTTCTTCGCTTCGAATGAAAAAACTACCATAATACATATACGACGACTCACATAAAACCCGATTATTTCTGCTGCACACCCGTAAAAAAGAGCCAGGAGAATTCTACAACGTAGAGAGGCGATTTTTTGCCGCCCGTTTCTTTCCATTACATTGATAATCCATAATGTTAAAATACGTGCGCCATACAACAGACACGATACATTCTCAAGTGTTTTCCGTGAAGAATCACCAAAGATGTTCAATCCGAATTGGCTCAGCTCTATCAACCAATATTACTTGTGGTTGAATTATGCAGCAGGTAACATACAAATTACATTATATACATATTCAACGCTTTTTTAAAAAAAAGTTGTTTACTTAAAAATGCCCAATACTTTGACTCGATGCATTCGAAAAGAAATTAGTCTTGAGACCTATATTTGCTCAACTCTTTAACGTATGCATAATAATTTTACGTTCTCTACAAGTACAGTTTTTTTCTTCTTTCCACGTATCTTTCTCTCGCTCGCTCCACTGATGAGGCGAGACAAAAAAAATTGTACGACGACGACGACGAAACCTAGTGGTTTTATACTTTGTATCTATTATCTCTCCAGAAACAGTTTATCACGCTTCAGTTTACTTATGTCGTTACCTCTCATTCTTATCTGAGATTTATTTATACATTATTTAACTGCTTATTAACTAAACACGAACGTATCGGAAGGTACAAGAACTGGAATTGAGCAATCCCAAACCAAACTTAATTATTACTTTATTTATTTTCGTGTCCAGTGTGAAGAAATAATCTATACGAATACTACTATTACTACTACTACTACTATTCTAAGTCTCTCTGTGCAAGGTTAAACTTTTAGACCTCGAGACGTGAATCTGGGCAATGAATATTCCAATAAAATTCGACACCGATTATGAAATTACCGAAGTCATTATTTCAATCCGATAGTAACCTCATTGTGAACGCGTTTCTTCACGTCTTATCTTTCTGCTCCGCCTCTACGCAAAGGACGTCGTGTCACATTGAACGACGCTATTAATTGAGAATTTTCATTACTAATTAACCGCTTCACATTTCTCTCTCAATGTTTAACCAATTTCAACATCTGGAACACAACTAAAGCTTAATTCCTCTATTTTATATTACAGTTTGAATACATACACGACAATACACTTAAAATAGCAAATAACATGATCAAAGCAAAACAATACATCAAGTTTCCAATTAATTTTTATTTTGCTATCATCATTAATTATAAATAAACGTTTTAAAAATCATTTGATTTACTTCATATTTCTCACTTAAGCTTAATTAATTCCCAACAGTTTTAGGAAGTTTACAAATATGGCTATCAGACAATTCGACTTTAACAAATTTGATTTATGAAGCTAAAACTAACACACAAAAGAAACATGTAAAACTCCTTTGATTGCATGGAATTAAAGTCTATAGTAAATCAGCAGACCTTTGATCACTGTCTGCGTTCGAATTTCATTTATTTTTACCAATAATTGCAATAACAACTCGGAAATTATTGATGCAATAAATTAAGTTTTATTATTTATTATATAGCAAACGAAAACTTTAATTACTTTTCACATCCAATCAAATATTTGCCGACAGTTCAGTTAAAAAAATCACAAATTTACAAAATATTTATAGTAAAATAAAAATTTTTAGAATTATCTGAAGAACGGCCGTTGGACAATGACAAACAAAATGTAATTGTTGATATTTCAAGGTAATTTATTTGAATTAATCAACATTATTCTTCTTATATTAATATTTTTTTAAGGTATTTCATACTTTTTGATCAATTTTGCATTAAAATCCTTCTAGAAATATTCCATAATAATGTGGTTTTATTGATTGTTGTTAATTTTATAATTTTAAGCAAGTAATAACTTATTTAATGATTTTTTTTTTGTGATTCAATTAAACTATTTTAATAAGAATCAAATAGAATTATATGAAAGATCAAGTGCGAACTATGCAAATATTCCATTATTTTATTTCCATGACGATAAACGAATTTGTAATTTAAATAACTTTTGTCGGGTTTTGCAAAACACGTTCCCATTTATTGTGTTCAAGTCTCGGGGAAACTCCGATGCACGTAAAATAGAATCATCATCATCATGTAAGTAAATAATGTAACGTAATTTCCATGATCGAAATACCACAAGAATAACCATTTTCATAGAATTAAGGTTAAAAAATATATTTTATTATGTTTATAAAATTATTTCTGTTTAAATTGCAATGTTTTTGTGAATAAATATATTTTTATGGACTAGAAAACAAACATTTAGAATTTCTAAATGTAAGCGCCCTTCGAGTCGAATATCTTAAAGAGCCCAAATATTTAATTTTTGACACGGTAATCAGCGTATTCATAACTTAGGTAAATTTGTCATGCGCCACTGGTTGGCAACGCGCGATAATAAAACTTTATGCACTATAAATGTTTTGGCAGGACGATTCTCTTCATATATTATGATTTCTTTTTTGTCTCTTACAAACGGTCGTTGCAACTAATTGCATTCAGCTACATTTCTTTAATGCGTATTAAATGATTGATTTCGTTGTTGATTATTCGAGAAAATGCATTTGGTTTAAGTGGAAAATCTTGCATTCGATTTTGTGTATATTTATCGATATGGTTTAAAGTTTACTATATATATATATATATATTTATGTCATCTAATCTTAAAAAAAAGGCCTCGATGATATCAGAGGCCAGACATACACGAAAATCACCGATAATGAAATTTAGCAATGAGACGCTCACTCTCCACCAAATTCGATTCGGCCTTTCGCCTCAATTCTTATATTAGAGCCTTAACCATCATTATATCAAACAAAAATTTCTCTGAAGATGAAGGATATGATGAAGAGAATTGAAAAACTTATTATTATATTATTATTATTATTTTATCTCAGATTTCATAATCGATTAGAAAAGTTTTTTTTTTTTCTATATTATCATCCATTCGGAGTGGGGATCTATTAACGATTTCTTAATTAATGTTCGAAGGCTGAACAGATTACGAACGCGCATGTCACTTAACTTGAACTTTGGCAAACGCCGTCCGTTCGTATCATCGTTCAAATTGATTTTTGCATTTTATTGTAATATTGTATAAAAATTGTATTCGCATGCTTACAAACAGAATATTCTACAAAGTTAATTCGTTTTATTCTAATTTTGACGCTGCAAAGTCAGTTTGTTTAATAATTATGTATTACAACGATAATTCATAATTTTGGAGCAGAAATGTTAGTTTTTTTAAAATAATTAATTTGGAGTTACAAAGTTATTTCGTTTTATTCATTTCTTGTATATATAAAATTATTTCATTTTTGTACTAATTTTGAAGCTGCAAAGTTTGTTTGTTCAATAATTTTGGAGCAAAAATGTTAGTTTTTTTTATAATTATGGAGTTACAAAGTTATTTCGTTTTGGAGATCCAAATTTTTTTTATTTTTATACCAATTTTGGAGCTACAAAGTTTGTTTGTATCATAAATAATTTGGAGTTACAAAGTGATTTATCTTCTACAAGTTATTTCATTTTTGTACTAATTTTGAAGATGCAAAGTTTGTTTGTTCAAAAATTATGAATAACAACGTTAATTCATAATTTTGGAGCAAAATTGTTAGTTTCTTTTTATAATTATGGAGTTACAAAGATATTTCGTTTTGGAGATCCAATTTTTTTAAATTTTTATACCAATTTTGGAGCTACAAAGTTTGTTTGTATCATAAATAATTTGGAGTTACAAAGTCATTTATCTTCTACAAAGTTATTTCATTTTTGTACTAATTTTGAAGCTGCAAAATTTGTTTGTTTAATAATTATTAATAACAAAATATTTATTTTTTTTTTCGTAACAAATTTGGAGTTACAAAGTTATTTCGTGTTATACAAATTTAAGAGATTTAAAGTTTATTCATTTTTATACTAATTTTGGAGCTATAAAGTTAGTTTGTTTCATAATTATTGTGATTTATTTCATTTTGTACAAATTTTGCAGATACAAAGTTTTTTAATTTTTTTGTACCTATTTTGGAGCTACAAATATTAGTTAATTTCATAATTAATTTGGGCTACACAATTATTTCGTATTTTACAAATATTTTTCTCATTTTAGAACTACACAGTTTTTTTTGATTTTTGCACTCATTTTTGGAGCTATAAAGTTAGTTTATTTCATAATTATTTTGGAGTTAAAAATGTATTTGTTCAAATTTTTTAACTACAATCGATTTTATTTTTGTACTCATAACTTACAAGCTTATTTAATATTACCACATATCTTGGAGCTTCAAAATTATTTCATTTTTGTATTAATTTTGGAGTTACAAAGTTATTTAATATTTGTACTAAATTTTGGAGCTATAATTCTAGTTTGTTTCATAATTATTTTGGAACTACGAAATTATTTAGTTTTCTACAAATTTTTAAGCTTCAAATTTATTTCGTTTATTAATTTTATTGAAGCTTCAAAGTTTTTTCAATTTTGTACAAATTTTGGAGCTACAAATGTATTTACATTTGTACAAGTTTCAAAACATCAAAATAATTTAATTTTTGTACTAATTTTGGAGCTACAAATTTATTTACTTTGTATAAATTTGGGATCTACAAAGTTATTTCAATTTTATACTAATTTTGGAGCTACAAATATATTTAATTTTGTACAAGTTTCGGAACAACAAAATAATTTAATTTTTGGTACACATTTGGGAACTACAAAGTTACTTTGTGTATTAAATTTATTGGAGCTACAAAGTTATTAAATTTTTGTACTAATTTTGGAGCTACAAAATTATTTACTTTGTATAAATTTCGGATCTACAAAGTTATTTCAATTTTACACTTTTTTTGGAGCTACAAATATATTTAGTTTTGTACAATTTTTGGAACAACAAAATAATTTAATTTTTGATTCAAATTTTGGAGCTATAAAGTAATTTCATTTTTGTACAAGTTTTGGGGCTACAAAGTTAGTTAATTGTTGTACTAATTTTGAAGTTACAAAATTAGTTTGTTTCCTAATCATTTTTGGTACAAAATTATTTAGTTTTTATATTTAGTTTCTTTTCAACATATTCTGTGACAGTATTACATTTTTACATTTATTTTTATTGATTTAAATTTTGGATTAATTTTATAGCTACAAATTTATTTAATGTTTCTATAATTAAAAAGTTATTTCGGTTTCATAATAATTTTAGAGCTTCTATTTTTATATCCATTTTGTGACGACAAAGTTCTTTAGTTTTTATACTTATTTTATTGTTTTCGTTTCGAAGTTACACCGATTTTATAGCGTCACGAATGACGATGATGAATTCAAAGGATAAAAAAAAAGTAGTCCAAACGCACCTCACGAATACGCAACATACAGGTTTTCCAAAACCGAATCAATTCAGCCTTTTGGTTATTTCTTATATATAAAAATCTCAACGAATCCACTTTCACTTATATTAATATTTATTTAAAAAAAAAAACAGATAGATAATGTTGAGGTGAAATGTATATGAAAATAAGCAAGTGGTCATCCGATATTATTTATCCGCTGATAATCGCCAAATGTTTGTGTAAACTAACCGACCGAAAGCAAAAATAATCGAAGAAGATGAAAAAGCGCATATCATAAACCAGATTATGAGCGTGGCGTGTAAATAAATATGTTGATAAACCTTAGCGAGTAGTTAGTTACATTTGGAAACTCCTCAATTTTGAGACCCACATGATTAACCTTCGATAAGTAGAAGACTTTGAACCCGAATTATTCATGGCTAGGTGCTGTGCGCTGTGGTCTACTACATTCAATACACAACAATGATTTAACATTTTTTTTGTTGAAAAATTTTCTATTCCATTCGATAAAAGACTTCAGATTTTTAGCTACATCATGCAAATACAAAATTTACCAAATTCCAGATTTACAATTGAGTTATAAATCATCATTTTTATTGATGTTTCGTTATCGCTTCAAAGGGCTTAAATTGGATTTACGTTATTTTCGTCAAGAAAAATAGAATAGAAACCCTAAAATAGAATGAAAAATACTGTCTGTTTCGGAGGTCGCCGTCAATATTTTTTTTATTCTCTCCTCTTCAAGAACATTTTTAAATTCCGCTTGCTTACTACACACGAAACTTATTCTTCGCGTTATACGAAACCATCGACCAAAGTGGCGACGTAGCGATTATCGTTCGCTAAAAACGCGAACGTTCGCTATTCCGAACACGCACAACAATATTTTTGTTTGTCTGTTGTCTCCTGTATCATCGTTAATATCTCTTGTATTTATATTTCGTTCTTCTCTTTCTCTCTTTTACGCACACACTCATTTCTTTACGTTTTTTTTGCTAGATTTTGTATTATTAGGAACGAAGCGTACTCGTCACGTGAAATATTTGAGCCTCCGCCAAAATCTATGGAGCAGGAGGATATTATCACATGTATTGAATGGTTATACGTATAAACCATCCATCCATCCGATAAACATGCTCCCAATACAATCGGTTCTTGATCCCTCAATAAATAACAAAATTACAAAAAAATCCTATTTTTAAAACTACTCTTCCCAATTTATTTTCTCTCCACAGCATGGATATTCATTAATAACATGCATTGAAAATACATGAAACATTCCCAACCGTTTTTCTAAAATTACCTGAAGACAATGACGAAACATTTAAAATCTATTTTCGAAGCGACAAAACCTAAATCACAAACTATCATCAAATTTCTCATCTTTAAAAAAAAAAAAATTATATCTACATATTATTGATTTCATCCTCTTAATAATTACGTCAGTAAGTAATTTATGTTTTCGTTCTGTCAGGACGAATCAACTGCGACACACGATGAGCCAGTCCTTTTCCCATCCTTCGGAATCTAAACATCAATTACTACATAAGCAAGTAAGATATCAGGAGTAAGAGTCGTGAAAATAGAGAAGGTCCGGTCCTGTGAATAATCTCCGAATGGGAGAAGAACCTATTTACTAATTTACGGGAAGATTTATCGTTCCATACGCTTAGACCAATTTTCTTATTAAGAGCCCTTGCGATAAAAAAGTTCTTTCTTTTATTGCCCGATGTCGTATATTTTTTTTTGGTGTTAAATTCTTCGAGAATTATTACAAAATTTGTTTTTTCATCGAAAAAAGATGCTCACACAATAACTAACATTTTTACCAAAACTTTAAGTAAGTTATTCATCAATCAATTAAATAATATGAATATAATTCAATATTGTTTGCTAAATACTTATTTTACCAAAGTAAAAATATTAAATATTTTTAAATTATCTGAGTTTTCTTAACTTATAAACTTAATAAAATAATAAACAAAGCTTTTAGTTTAAAAAGTGGTTTTGTAGTATAGGCATCCCAAATTGACTCAAAACGCTTTCTATTAGTATTGAGAAACTAGTATTAGTTACAAACTAATATTACAAAAATAAAATTGAAATAATTGAAACTATTCGTTTCATATTTTTTTAAAGTTAAGGGAATGAAATATGAGTGTGTACGCTTAAGGTTCTGGCATTGGGGAATTTCTAAAAATACTCCATCCCATTTATTTTAACTCCACCACAAAAAAAGCACTTTACTTACACCTTCGGCTTCTGCGAAGCCAATGGATTTCGTTAATTGAAAAATAACATAACGAGATCCAATTATAATTAACTTCCTAATTACCTATACAAAATTTGAAACAATTTTCTTTTTTGCTTAATTATATCTCTGAATTTGTAATTTTTTAAGTATTTCAGTTTTTATAAATATAACTTTGTGCAAACATGTGGTGTGCGTAAAATATGAATTAAACGCAGAATCATGTTAAAATATTGAATACATGATGGTATGTTAATTACAGTAATTATCGGTTCGTTAATTTAGTTAATAACTTACGTTTATTGGTAATGAATTAAGTAATAATTTAAAATAGCCGTAGAAATCTTTAATTCTTGTCGATTAAAATCTAAAATTACCATTTATATTAATGACCGGAGCGAATAGGCCCGAAGATATAAAGCCATTCGCGTATGGTTCAGTGAAATTTGAGAGTTTAGTTTAAAAAGAATTCATTTTACTTTATAGTCATTTATACTAAGTTAAAATGTATAGTTTTTTTTTAATTTACAAAATTTTTCAAATTTCTTTTAAAAACTTTAAATTTTTGTTATTGAAAAATAAATTGCTAAAATATTTGATAAAATTGAATCTTACCTTATTTTAGTGTGCATTCAATTCAGCAAAAAAAAGATTAGAATTCATTAAAATTAATTACAAAAATTACTTGAGATTCGAGAAATACTAAGAATTATGTTAAATAGTTTTCGTGGAGATTGACTTTGACAATCAACGATGAACTAATGACACTAATTTAATAAATAAACAAGTGACATTATTTATTTTTGGTGTATGCGGTTTGCCATGGAAACATACAAATAATTGATTAAAGGAAACTGTAAAACATTAAAAGAGAAAAACATGGAAACATGTGTTGACTTGGAACTTGAACCGGACATGAAATCAGAATTTAAGAGCAAAGTGCGATTAAAAAAAATACAGACGTATCAATAATTAATTGGAATGTTAATTGTAATGTTGCAAATTGCTTTATTTAAATTAATTAAAAATTATAAATTATGAGAAGCTTTAATTTTTGTAATTGTCTTTAATATGCAAATGTTTTGTGGGATGGAATTTATGATTATTTTGTTGATTTTTGTGGTTTGGAGAATTCCATAAAAATCTTAAGAATTTTAAATTAATATTGGTAATTTGCTTTCATATTTTGTACTGTTTCTTGAATATTGGTGGTCATCTGATTTTGTAGGAGGTACGGAGACTTGTGATTTCGTGTGTAGGCAACTATTTATCTAATTGGATTGTGATTTTGGTTGCATAAGATGTAACGTGATTGCGGAGCGGAATGATTTGAGTACACGGGAGTACAGGTGTCTGAGTCTGTGCACGATCCGAGCTGCCCCTTTTTGCAGCCCGCCTCGATGTGAACCATTTCGTTTGTGTTTCCATGGTATTTTGCCTCTTTTGCTTCACGCAGGAATTCGCATGACTAGGTTGGCGCAGAGCACGTGTCCCTTCACGTGCCCGTCGTCGATATTCCACAGCCACCTTGTTTTATTCCATCCAGCAACGCTGAAACAAAAGAAGGAAAAAGAAAAACAACGAAATCGTCCTCGCGTCTCCATGACGACAATTCCGGGATGGCTAAAATTCGGTCCATATTCTGCGTCCGTCGTCGCGCTCCGATGGTAACCAAAGATTATATTTCGTGAGCCGCTTTCTAAATGGAATGGAGCAAACTCTAGATCCGATGATTAAGCTCTCGGTCCGCAGAATTGGCCCAAAGTGTCCACGATGAAGAAAGTATCGGCCATAACCAACCAACCAACCACCGCGCAGCGCGGAGTTTAAAAACTTTTTAACATATGGTTTTAGGTCCGCGGAACTTAGACGCCTACATATAAATTTGTAACTTTCACTTTTATCGTTCTCAAGCGGAGAAATGGCAGGCACGAAATATGTGTAAGCTTACTGCATGTTACTTGATTCCGTCGTATTATTTCTTCTTTACTCTTTGCCATGATGCGGTGGTATTTCACATTTCGCAGATGGTCATGTTCGCTCGGATCCCGTTCGTCGTTTTTCCTATCTTTTTAAACATCATTCAATTCTGACGAGCCTTATCACATCTACGCTCTTCCTTCAACTACTCGACACACATTACCCAACGAAATGTTACTTCCTCAACATTATAAATGAATCTCATTAATCTCATACATTTTAATAGCATCTTCAATACTCGTAAATCTCGCAGTTTTCTTATTGTTTTCAATCCAAAACCAAATAGATTTACTTTCAATATTTCAATTTACCTATTACTACGCAAAGATACACTCTTTACCAGCATTCCCCAACATTTTTGTCATATACTTGTTTGCAAACCAATACTTTATAAGATTTTTGTTGTTGTTGCTTTTACGCATCATTAATAATTTAACATGAACCTATACAACCATAGCCAAATATTGTAAATTACTCGGTACTTGACAAACAACTTACGGCAAACATTAGTGGATTAACCATAACAATTTAAGACAGTATTTTCAAAATTTCTAAACTACTAAACATTATTTTAAATTACATTAAAAACTGCGAAATGCTCCATTTTGACAAACTAATCCTTTCCAATTTTTTTACTAAACCCAGGTTGAAGTTTAATGATTTACATTTTGTAAGTGTTGCTATTTATTGCGTCAGTATTTATAATAAAATATCAGTATGTATTAATATAAGTGGTCAGTATTAAAATATTTATAAATATTATAATTTATGAATAATTTTTGAAAAACCTAACATAAACAAAATACCACATATTATTATGTAGAAATTAAAATAAATTTTTGTAGAAAGTAAAAATTCGGATATTATTTTATGGTTTAAACTTGCTTATGACATAAATTGATGATGAAGATTCCATTTAGTATTTAGTTACCATCATGTTCGGAGTATAAGACGCACTCAGAAAATATGATTTTCGATTAAAGAAGATGCATTTTGTTGTCCGAAAATTGTGATACGTTTATTTATAGATTGAGATTCCAATTAGTTTTTTTTTTGGAGGAAATTTACCATCATGTTCGGTGTATAAGACGCACTCAGAAAATATGATTTTCTATTAAAGAAGATGCGTTTTGTTGTCCGAAAACTGTGGTACGTTTATTTATAGATTGAGATTCCAATTAGTTTTTTTTTTGGAGGAAATTTACCATCATGTTCGGTGTATAAGACGCACTCAGAAAATATGATTTTCGATTAAAGAAGATGCGTTTTGTTGTCCGAAAACTGTGGTACGTTTATTTATAGATTGAGATTCCAATTAGTTTTTTTTTGGAGGAAATTTACCATCATGTTCGGTGTATAAGACGCACTCAGAAAATATGATTTTCTATTAAAGAAGATGCGTTTTGTTGTCCGAAAATTATGATACGTTTATTTATAGATTGAGATTCCAATTAGTTTTTGTTTTTGGAGGAAAGTTACCATCATGTTCGGTGTATAAGACGCACTCAGAAAATATGATTTTCGATTAAAGAAGATGCGTTTTGTTGACCGAAAACTGTGGTACGTTTATTTATAGATTGATGAAGCACTTGCTATTCGTTTGCATTGAATATAAATAGTAATAATGGAATTGTGTGTGTGTGTGTGTTTGTGTATGTTTTGTTTATGGTAGCAAAGTGCGGGGTTTAATGTGTAAAATAATGTTCGTGTACATTTGTAATGCAATTTCACGCCACCAACCACGAGCAAGAGCACGTGTACGACACCGTGAATCTGGAATCCACGTGCGCTCCACGGTGCGGTGGTGGTAGCCGCCGTTTGCACCCCCTGACACACTCTCTCACTCGCCTCTCCTCTTCTCTATGGAAGTCACCCTCTTTGCAGTCGACTTGCCCAGTTTTTATTAATATCTCATCACATTCGGTTGATATGACCGAGCAGTGCATACGTTTCCAAACGTCGTAATCGTTTTGATAACAACCCCCTAAGCGAGGAAAGCTCTTCCCATCCAAACGGAGAAAAGAGAGGAAATCGCGTCGCGCCCGGCGAATCTTGCACGCCAAATTTCAATTTAAACTCTTCATCGGGCGTGTGAAAAATCGCGGGCCCATTTTGGCCTCGGGATAACTATGGATACTTCTCCATGAGCACGTCAGGGGTTGGCGCCTACCAAGGAAGACCGCCGCCCTACGACGATGCCAATTGCACACATCTTCCGCCCCAGATACCTCCCTGGACGCAGGACACGAGATCCTGGCACACGCCGCATCTAACACAGCATCAAACTACTGTACCCTTTAAGAAAACCATCCCACAAGGTATTTTATTATTTTCATTCAACAAACTTCCAACTAACATCATAAAATGAACACTAATCTTCTAACATTTATAAACTTTAACCAGAAATAAATAGATTCTAACTAAAATTAAAAAAGTTCGACAAAGCAAAAGGGCGATTATAAAATCTCAATAATTCATCACTTAAGAAATAATAAATATTAGAAATACAAAATATAAATAAATCATAATTATACAGAAACATTGACTTTTTAAAATCGCCCGTTTCTGTGCCCCACTCTATATATAAATTAAAGATAAACCAATTAAATTAAATAAACTTCATTTTTAATATTTTCATCTTCATCATAGAGTTATTGCTGCAATCTTATAGAATATAAATATTTTTTTGCATCTCATTATAAACCATTATTTAAGATAAACCATAATTTTTGTAATGCTTTAATTTCCAAAAAAAAAATATATTTATAATATAAAAATGATAGGTATTAAGACTAGATTGTAGAATTTAGGAGATTGCAGAAGGTAGGTGCCGTGTGTCGTGGAAGAGAAGAGAAGAATGGCAATCGGGCGAAGAGCTTTCACGAAATTGCCTCATATTGGAGCTCATCTAATTTTCATATCATTTCGTTATTCTCGAGGGTACATTACATTATCATTTATATTTTGATATTTACGTGGACACGTTATTCAAATGCACCCATTTCCAATACGCTGAGTGTCCTGTCCCCTAATGGCTTTTCCGCAATATTGCAATAAGATTACCATTATTCCGTGGCAGATTTTATTATCTCGCAAATTAATTTACTCGAAAGCCCCAGATTTTGTATTAGAATTTAATGATTGAAATTTGTAGACAAAGAAAATGATATTCTGCAAGTATTATAATACAAAAAAAAAAGTTCAATTTTACGAATAAAGTAAATGGAGAAATAATAGAAAGAAGTGTAACGATTGAACTAAATAAAAAGGTTAGAGGTCATCTGAATAACAATTTATAACACGTTTCGTACATAAATCAAACGGGAAACAAAGATGAACTATTTGAAGCTACAAGTTTATTTATTATTTAAACAAACAAAAAATAGGTCAATAGTACATTTCATAATTCACGTTCAATTCATGTTATTTTTTGAATTTTAATATAAACTTTTAGAAACTCTTAATTTTTTGATAATAATTAATTTAATTCATTTTATTATTATACTCTAATAGAAATAATATAATTTTAGAATTATTAAAAATTTTATTTTAAAACTGAAAAGTTTAATATTGATCCTCAAAAATGTATGAAATGAAATATTGAAAATTCAAAATATTTATTTATACTTTGGTTTGTTTTAAATTGTAATAATTGTTATTAAATTAATTTTATTTAGATTTTCTATATTTTATTCGAAGATATTGACAAGTATTTTAGATTTAAAAAGTGTTTATACTTAAGTTTTCTTATTATATTTTACATTTTCGAAAGAAATTTCCTTATACAATAAACATAACTATTAAGATTGATTGAAAAACCATAGTTTATTTATAATTTATGGGATTTATTCTAGATGTTTGTAATTTACTGTTAATTGCTAACAAAAACTAACAACATTAAAAATGATGCTTTGCAATATTATAGTACAGGTTGTAAACATTTAAGCAACTCTCCTTATTTAACTTTAATTATTTTTAATTAATATGATTTAGAGAAAAGTAAAAAATCATGATATTGAAGACTATTATCATAATAATAATTATTACTAAAAAATAGCATTAATTTAAAAAAAAAGTATTCATTATTTAATTGAAAAAAAATATGCCTACAAACATTTTTTTATCATATTTTGTAGGATTATATTCGAAAATTAACTATTTTTAAAATATAATTATATAAAAAATAATGTTTATAGTTATAATTTCTATAAAAAAATATCTAAAGAAGTGTAGACGATTATATTTGAAGAAGATGTATTTTCTTGGATAAATGAAGGACATAAAAATATAATGCAGCTAAAACACAGCTAAAATAATTTTCTTAAATTTAATTGAAAAATATCTACATAAAAAATGATCACATACTAATTTATTTATATAAAAATAATGTTTTTAATTTCTAATTTCTTTAAAAGTCTTAAGATAATGCGAATTTTGTAAGATAATATTAAAAAAAGAAGTATTTTCTTGGATAAATAAAAGACAACAAAAAAATATAAAGAAAAAATTCAGCTAAAATTATTTTCTTAAATTTAATTGAAAAATATCTACAAAAATTATCATCACATAATATTTTATTTATATAAAATATAATCTTTATATTTCTAATTTTTTAAAAAGTCTTAATATAAAGCGAATTTTGTAAGATTTCATTCAAATAAAATAAAGCAAAAAATTCAGCTAAAATTATTTTCATAAATTTGAAAGAAAAATGTCTAGAAAAAATGATCACCACATAATAATTTATTTATATAAAAAATAATGTTTATAATTTCTAATTTCATTAAAAGTCTTAAGATAAAGCGAATTTTGTAAGATTTTATTCAAAAAAGAAGTATTTTTTTGAATAAATGAAGGACAAATAAAATGAAGCAAAAACAATTCAGCTAAAAAAAAATTCTTAAATTTAATTGAGAAATGTCTACAAAAATGATCACCACATAATATTTTATTTATATAAGAAATAATGTTTAAATTCATAATTTCTTTATATAATAATGTTTATATTTATAATTTCTTTAAAGGACAAATAGAATAAAACAAAAAATTCTTCTAAAATATTTTTTTTAAATTAAAATTATTTATATAAAAATTTATATTTATTATTTCTTAAAAAAATATCTTAAGATAAAGTTTGTAAGTTTGTAAGATTATATTTGAAGATGTATTTTCTTAAAAATATAATGCAGCAAAAAATAGTTAAAATAATTTTCTTAAATTTAAATGAAAAATGTCTACATAAAAAATGATTACATATTAATTTGTTTATATAAAAAATAATGTTTATGTTCATAATTTCTTGAAAAGTCTTAAGATAATACGAATGTTGTAAGATTATCTACTAAAAATAAGTATTTTTTGGTTTAAAAATAAATTTAATTTATATATTACTATGAATTAAAAAATAACAGTTTATTTTGTATGATTATTTTCGAAAAATATTTTTTGGTAGAAAATTAATAAATAATAAAGCAGTTTTGTTTGGTACGGAAAAGAGTTTAATATGTACGCTATTAATATTAAATGTTTCGTAGGTGAAGAGTTTGAAGAAAGTGGATGTTGAAATAGGGAAGCGAACATAATTGATGTGCCAAAAAAAAAATGTATGATTATTTTTGAAAAATATTTTTTGGTAAAAGATTCATAAATAATAAAGCAGATTTGTTTGGTATCGAAAAGAGCTATGTTTAATATTAAATGTTTCGTACGTGAAGAGTTTTGAAGAAAGTCGATGTCGAAATAGTATTTAATTTTCGTATCATTATTTTTATGTTTGGTGGGGAAACGTACATAATTGGTGTGCCAAAAAATTAAAAAAGCGAAAGTGTAAGAGAAGAGAAGAGGACAATGGTTGTTAATTAATGAAGGAAAGATGCGACAATGAATGCGTGTGTTTTGGTGTGCACGCGAGAGAGTGAGGGAGAGAGAGTGTTTGTGTATACGAGTAGGCACACACATATACACGAGCACATGCAAGACAATACGGAGCACCTTCCGGCATTTGCGAAACATGATCAGATCCCCACCTATCCGTTCAAAATACCGTGATAGAGGAATAGAGGTGTGTGGCCCATTCACTCGCGGGAGTCTCCAATCAGTTGCTATTCTTCCGGCTCGGTGATATGGCTGCAATTTAGCATGTTAATTTAAGTATATGATTTAGTAGTATAAATATATATACGACGACGACAACATGAGTTTTGTGGTACCTGTGAAAGAATCTCTAATGGAATATCAGTTACCGCCGCCAGTGTCCGCTCCGAATGTCGGAGCCCATCAAGTACCGGTCGGCGTCATGCAGGGTACTCTTACCCACGTGCAAGCCCAAGATGACTCGAGCAGATGGACCCAGTACCAGCAGCTCTGGAGGCAACATGTTTACATAAACGGTACGACCCTCCTCCACCACCAACAAAAAACAACAATTACAAACATTTCCTAAAAGCTATTAAATTGAAGAAGGTTTACATCAAATAAATTATCAACCCAAAACTCTCAAACAATAATTCTTTATTTAATTCGAACGTAATGAATGCACCACAATGAAAACGATCACGTGACTCCATCGTCCTTCAAAACTCATCACAAAACCATACGTTTTTTTTTCCTCCTTATTTTTTTTGTTGTTGTATTTCCGAACACATCAGAAACGAAGGGTTTCCTCCGAATCCGCAAATGTGTACGTAATACCTCCTCAACCCCGCTCACTTACCTAAACACATTAATAACGTCGATTAATAAACAAGCGTCGTCCACCCTTAATCGGCTCACCAAACTGTATGTTTGTAGCCTCGGCTTAATTAGCGATAAACAATATTCGACCTTCGCATCTTCCAATTCAAATGCGTTTGCGATTAATCGAGTTTTTTTTTATATACATATAATTTTGTGGCAACACGACAATGAGAGGTGTGTTTATTATGATAATGGGCAATTTGGGTCCGATGCTATTTACATGAATCAGTGACTCCGCTCGCCCGAAATTGCATTATCAAACATACATACAAAACACGAATAAATGAAACGTACACGCCTCAACCATTCATCTTCAAAATTAATTAAAATTCAATCAATCTTCAATTATTCATTAATCCATAATTCAGACAATTTCTGTTTCTTTTTCACTCAATTTATATTAATAATTTAACAATTCATATAAATTATCACAAAAATTAAAAATAATATTTCTATTTTATTTAATATTACTTAATAACTTTATAATATACTGAAAAATTCAATAATTCATCTAATTTTTTTTAATGATTTAATTTATTTTCACACAAGAATATTTGTGTTTCATTTAATATTGCTATTTCACTTATTAATAAATCAATTTATAAAAATATCATAAAATAATTCATCTAAATTATAACGAAAAATACAAAAAAAAATTATCTAAAATATCATTTAATTTTAATTATTAGATTTTTACAAATTTTTGAACAATTTAATTTCTTTTTCACACAAAAAATATTTGTGTTTCATTTAATATAATTTCTATTTCACTTATAAACAAATCAATTTATAAAAATCTCATAAAATAATTCAATAATTCATCTAAATTATAACGAAAAATACAAAAAATATTTTTTTTATATAAAATATAATTTAATTTTAATTATTACAATTTTACAATTTTTTTAAACGATTTAATTTCTTTTTCACACTAGAATATTTGTGTTTCATTTAATATAATTTCTATTTCACTTATTAACAAATCAATTTATAAAAATCCCATTCAATAATTCATCTAAATTACCATAAAAATAAAAAAATCTATACTTACATCAAATAACACAAACATACAAATTTAATTATAATTTTCATTTTTACATAATATTTCTAAATTATAAAATACTCATCAAATAATTTAACAATTCTTCAAAATTACCACTAAACTAACAAAAATCTACACTTACATCAAATAACACACAGATAAAAAAAAATTTACATCATTTCAATCAATTTACTTACTTTTTCACATAATAATTAAAATAAATTACAAAACAAACAATAATCTATACTTACAACAAATATCTTAAAGATACAAATTTAATTACATTTTTACATCACTTTTTCTGTTTCATTTAATATAAATTCTATATGACTTAATAACAAATCAATTTATAATTTGCTCATAAAATTATTCAACAATTCATCTAAATTTTTACAAAGAAAATATTTGTAAATGTTTCATAGAATAAAATTTATTTTTAATTACATTACTTCTGTTTTTTAAATTAATTTTACCTTAATTTGCTTAAAATCATTAAATCTTTCACGAATCAATTTCTAATATTCTCTTCAAATAATTTCATCATCTCTTCTCTTCCAAGTAATATTTTCTCCTTCATTTAATAAGAAATAATACTTAATTTTCCGTATTTTTTGCTTTTGAATCACTAAAATGTTAAATTGTAAATTTGTATAAACTAAACATAATAATAAATTTTATTTACTGAAAATATTTAAGTTTAAAAAATTAAATATTCTACAATTTCTAGAAAATAATTTTATAAATTAGATTTACAGAAATGAACAATTTTTTCGACTATTTATAACCAACAGAATCAGAATTTACAGAAAATTGAAAAATTGTTCAAGAAAAAATTTAAAATAAAATAATAATTTTTTAAAAATTTTGATGATTAATCTTTAAAAAAATATAGAATAATTAAATTTCAAATAATATTAATTATTTGATGTCGGAAGATGAAAGCGAATTTGAGTCATGTGCTGCAAAGTTTCCATGGTAATCTAATTGTTTATTTCTAGGAAAATGCACACTCAAAGCCTCAAAGTCAGGAAAAAAACACATTATTCAGAATTATTTATTTATTTTTTTTGTTGTGTTGGATTAGACAGAAAACGAGATTTTATTTTTCATTCCTTACATGATGAGATCAAGATGCACCTCGATAGAGACGTGATCGTCGCGCGATATTCCGGACACGAAGCGATAGTTAAAATGTGTGGTCTGATGATCTCGACTGAATGTTTTTCGTAGTTCAGGAAAAGTAGGAACAACAAGGGAATCGATCGAAAGATATCTTCTACGTGTCCGCAATAAAGAGCAAACGATTTAAGTACTCTCCCTCCTCACGAGGAGAAGAAGTACGCGAGAATTTGCATAATGTATTCCACTTTTGTACTTGATCTACAGACAAGTTCTATATATATTTATATACACTTAAGTCTTAATAACATCGCGAATTCCTGGAAAAAAAAATCGAATGCACGACATTTGGAACGCAATTTGAATTCTCGTTTTTGCAATTATTACTGGATGATCTATTTGCTATTTAAAAACATTTATAACTTTAATAATATTTAGTTACAAAATAGTTACTCACTTTATCAAACTTTACTTAAGTCGCATTTTATTGAGTCAACTATAAAATTTGATCAATAAATATAAACGAGACGTAAATACATTCTTGTACAAAAAGTTCTGAAAACAATAAATTTTAAGTAACTATTGTTCGACTATCGCAGGAATTTGAATTGGACTACAATAATAATAATAAAGCATTTGAACGTCGGGATTTCAGAAATAAACGCATCGGAATGCGTTCGAAATAAAATTGAATAAATGCCTTGATTCGAGTTTCAAGCTGCGCTATTAACTGCAGAGATAAAGGTTGATTTCTCAATTTGATATTTTTCTATGAATTTGTATAATTGGAATAAATAATATTATTTATAAAAATTGTAGAAAAAATGATTTAAAATATTTTTTTTATTATTTTCCGTTTAGTTTTGAGGAAGTGTATTTCTATCGATTCATTTGAAAAAATCAACGATCGAAACGCCCCGTATAAGGTTTATGGTGGTGTGTACGTGTGCGTATGCAGGCGTGTGTTTCTTTTCCAAGTCGAAACCGATTAATTAATCTCTGAGGAGGCACCAAAACCGGCGAAGAACAAGAAAGTTTCTTCCCCTGCAACGAAATCGAAACAGAAATTGAAAAGAGCAAAATGTGATGATGTAACGTTTGTGTGCAGCGAAAATTAAAGAAAATGAATCAAATAAAAGTAGAAAGTATTTTTGCAGATTTGTGTGATTAGAAAATGGTAATATTTGCGTGATTGGTTTGGAAAATGTGGATATTTTGGATGAATGAAAAGGAGAAGTGAGATACGAAATTATGTTCTAATCCCGGAAGAGTACGTTTGCGAGCGGAGAAAGTGTTTGGTTCTTACTCTGGTAACGTGGAATCGGTCTGTGGGACGCAGACGGCGGATTGCGAAACTCCTACGTACTAATGTCACGCATTTACCAAGAGGTTTACCTGCGCATTTTTTAAGTTTAAAAAAGGAATAATTTTTATTTGCAGCTTTAAATGGAATATTTTCGTTCTTCGTGAAGGAAGAATAATTGAGAAATGTTTAATCGCAGCAACGAAAAATAATAATAATAGAATAGAATACAATGCGATATTATTTTTGCTGCAAGTGTAATTTATGTATTCTTCGCAATAACAACAATAACATCAATCGTAATAACAAATTGCATGTGATTCTTCGAATTCATTACAGGAAGTGTATGATTAGAAACATCCTTACGAAGCGGCGACATGAAATAGCACCGAAACCCATTTGATTATCGAAAGCTGCTGGCATTGGATGCAAATTGAAAATGTTTTCAATGATTTGTTTATAAAAAAAAATCTATTCAGTTTTTTTTTCAACATAATTTTAATATTAATAATATGACGAGAATAAGAGTGAATCTGGACTCGGTTTCGTTTAATTGCACGGGCAATTGAATCTCGGAAGAGAAAACCGTTTCCCATTGGCTCCGAAATAATCGTGGATGAAAAAAGTAAAAGTTTATATGTGTATTATATTTGGCAAGCGCGAGGCGAGGCGGCGTTTTTAATGCCCCCCCATACACACACAGACAGGCTCATGTTTATTTTCGTACGAAGACACGGACCACTCCGTGATATTTGGGAACTTTCGCCTCGGCATTTCTTCCGGGCTTCTCTTTACCAAAAACCTCCAAACCAACCACCCCCACCACATTCGCACCACATAAATTAAACAATTTCGACAAAGTAAAAGTGAACACGCCGCTTTTCTTTTCGTTGCTGCTGCTGCTGCTTATTATTATTTTTTATTTTTTTTTATGTTCACATTAAATGCGGTAGGTCAATCTCACTCTCTTTTCGTCCAACCAATTCTTTAGTTTTCAACAACCAAACAGCTTGAAAATACTTTTTTCAATTTAGCGTATTTCCATCATCAAAGTCTTCCAAAGACATTTTTGATCTCATCTTCAACAGTTTGAAAATAATATTTATATATATTTCTTTATTTATTTATCCAATCAATTATTTTATTCTCTTCACCAAACAGCTTGAAAATATTTATTTTCTATTTGACGTATTTCCATCATCAAAGATTTTTACTCTCTTCTTCAACAGTTTGAAAATAAAATTTTGAATTTCGCGCTTTTTCAATAATGGAAGTCCAATCCGTCATCCTTTTATATATTTCTTATTTATCCAATCAATTTTTTCATTCTCCACCAAATTACTTGAAAATATAATTTGAATTAGGCGCTTTTTAATCATCAATGACTTCAATCCTTTCCATCCATTTACTTATTTTGTTCACAACTTTAATAATTTGAAAATAAAATTTTGAATTTCCCGCTTTTCCATCAATGGATATTTCTCGATTTATCCAACTAATTATTTCATTCTCTTCACCAAATAGCTTGAAAATAAAATTTGAATTTAACGCGTTTTAATCATCAATGACTTCAATCCTTTCCATCCATTTACTAATTTTGTTCTCAACTTTAATAGTTTGAAAATAAAATTTTGAATTTGGCGCGTTTCCATCATCAAAGTGACTTTTATATTTTAAAATTTCACTATTCGAATTCCAAACTTACTTATTTTGTTGTCAAGTTGGAAATTTATAGTTTTCATTCTAAAACAAACGTCAATCATTCAAAATTTCTGCTTTAAAATTTTCAATTTTTGTCCTATCAGTCATTGAGAAATAATCTTTAATAGCTTGTATTTAAAATTTTGAATTTGTGCGCGTTTCCATCATCAAATGAACATAAAAATTTCTTTTTACATTTTTCTAGTTGAATTCCAAATTTGTTGTCAGCTTAAAAATAAAATTTGAATTTGGCGTATTTTCAATCCTCCAAAATTCTTTACATTTTTAATTTTTGCTCTAATCAGTTATTTATGATCTTCAAAATTTGAATTTGGCGCATTTCCATCATCAAAAGAAGATAAAATCTTTAAAAATTTCATTTCCTTTTTACATTTCTTTAGTCGAATTATAAATTACTATTTTGTTGTCAGTTTAAAAATAAAATTTTCCTTTTGGGTCCAATCACTTATTTATTTCTCATATTCAATCGCTCGAATTTAAAATTTTGAATTTGGCGCATTTTCATTTTGAAGGACTTCGATCCCTCAGCATTTCTATCATTATTTATTTTTGTTTTCGTCCAATTAATTATTTTTTTCCCATTACCAAACTGCTTATAAATAAAATTTTGAAATTGGCGCGTTTCCATCATTAATAGAGGTTTTTTATTCATGATATTTTTGTTGTTCATTCAACCAATCATTTCATTTTCTCAACACCAAATAGCTTGCAAATAAAATTTGAATTTGGCGCCTTCGATCCAGTTATATTTCTTTCTTTGATAATATTCTATTTTCATTCAAACCATTTTTAAGTTCTCATCTCCAAACTAGAAAATAAAATTTGAATTTGGCGCGTTTCAAGAACTTCTATCCTGCAACATTTATTTCGAAATTTAAATTTGGCGCGTTTCAAAAACGAATTTGCGAATCCTGCAACATTTCCATCAAATTTAAGTTTGGCGCGTTTCCAATATCGAAAGAATCCTTTAACATTTCTTCCGTGTTTTCGTGACATTTCTCTTTTCATCCAATCAATTATTTCGTTCCCATTTCTTGCAGCTCGAAAATCAAATTTGAATTTAAATCTCTTCGATTCTTCAGCATTTCTTTTTTCTCCCATCGATATTTCGGTCAACCATCCATCTTTAACCTTTTCGCAATCCGATTCGAAAGTGAATGCAAGCGATATACACCGATACGAAAATCACTTATTGTTCATGATTTCAGTCGATTTGCACCGCTGAACCAGTCCTCTCTTCACTTCCAAGTCAAAACGAAAGTGGTTACCACCGGTTATACCATATGACTGTTTGCACTTAGGAACTCTTAAACGAATTCGTACAAATCTACACAGAGGTGCGCCTTCCTCAAACACACATACAAACACGCTTTCTTGCATCTATATGAGTTTTGATTATTTCGGAAACTGCGCTGCAAAACTATCGCATTTCGAGCTACACTCGCTCAGGGATAACTGCTTTTTTTGCATGCTTCTTCTCTAGTCTTTCCTGCATCTATCGAACAGATCATCCAATAATTAAAGTATTTGCTTTTCGCGCGAAACGCGCATTTCGGAGATCGAAACCGGCTCCATCTAACAACAACAATAATAATAATAAACATGTTCACTAACCGAGTGTATATTTTCTTTTGTTCCAGGTGAGTTGATTAAGATTTAATGATCTTACGTAGCGTAGCGCATGCACATACACCGGCGCGTAAGTATATGAAAAATAAATCTTAAGTGATACAAAGCTGCCGTAATTATCTTAAATAATTAGTTACATCTTGTCCCAAGGAAAGAAATTTCGCGGAATAATTCAATTGTCTGTGTTTCGTTTTATATATATATACATTTTTATATTTTACCTTGTGATTACCAGCTAGAACAAACACCAGGAAACTGAAGTATTTTTCCAGCGTATAGAATTCTCTTCTCTCCATATGTTCTGCACATAAATTCACATATAACATGCACGAAACAATTACGAAATTATCAATTGGATAATCCGGAAAATTATTTCCTCTCAATTCATTAACAATAATAATAATTTCCTCGCAATTAATACAAACAATATCTAAGAAATGCTTCAGCAAATCACTCGCATTGGAAAATTTAATAATAGCAGTATTGTTCTTAAAATATTATTAAAAATAGGAATCCTTGGGTTTTCATCGATTTCCGTCTTCGCTAACTTTAAATTCAATTTCGCAGAAGACGTACCTGAACTTTAGACTCGTGCAAATAGGATTCGAGCGAGGAATAACACGATTTGCTAATTTTAATGCTCTTCCTGCGGACTGCCTCTCAATTAAGGCACGAATACATGAACAGAAAAAAAAATTCAAAACGTCAAAATGACATTACAAAAAATTATATGTTTTTGATCATTAGAAAAAAAAATACCAAGTAAACATTTGTTATCTATACAGACTAGACTTATCTTGTAATAATACTTGATACTTGACAAGTGTGAAGTAATGTAACATCAAAAATAGGTTATACAACTCAAATGTAACATCAAAATTTCGAGCATTATGCAAAAATACCTATTAATAATTTGTTATTTATAAAGCCTAGACTTATTTTGTGATAATACTTGATACTTGACAAGTGTTAAGTAATTAAAAATAGCAATCAAATAAGATTATACAACTCAAATGTAACATCAAAATGACAATACAAAAACTTCGAGCATTATGAAATAATATTTGTTATTTATACAGACCAGACTTATCTTGTGATAATACTTGATACTTGACAAGTGTTAAGGAATTAAAAACAACCATCAAGTAAGATTATACAACACAAATTAAAATGACGATACAAAAACTTCGAGCATTATGCAAAAATACTTCTTAATTATTTGTTGTTTATACAGACTTGACTTATCTTGTGATAATACTTGATACTTGACAAGTGTGATGTAATTAAAAGCAGCAACAAAACAATTTAAATCAATCTCTTCCTATGGACTGATTCTCAATTAAGGCACAAATAAATTATAACTCGGCTACAACACAAAAAAAAACTTTCGAAACGTCAAAATGACATTACAGAAAAAATATATTGCAACTTTGTTCTCTAGACTTACTTTGTTAATTGACAAATGAGAAGTAATTAAAAGCATCAATAAAATTGGATTATAATTTATAAACTAAGTACTTGATACTTGACAAGTATGATTATATAATGAAAGTTTACAAAAAAAAAATATAAAACGTCAATAAAGAATTCATGTATTTTCAATGCAACCTTGATTATTGCATTTAAAAGATTACTTATCAATTGACATTTATAAAATTTACATACTTGTTAAGTACTATTAACTTAAATCAAAATTAATTGTCGATAAAGAAAGTTCTTAGTGCATTATTTCCTTATTTTAATATTATCGTGATTGTAGTGGATTTTTTTTTTAAATAAAAAAAAATTAAGTCCTCTGGTAAAGTTTCTATTTGCGTTCGAGCGAAATTTTTGCGAAAATTGTTTTCGAAATTTGTTACCTCCGGCTAGCATGTTTATTTATGACTCCACTTTGTATGTATATATATTTAAAAAATTTCATTTCTGAATTATTATTTTATTTTACCACTTTGAAATTGAAAAAATAGATTAAACTTAAATAATTTAATAAAATTTTGCACCAATAGATGTTAAACATTAATTTAATTGTAATCAAAGCTAAAATTTAATATTTTTTAAATTTTAAATTCATATTTTTTTTATAATACAAGCAGTAAGTTTCTCATGTTATTAAATTATGAATCATCATCATAATAATAAAGGTACGTTGAGAAAAATAAATGTAAACAATTTAAGAGAATAAACCGAAATTTTGGTTCGTGTCTAAACAACGTTTCAGTCATTATTATTATATATTTTTTTATGTATATGTATACATAAGCAAATGCGAAATTACATTAGAGTTTTGAGACACACTCGCATCCAAGGACATTTTCATTATATAAAACTGCGAGTATGTTAAGAGAAATATAATTTCCTTTCGACTTGAATGGAATACCTAAAATTGTGTGAGAGAATAAAAAAAAATGCGCGATTACATGCAGAACGTAAACGCTCGTTCGATTTAATCGATTCCAACATGTACAAACTGCAAAGAAAATCAAATATACACAAAAAAATATATGTTTATTAATTATGTAATGATATCATCTTTGTTCACCCTATTTAGCAGCAGTAATATCATCTTTTTTTTTTATTAAGATAAATCATCCAATGCGTGATTTTGTGCAAATTATATTAGTTTATGTATTTGTATCATCAAGACAAGTATCACCTTTTGTAAACTGTCAAATAAGAAACAACATTGCTTAATTTTATAAGACTGATAAACAAAAATCACTATGGATACATCTAATTATCTAAACTAAATATACCATTCGTAAAATGTCAAAATAAAAATGACATATTGATAAACTGTCAAAAAAGAAACACCATTGGTTAATTGAAACAACTATTACCATGGAAACTTCTAATTATATAAAAATTGGCTTTAGTGACATATTGCTTACCTTACTACTTTTAGTGCCTTATTACATAATTTTTGTAAACTAACAAAATTGCTTCGGAAACTGAATCTAAATTGAATATTAGTTTTAGTGACATATTATTCAACTTTGACGTAAACTGTCAGAATCACCATTGCTTAATTTTATAAAATTTTCAATTATCAATTACCATGGAAACTTATAATTATCTAAGTTAAATATAGACTGTCAAAACAAAAATAACCATGGAAACATCTCATGATTTAAATGGAATATTAGTTTTAATAACATATTACTGTTTTTTTTTTGTAAACTGACAAACAAATATTACCATTGCTTAATTTTATAAAACTGTCAAACAATAATCATCATTGCTTATATTTATAAAATTGTCAAACAACAGTTACCATGGAAACTACTTATTATCAAAATTGGCTTTATTGCTAACTTTTGAAAAATGTCAAACAAGAAACACCATAGAAACGGCGATTTGTTTATTGATACAGCTGTAAAATAATTTTAATTGCAATTGCATAATATTTGTGAATCGAAATACGTGTAGTAAATTACAAACTGCATACGTTTATTGGCTTGTGTCTCGTTTGCGTTCGTCGATTGAGCGATAAATAGTTCACATATACGAACGTTTATTAATCGAACGTTTATGGAAAGCGGTTTTCCTGCTGTGCGCGAATTTCGGCGATCAGACCGAATTTCTCTATTTATCATATTAATTATGATTGCTTTCGATTTCGATGCATTTCAAATATTATGTTTATCGAGGGGTTCCGTATAATCGTTTCGCTAAAAACCCAGTAGTTTACTGCTGCGCGCACACACATATCCTCGTGTAGGAGAGACTTCCGTGAGAAAGGCTCGTTCGGAGAATCCACTTGGGAACGGCTTACATAAAAATATCATCTCGAATTTACCAAGAGAGGAAAAAAAAAACTACAAATATAATTTTCAACTTATTCGATATTGCATCATATTATAACATTCAATAAATTTATTTAAAAAAAAACTAACTATTTTCTATTATTTATAATAAATTCATATTAAAAAAATTTGTAAATAATCTCACATTTCAAAATTCATAATTTTTACTTCGAGTTGATTCTACTAGAAATATTTAAATAGTTTTCAAACTAATTATTTTTAGGATTGGCTTAGATAATCCATGATTTTCTTTAAACTTCTATAAAAAAATCTTAATTCATACATGATTTAGCAAAGCTTTTATACACAAATAGTTTATTTTAGTCACAAATGACTTTTCACTTGCATTTGGCATTTCCAGTTGAATCTTCGTAAATAATTGATTTTATTGTAAATTATCTTCCTTAGTTTATATGGATTTATTTAACTTTGCTCTTTAAAAATGCTTACAAAATTATTTCCTGATTCGAACATTAACTTAAAATAACAATTTCTCTATTAAAAAATTGAATTTCTTCATGTTTTTAAATAAATCTTAACAAAACGCAATTCAATCAAAGTTAATAAATTATGACGCTTTTATATTTACGTATGCAAATTGTTGCTTAGAAAACATCTTTCTATACTGAGTAATAATAATACAAGCATAGTAATAATTGACGTAGATATTTCTAAAAATAAAAACAATGTACTTAAACAAACAAAACAGAAAATATATGGGAAACTTTTGGTTTTCCTTTTCTAAGAAACAGTCATTTTACTTTTATATCCACTGCGGTTTTAAAACGTTTGTTTGATTGCAAATAGTTTGTAAAGTTTGTTTTTTTTTCTCTACTTCTAATACTTTTATTTCTATCTCGCTCTTTAGACTCGCACACATTTTTACCATTAAAAATTTCGCGCTCCGAGCCTCCACGCACATTATACATTTTGTTTCGTGTGTAAATGTATTCAAGAAATTTGTGTCAGTGAAAGTGCCGAAAAATTAATTATTCTCCATATTTTATTCATTCCGTGAATTATAATTCAATCGCCAAAAATATCCGTCGCTCCGATGAATATTCACCAATCCGTAAAGAAAATTATTAGCAGTAGAAGATGATGCTCTAACATTTAAGGTCCACATAAATCATCGACTTTTTTTTAACATTTCTTCATCGTCTTTAATTTTTTAATAGATTTTTTTATATTGATTTAAAGAATTTTCACTTTTATATTGTCGCACATTAATTAAGTATTGCGGATGGCCTTTATTCGCCGAATCCAGTTTATTCCATGTCTGACACACTTCGAAAGCATTTCACTTTCAACTTGTAAAAACGTACCACAATTTCGGCACCGATTTTATTTTACTTGATAGATTCTACGCATTAACATAATCTTACAAACGCCCTTCTTTTAGTCTCTACTTCTGAATTTAGATATTTGCAATAAGCTTTGGATTATAAATTTCTCTTTTTTAAGGCTTTCCTTATATGTTAAATCCATGAATTGTTTCACAATTGCTAAAGAAGAAACGTAGGATTAGATTATTTTTTTAATCTACATCATTAAGAAATTTTATCATTTTCAAATTAAATCTAAAGATAAATCACGTTTTACTCTACACGTACTTCAACTTAATATAATTATGATGAGTATCTTTAAAAGAAAATAGTAGAATTGATGCTATCAAAAACTTTAGTTTCTCTTTTTCTTTAAATTTCTTCCCAGATATATTTCAAATATCCTCTGGTATTAGGACTTCTTTCCATTATGAGGCAACATCGACTATAATATATTCCACTGCTTTCCAATAAACACAAAATCTTGATATTGATTCCGCATTTCCTTTTTTTTCTGTCTCTCTGTCTCTCAACTTTGAACACTTTCTATTTGATTTAAAATATTATTCAAAAATTAGTGCACAAAATTTTGGTTACGAACCATTTTTGTGATTAATATGATTTGCGCGGAGTTTCACTTTTCTTCTTGTACTTCGATGTCGATGTTATTCCGCCATGTCCCTGATAATCGTAGGACTCCTTTCTATTATGAGGCAAATCTCTACTTGAAATAAATTATTCCATTGCCTTTCAACCACGAAGAAAAGTCGGTCTTGTTATCAATACCTTATTTGGCTCGACCTCATACATTTCTGATTTTTTCCAAAAAATTATGAAATATTACTGGTAGATTCTCATATTTGTAATTATATATGAAATAAATAAAACCTACACGTTTTGCATTTAAAACATTTATTTTACATAAATAATTTATAAAAAAAAACAATATAAAAGTGTATTATTACTTGAATGGTTTTAAATCGATTTTTTTTTTAATTTGAAATACAAAAACGGTTGTTTAGATCATTTTGCTATGGTCATGTACATCATGCTCGTTACATCATTTGCAAGACGCAAATATTATTTTTCTGCTTTGTTTATTCAGTTTATTTCAGTGAAGTCATCATAGTAATATTTTTAAATTCTCACCAACATCATTTAGAAATTTCCATTTTTTATTTATAATCAATTTTATGAAGTACTCCAACGCAAAATTTTATCATAAAAATTTCATTATATTACGTCTACAGAAAATCATCAAATTTTAAACTTTTCCATACGATTTTAATCAATTTTTTGAAATACTCCAACACGAAATTTTATCACAAAAATTTTATTATATTACGTCTACTGAAAATCTTCAAATTTTCAACTTTCCTATACAATTTATAAGAACTTAAAGTATTTCAGCATAAAATTTAATTCTAAATATTGTAACTTTACTATAGTGGAAAAACGTTTTACTGAATTGGGAGTATTATAAAAATAAACAATTCATAATATTGAAAATCATTCAATTTTTCAACTTTTCCATACAATTTATAAAATCTTACAGTTTTCCAAACGTTAGTATAAAATTTAATTCTAAATATTATAAATTTACTATAGTGGAAAAACGTCTTCCCAATTCAGTAATACAAAAATAAACATTGAATTCTTAATATTGAAATCATCCAATTTTTAAACTTTTCCTTCCGATTTATAAAAACAGAAAGTATTTCAATCATTATTAAAAAATACAATTCTAAATGAAAAACGTATTCTCAATGCAGTATTGTAAAGATAATAATATAGTTAAATTCTTAATATTGAAAATCATCAAATTTTTAAACTTTTCCTTCCAGTTTATAAGATCTTAAAATATTCAAAACATAATTACAAAATTCAATTCTAAATGAAAAACGTCTTTTCAATCCAGTATTTCAAACATATAATTAAATTCTTAATATTGAAAATCATCCAATTTCTAAACTTTTCCTTCCGATTTATAAGAACTAAAAATATTTCAAACATTATTACAAAATACAATTCTAAATGTTGAAAATCCAGTATTGCAAAGATAATAATATAATTTTATTCTTAATATTAAAAATCATCTAATTTTTAGACACTCTTTCCCATCCGGTCCATAAGAACTTATTTCGTTATTCGGACAACTCTAAAAGCCAATTATAGTTTGTTTATGTTGAGAGAAATTGCCTTCCACTTGATGCTATTAACGCAATTTCGGGGCTCCTTTCATTTTTTTTTTGTTAAACATTTAATTTATTCCTTCGATTTACAAATACACGAACAAATTCAAATACTTTTCTAAAACATTATCATCCAATTAAAGTTTAATTAGTCAATAAAAAATTACCGAATCATAAAAAGATTACATTTTTTTTACATTATCAAAAATATCCATTTTTTTTTCAACTTTTGTAATACGATTGAAAATGTTTTGTTTAGGAAATTTGGACGTAATAAGTAAAAATCGTTGAATGATGTAATAATTTCTTCGACATGCTTTTTCGTGTTGTTGATGTACGTGAAAGTAACAAAACTTTTTTGATTTATATCGCAGTTTGTAAAACATTTATGTGAAAACACAGGAAAAACTAAGTGCCAATTTAACTATTTTTTTTATGATTTGAGTATTGTACAGATTTCACACATTTATTTATTTAATATATAAATTAGTAGATTGAGAGTTTCTTAAATTTTCATGAAAAATAACGTTATTAGAAAATATGTGATTTTTTAGTTGTTTTTTTAACTTAACTCAAAAAATATTTTTTATATTTAAATTAGATTTAAAAATAAGTGTAGGTGATTGAAGTTGTAAATTTCAGCTTAAATTTGCTTACAAATTTGTAAAAAAAAGATAATTTCTCTTATATATATTTTTTTTGCCTTAATATATTTAATTTTTCAAATTATGAATTATTATTTCTATTTATAAATTTTGAATAGATTGAAGAAAAGCACATAATACTTGGCAAGTAACAAGTATAACGAATGTGCTTGAAATAGTGAAGAATAAATGTGTTTATGTTTTAGAAGGAGCGATAAATGTATGTTGTTGTGATTGATAATTATGGATGTGGATTGAAGTTTTTTGACCAGTTAATGATATTGATTTATGTTGGAATATGCAATGATCCTTTTCCACTATAGGCGTGTTAATTGAAGTGTTAATTGAATCAGATTTATATTTATAAATAGTATAATATAGTTGAATGCAATGGCAGAGAGAGAACCGAATGGATCACATGGTAGGAAATGTGCTTCGGATCTGCAGAGACGTGTGTAGGTGTACATGAACGTATGCATGGGTCTGTGTGTGTGTGTGTGTACACCAGTGCGGAGAATGTGGCAGGTTTTGAGATATGCTTGCGTGGATGAAAGTAGGAGACTCGACCTCGGTAGTAGGTTAGTAGTTAGTTTATATTGTATTCCGTGGCTTTACATGCTGGATGGAAGAAAGTGAAAACCTCCACTTCCTACTTACACTGCCGTACACTACCTACCTACATTTGTAACACCAGAATGCGCCTCAGCGTCTGCCTTGCTCCAATAGTTTCGCTTATTATTTAATAGATAATGCGCGCCGCCGTTCGCCTACATATCCCCCGTATCCCACTTTTTTTTTATTTGTGCGAAGAAATATAAAAGCAAATTGAAAAAATGCATAATAACTCGTATAAAGAAGAAAAAAACCATCATCCTGCAACTATAAAAAAAACTTTTATGTCACTTCCCGATATTAATATTTAATATGAATCGTTAATTACACGTTGGCATTAGCATTCGCATACTATATTCAGAATTAGCATATCTCGGCCGCTTATATAACTATAGAAGAAGGAAGGAAAAGAAAGAAAAATTAATATAAAAAAAAATTAGCACGAGAATCGGAACAGTGTGCTGCAGCCACTTCCGCGGTTCATTTGAATAGCGCATGTTGCGAGTAAACAAAAATAACCATGGTTATTTGTCGCTTGTTACCAATGAGATAAGAATAACAAAACAAACGAGAATCAAATAAGTGTAACTAGGAGAAGAAACAAGAGCGATAAAAAATATGTATGGTATCTGGGCAAAAGTGTCGTAATGCTGCTGCGAGTAGATTTTCCGAGCGTTTCCAATCCGCGCTCGCCAATTTCCTATTTACAATTGACGGCCTGAAATCAATTAAATAGTGAATTAATACCGTACACACAATGGTGGGTTTCACATTTTTTTTCTCTTCTCTATCCTTCTCGTTCCCTCCCATTCGACGGGTCGCTTTTTTCGTTGTTGCTGTTTGTTGTTCGATCGTGAAGTGAAACAGAGAACCTCGGAACCGCTTTTGGTGTCGAGCGAGACGCTCGATTATGACAAACTCTTACTTTCACAAGGAAAGCAAAACCGCGTCTCGGAAGAACCGAAGAACCCCACCACCAACATCAACCAACAACCAGCACCGTCGTTGCGATTCTCGAGACTCTGCTTAAAGTAAAGCTGTTCCCAGTTCAGGAAATCGTTATTGGACCGGTCCATACTGTAGTTGTTGTTGTTGCCATATAATTTTCAAGAAAAAGAAAGTTCGACATCCGAAATATTTAATCGGTTCTTTCGTCACATAAAGAAAGAACCAGACAACTTTACCGTTTTATTATTTTTTTTTCCTTCTTCTCCTACTCATTCTCTTCGTGTTTCACTTTTACGCACGTCCGCAGCTCTATCGCCAATTAATTAAATACCAATACGTTTTTAAATCTTAATTGCTCATTGCAAAACCTCACTCACTTTCTTTTTAAAATAATAAATATAACACATACCTTTCTTAAATTTAAAAAAATATTACACACGTTTTAACCCAATTTATTTATATAAATTTAATTGAAAAATTTTTGAACTAATTTATAATTCAATAAAACGTTTCCACAATTTCAATTTAAAAATAATTTGCAAAAAAAAATTATTTTGCATAAAAATAAAATTAATAATTGTTATATCTTCATAAAAAAAAGTAAATTTAACTAATCTAAATTTATAATTAGATATTATCACAACTTATATTACAAAAACATCTTTATTATTTCCTAAATAGTAAAGAAAAGAAAGTTGATATTAAAATATATAGAAAATCTACTATAATTTATATGTAAATCGTTTGAATATTAACGTTATATTGTGTAGTGTAGGTCACTAAAACAGGCAGCTCTTTAATAAAGAAAACTGTTCTTTTTTTATTTGAAATTTATACATACGAGTTAAAAATTAAAAGAAAGGGAATTTCGCTTTAAATATATTTTTTTTATTAAATCAATATTAATTTATTACAAAATTACAATTAATTAATTAATTAAACATTTTTTTCGTGAACTTTGTAACGCGACCAAATTTTTTTTTATTAATTTAAATATTTTTTTTCTTTATTTAAAAAAAAACTAATATATTAATCATGTTAGTTTTTAAGTATATGTGAGAATAATTATGTATTAATTATTTATTTAATTATATGTACTATATAATATGTATGATAAGTAAAAGAAATGTCACTATATTATAGTAGTTACTTTTTTTGTCGAATAAGTAATGCAAATGTAGAAGATAATTATTGTTTTATAAGGAAACAAGAAAGGTTTTTTTTTTGTCTGATACAACTTAATTATTGTATTAAAATAACTGAGATCTTTGCTTTCGTTACACATTTTTTTTTTGTTAGTGGGTCAGAACAAGGAACTGACCTATAGCAACACAACTTTCGGTTTGGTTTAATAAAATTTTTTTTTTTTAAAACAATAGAAAAAAAGCAAAACTGTGAACGATGATACATTGTCTACGAAATTTCACTCTGGAGATAGAGTAGACGTGGTATTTAGAAATTACGGTATATCCTTGATAGATCATCTCGACTCAACTCGACGAGATGGTTTATTTTATATATTTTTCGGGCCACGACCCAGATTCGTACATTTAGATTATTTTTTTTTGTTTGTGTCTCGTCATGATTCGAAGACCGCCTTCATTCAATTACAGTTATTAATTTTAGCAACACAGAAAAAATAAGTAATTAGATATTTATTGCTATAATTGACAATCATTGCCATGTCATCATGGTAACTGAAAATACCAACCAAAATAAATATATGTCACTAGATTTCATTTAACAAATCGCCATATTTATAACTCATGTTTTACGTCATACATTATGGAAACTGAAAAATGACTGTAACAAACAAAATACAATTATGTAACTAGTTTTACTTACCAACATCGTCATATTTATAACTCACTTCATACATGCTGTGGGGTTAAGATTAATTACAATAGTGTTTTTTTATGTTTCGTATTTGACATATGTCAAGGAAATAAGTTAGGCACACCAACATGCCATCTTGGAAAATGAAATAACAATACCAACCAAAATAAATGTAAGTAACTAAATATTCTTACATATATTCACGTCATCATTGAAACTGAAAAACATTACCAACTAAAATAACTAATATCATATTAGTTTCTTTTTAATATATGTAAATGGTAGTCATGGATACTGACAATAATGATACCATAGGATGATTAGTTACAAAAGATTTATTATTATTTTAATTTGAAAAATGTGACTCAATCAGACAGCTGCGTGTCAATAAAGATGCAAAAATCTAAAAAGGTTTATGATTAATATTAATGCGTGGTTATTGATTTGCTTATGGTTTTCTTTCGCAGATTATTCAATTAGAGAAAAAAAAAACATTAGAAAATTCCTAATTGATCACGATGCGAATATCATATAAGTCTACAAGACGTACATAAGAAATAAAGGTTTCAAAGATTGCAACATTATTGAAACCATTAGTTTAAAAATCAATATTACAATCAGACTTCATTAATTAATACTTATAAATTATTTTCTTTATTTCCTTCGTTTTATTTTTTTTTTTTAAATTAGAATAAATAGAAATAGTTGGAAGTGGTGCACGAACACTACTCGCACATATACCTACATACACAGATAATTTTTATTTCCCTTCCCCGCTCCGACGCAAACTAATGTGTTCACTTTCACTTTAATTCACAGGTTTTCGTAATGCTCCGAGCATTTTATATTATAATAATGGTTAATTAGCATCTCCCATGAGAGTACGGCGCTGATTATCAGATAAAACGATCGGAATATATTTATTTTATTTATTCAATTCTGCCGAGTAAATGAAGAATAGGAATAAGAAACAGAAGAATAGACAATGCGCGCTCATATATAAATTGTCTTCCAGACTTTTCACTTTCGGATTCACTAATTAACTGCTGTTACAAAATATACGGAAACCGTAGCGTATTTGGGTCAACGGGTTTGGATGCATCGGATAATTTTTATCCTTTGCAACGCACTTCTTTTCATTATTATTTGCTTGTCGAAACCAGAAATGGGAAATCATTGTTTTCCGGGTTTTCCATCTGTGCGTCTTTACAAAGAAATCTGCCTTCGTCGCAACACAAATCTGTTTTATCAGACGAGCAGAATTTGGTATTCGACGGCTCAAACATCGTGTGTGCGTTTAATCGTTTCTCGGTATTTCTGACCTGAAGGAAAATGCTTCAAGTCGCAGCAAAGTTCCGCGAAAATCGATCCGAGGAATGTTATGATTACTCAGATTTATTAATCGATCTTGGAAATTTCGATAATCCAACATATACATTTCATTTGTGTGGTTTGAAAGCGTTGCTTCAATTGTGCACACATCGAAAACCGGTCGAAGGATTTGGCTAAATTCACTTTTTAAAGAACAGGTTTAATTTTTAGTGGAAACTTTCTCTCCTCCTCGATAGCCAAAACTCTGTTTCTTAATCTCGAGAATTTTATTCAAATATACACATCCGTATTGATTAATTTGCGGCGACCGTTTTAGTTTTTTATAATCCTTAAAAAAATGTGTCCGTTGTTCCTGATCGATAAACATTCCTGCGAATAAAAACGGACACATGGAATATCGCAATTAGATTGCATTTCACACGTCCCAACTGAAAACTAAGGATTGCCGCAATCGTTTCGCCTTTAACTTCGGTTTCCTGAGACCAGTTCATACCCATTTTAAGATTAAGTACTCTTTCCAAAGCCAGGAATGCGCGCACCGACTACTTCCTTACCGGAAGACTCTGCTATGTTTACTTTACTCGCAATTACATATCCTTCTTTTCAACTATACTCAAAAGACGTTTCTATTTGTCGAAATACAATTTTTATTATATACTTCGAAAATGTCGCCGCTTATTTCATTTTCGCTTAAGAAAGTTAAGCAACGACAGTTCCGGATAATATTTTGATTGGTGACCTACTCATGGTTTATAGCAGCACTTACAAATCCTTATTTTCAACTAAACAAAAAAGACGTTTATTTTATAAGATTCGAAAATGCTGTCGCTTATTTCATTTACGCTTAAGAAAGTTAAGCAACGACAATTCCGAATATTATATAGATTGGTGATCTACTCATGGTTTATAGCTGAAACTATACTAAAAAGACGTTTCTATTTGTCGAAATACAATTTTTATTATATGATTCGAAAATGTCGCCGCTTATTTCATTTTCGCTTAAGAAAGTTAAGCAACGACAGTTCCGGATAATATTTTGATTGGTGACCTACTCATGGTTTATAGCCGAAATTACAAATCCTTCTTTTCAACTATACTGCAAAAACGATTCTATTTCTTGAAATACAATTTTTGTAATATGATTTGAAAATGCCGCCGCTTATTTATTTTTGTTTAAGAAAGTTAAGCAACGACAGTTCCGGATAATATTTGAATGAGTGACCTAGTTAATTATCTTATGACTCAGGGTTTATAAGTCGCAAAAAACGATTCTATTTTTCGAAATACAATATTTTTGTTATATGATTTGAAAACGCCGCAACTTATTTTCATTTACGCTTAAGAAAGTTAAGTATCGATACTTTTTGGTAATATTTCGATTGATGATTTTATCTATAATCAAAAGTTGTTTCTATTTGTCGAATTATTTTTTTTTAA
This sequence comes from Nicrophorus investigator, assembly GCA_963457615.1. Lineage (NCBI taxonomy): Eukaryota > Metazoa > Arthropoda > Insecta > Coleoptera > Silphidae > Nicrophorus > Nicrophorus investigator. The sequence continues at coordinate 6,937,596 of OY735142.1, read as the reverse complement.
ACATCTAAAATTTCACCGCTTATTTTATTGTTTAAGAAAGTTAAGCAACTACAGTTTCGATTAATATTTGGATTGATGATCCAAGTTCAATAAAATATGCAAAATTATTTTTTTTCTATTTTATTTATTTCCTCGATTAGTGCGGTTTGATACTGGCGGAACAGATTACTACAATTAGTAATAATAAATTTCTAATCTATTGAACTTATCGACTAGTTAATTACGAGATGCGTAATTTAATTAAATTTCTTACTATCATTGTTATGAAAATAATCACTTTATAAACAATTAAAGATGACAAGTGCATCGCTTATTACTACATAAACTCATTCATTATTTAGAGCTTATCTGACTGAACGTTGCGCAATTTATTTTCGTCTCGAGTATAAAACATAAGGAAATGAAACGTGTATATCGTTTGATTTGCATTGCATTTCCGAAAGCCACGAATATAACGCGTTTGATTGGTTTTGTTTTATGGTCATTTCCTGCTGAATTAATTGCACCGAGTGCAATTGTTTTAATTAGTTACTGTTGCTGCCGCCACATAACAACAACAAAAAAAAAACGCAGTATATTGAATTATTGTAATAAGTTTTTTTTGTTGCTTGTTGTTATGGAAATTCAAATGTATAAATAAAGCATAGATAGTTTTTTTGTTTTAATTGTGGTTTTGAGCAAATAATTGTTAGTAAGTGGGTAATAGTATCTGCATCCATCGAGTGCCTTGTATGTAAATCAAACGAATTAACTATATGGACATGAAGTGGAGGAACTTATCTGATGTATCCTCAGCGTAATACCCACATCCGTTACCTAAGTTGGTTTCTTGAATATGCAAAAGCTACTATTACAAGACGCTTAAATCATCTGGCTGCATTCGAGTGAATGTAAATAAGATAAAATCACATGAATTTTCTTTACTTACTCAATAGATTTTTTTTTTGATATAATAATTTTTGATGGTCTTTAAGTGTGAAATATAATAAGAACAAAATCGCTTATAAAAAAAATAATTAGTAATTGCATGAATGATAAAGCAAATAAACAAAATATGAAATGCTCTTGCATCATCGATTTTTTTTGCGCCGGAAATGCGCGATTATTGAACGCAAAACGTTTACAAATAAAAGTCTTCCTGTTTGATTTAATGAAGAAAAAATGATAGGATAGGAAAAATTGTTTAATCAACATTTTAACTGCTACTTTTTTTTTGTAATTTCATTTATATAATATTTATTATATGCAAACATTCATCTCCATTGATGATGCTCTTAGCACAACGATTCGTTCAACGTGCTAAACAGCACCATGTGGGATTGTTATTTTAGCCCCGGTTCGCAAACAAATGTACGTCCGTCCGTCCGTCCGTTTTAATCCATTAACCAAATTGGCTGTTGCAATTTAATGATGCCGCGCAATTTCTTCCATGGAATATTTACAATAATTATCATTAAGTCTTGCAAGAACCTGCCGTCGTCTCTCGCGCTGCAAAACGCGAACGCCATTAGCTCTAAAGAGTACACGGATGTGCAGGGAATTCCCCCTTTATTTTCAGACACGATTATTAATTGTCACACGGACAACCGAAGCGTTACTCTCTCGCATGCAGCGATTCGTATCTTTTTCAACAACTAAATTAAGGAAGTAACATTTTTTTCCTGTTAACTAAAGATCACACAAATTTTATTATAAAATTTGACATTGACTTTCTTAATTTTTTTTTTCAATAAGAATATTATTCAATATACAATAAATAACAATATCATCTCAAGATTCTTTAAGTATTGAATTAGTTTCTTTAAAACGTTATGAATATTGAAACTTTTATTAAAATTGACTTTTTTGAGTAAATATAAAGTTTAAACGTAGGAAATTTGAATTTGTTTCTTTGAAACGTATCTGAAATTTATATAAGAATTGACACATTTTTGACGTTTACTGTCATAATTTGTTTATTAAATAATCACCTTGAAAACCACGGATTTTTTTTTGAGTAAATATAAAGATTAAACTTAGGAAATTTATGAATGGGATATAAACCAGCGTTTCTCAATCTTTTTTAACATCTTTATTGTTAATTCTCCTACCAACTATGTATATAATATAATTTTTCGACGTTTTTTGACACGAGATGACAGCTGTCATTTCATGATTCCTTAAACATTTAATGCGACCTATAGGTTAAGAAGCACTGTTTTAAACAATCAGCTGTGCAAATATTTGTAAATTATTATAGTTTAAACTACTCGACAATCAACTGAAACTTATAAAAAAATTGACACATTTTTGACGTTTACTGTCATAATTTGTTTATTAAATAATCACCTTGAAAATTACGGATTTTTTTTTGAGTAAATATAAAGATTAAATTAAGGAAATTTATGAATGGGATTCTTTATAAACCAGCGTTTCTCAATCTTTTTTATCATATTTATTTGTAATTCTCCTAACAACTATGTATATAATATAATTTTTTCGACGTTTTTTTGGCACGAGATGACAGCTGTCATTTCATGATTCCTTAAACATTTAATGCGACCTATACGTTAAGAAACACTATTTTAAACTATCAGCTGTGCAAATATTTGTAAATTATTTTAGTTTAAACTACTCGACAATCAATTACTTAAGTATGTTTAATTAATATTTGAAGAAATAAATATACCTTTTTTAATTGTTAAATTTATTTATAGCTCTGAGAAGTAAAATGCAAATATGAATTCGGTTTTACCAAAGAAACTTGCAAATTGAATATAGCAATTGTAAGAATGCTTAACAAAGTTATGATGTATTTTTGTTTTGTGGATAGTGATTAGATTAAATCGGAAGCACTGCTAAATAGCTGTGAGTTTTCTTCGGATGGTCGAATGCGATAAGTAATTAAGTGCAATAATAATTGTGTGGCCCCAAGTCCGTATCATTGGAAGAAAATCATTACCGGATATGGCGTTGTTAAATACAATAATATAGTTGTTACATTGTTTAATCCGACTGTAACCATGACAATATAATGTATGTATGTGAAAAGACACATGGGAACGGAGATGGAATTAAATTGGATATCGCGGATGGATGTTGTTGTTGTTGTTGCTTTTGATGTTGTCGATTTTTATTCGTATATATTTTATTCTCGCTCGGAGCTAGCTAGCTAGTCGTTCGTTGCACATTTTGCGCTCCCCTCGTTTCCCTCGTGCAAAATACAAAATAAAATGAAGATTATATTCGAGTTCGTCACATTTCAACGGATATATGTTCACAAGACTTTAGCTAATTCGCGGATTGTTGTTGTCCTTGATACATTGGTCTAGCATAATTATTGCTCTTCCACTATACGGAACACCACGTACGAAACGTTCAAGAGGAATATAGAAAAAAATTAAAAAATAACTATAAATTCCATAAATCTATTTTTAACTTCTTCATCTCCGTTTTCGCTTGGTCCTTTCAAAGAAATTATTCAATACTGTAAATCAAATAATAATAATAAGACAACGGACTTTCTCTCGCTTCGATTTAGCATTTCTGGGAAAATCTGTATTTGAGGGAAAAAAAAAAGAGAAATCAATTAATTATTATTTTATTTTATCGTAAGCGGAGAAATGGGTCATGATTTTTTGGTAATAAAATTGAATTCGATTAATTAATTGTTTCTCATTTCAATAATCGTTTACGATGTCTTCGTTAATCTTAATAAGTTTATGATTGAATAATTGTTTATCGAATGTTGCGCTTGATGTGTATACGCAGAGATAAAAATAGTGAACACACGGCTGCAGCCCACACACACAAACCAATTGACTTTGTGCAATTCGTTTCATGTTACCGCGTCCCTGAATTCTACATTGTAAATAAACGATCGAGTCCATAAAGTACGCATGAGCATTGACAATAAGAACTTGCAACAGAAAATCAATAGAATGTCGAACATCGATTTGTTCTTGTATGTATGTTTTTTTTTTTTGATTATGTTTATGATGAGAGAGCTTGCGTACAAAAATGTTTTTTGGTTTAAGGAATGTTTGTGTAAATAGCGTAAATGCTGTTTTAACGTTATATAATGGCATTCATGTAGTTTTAGCTTAATGCGAGAGTGAAATTATTCATCAGGAGGATAAATGTCAAATGTGAACTTTTACTTATTTATAATTTCTGGTTCGACGTCATTTGCGGCTGAGAGCATTTATCATCGCTCTTGCCTTCGGCTTTTGTATTATTATTATTATTGTTAATGCTTTGTTGGTTTAGTTGCGGTGAATTTGATGGACGTTCGTTTGATGTTTTGTGTTGCAGGGAATAGCAAACCATCTCATCCTCATGGCCACAACCACTCGGCGATCAAAGATTTAGCAGGAAGTATACTCGGCTGCAGCGACGATAAGAAGGATGACGGAGAATTGTGGAACAACGTGGAGGCGCAGGCGGCTTTCCTCGGGCCCAATCTGTGGGACAAAACATACGAAACAGACCTCAAGGTGTGATAATTATTTTTATCGATTAACTGTAGATATTTAATGGTTTTGGTTGTTGTTGCTGTTGTTGCAGTATGTGGATCTGGACGAGTTCCTTTCGGAGAACGGCGTGTCCATGGACGGGCTGGGCTCCCATGGATCGCTGGGTCCTTTGGGCTCCTCGCACACAATACCAAAACGGGAAAGATCTCCGAGTCCCAGCGACTGCATGAGTCCCGATACAATGAACCCACCGTCACCCGCAGATTCTAGTAAGTGTCCAAGATCGACCCCGAGATTGATCTTCACTTTTGGCAAAGTTACAAAGAGCATTAACAATTTAGCTATTAGTATGCTGTAATATTTGTAGTATGTAGCCGAAGGTATTATTATTGTTATTTTGAGTGTGAGCCCTCAGCTCGAAAATATATATTTTCACACATTCTGTTTGGTGTATTAATTAGTTTTCGTTTTTGAATCAAGGATGTTGTTTTTCCTAAAAAGATATATTAACTCTCTCTCACTTTTCACGTATCTTTGAATTAAGAATTTGCGAATAAAAATGAAAGCAGAAATAGTTGTTACACCATACTAATGTCTAAAATATAGTTTTCTCTGAAGCTTTGTCGATGGCTTCAAGTTGTCGTGACTTTGATCCACGGACAAGAGCATTTTCAGACGAGGATCTAAAACCGCAACCCATAATCAAGAAGTCCCGGAAACAGTTCGTCCCCGACGACCTGAAAGACGATAAATATTGGGCGCGTCGCAGGAAGAACAACCTCGCCGCGAAGAGATCCAGAGACGCCCGACGCATGAAGGAAAACCAAATCGCCCTTCGCGCCGGATATCTAGAGAAAGAGGTCAGTCGCATCTCCTACGAGAAAGTCACGACAATCTTTACAATTTCGTTTTTCAGAACTTGGGGCTCCGTCAAGAACTGGAACGACTGAAAAAGGAAAACTTGCTGCTACAAAACAAATTGTCGAAATACGAAGATGTATAACCATCCGAGCTGGTCTCCGTGTTATATATATATATATACTAAAATAGATATACATCTCAACTGTTACTCATTTAACACAATTTTATAAAAATCAAGTTTAAACAAAAATACCCAGAAACAAACAAGCTAGTGTTCTTCGGAAACCAACCAAACATTGTATATAAACATACACATACCGTAGTCATCATGTAGTATTAAGAGTTAATTTAGTAGAGAAAAATAATATATTTAAGTCGCTGCGGTGTGGACGTGCGGGCCTTTTAAATGTCTAATATTCATTTAATATGTAGTATTATTATTATCCAATGATACATCAATTTCCTAAACGAATATTTTTGTTCACTTTTTGCCTTTCAACAAAAAAAAGAAGAAAAAACTACAAACAGCAGCAACAAAAATATTAATATCAACAAGCACCCATCACCACCAACTCAGGTGTCTTCTTCAGTTCCAAGTTCTCGCGCGCACCAAACACTGTATCAGTGTTTCCCCTTAATTACTGCCATTGTCAATTAAGATATTGAACATCTAAGATGTCCCCATTCTGCACCTAGCACTGAATCCTTAGCGTTTCTATTTTTTATTTTATTCCCCCCCAATTATTATTATTTTTTTCGTTTCGTTTTTTTTTTTTTTTGTAAGAAATTTAGATTTGTATAGCCGTCGCGCTTTTGTTATCGTAGACTAATTGTTGATTGTTTTTATGTTTATATAGTCTATTTTTGGTTGAAGTTAATAATAATAGTAATAATAGTGGTAATCTATAAATTCTACGATTTAAGCATAACTTAGTAATGCTCACAAAATACAGGTTCTCTGGTAGGAAGAAGAAAAATGAATGCAAACTAGCGACGCTTAATAATATTTAATGTGAACAAGTAATGAAGCAAGCGGTCGAACCTCTATATACTATATATATATCTTCACGATTTAATTTAAGAAGCAGACTAGAATTTTCGCCTTTTTTTTTCAAAAAGAAAATAGACACAGACACACACAATTTCTTTCTGTTTAGCTATAAATGTAATGTAGTAGAACGCGAACTCAAGTAATGCCAGCTTTCAGGATATTTATTTCGACGTAGAGACGTAGTTCGGAGTTTCGTTGATATTGTGAAAAATTTAGAGGAAAAGTATTTTTTAAATAAAAGACAATAATTTTTTTTTCAGCTAACCATAATCGCTTTGTTTAGTAATCGACAGACTAGGATGAACATTTTCGTTTGATTTTCTTTGTGTTTTCCTTTAAAAAAAAATTTTTTTCGTTTATGTAAACAACAACAACAACAACACAATTGTACAATTACTTTAATTTATCCGAGCAAAAAAATGAAACAAATCATGAAATTCATTATCAATTTTTATTTCTCTCTCTCTTTTCATCTGTATAATATTTAATATTCGACTGAAGACTATTCTTAATTTACATAAGCAAAGGAAAAACGACGTTTTTGTTTATTGTTTAATTTATAATGATAAATATTATTATTAAAAAAAAAATGAAGAAGAAAAGTTGCCTTAAAGTGGAAATATAACTTTTATATATGAATTTGTTAAGCCGGTTTTATATAAGCATATAAAATTGAAATATTTTCATTGAGAAGGTTTTTTTTGGATGTATTTATAAATATACTAATGTTGATGAAATATTGTTGAATGTATAAAGTATAATTGATTTTTATATAGTTGTAAATTAAGGATCAATGAACGGCCTCAATTGTGAATTTAATTTTATTTTTTTCCCCCCTTTTTTTTTTGTTTGTTTATATATTATATAATATATTATTATTATTTTGTTATTTCATTGAAAAAAAAAAAAAGTTAATGAAGATTCTATTATTGTTTATTATTATTATATATACCTTTACTTGTTTAATACGTTTTATTTTGTTTCAATCTTTTATTTTTGATTATATGTTTTTTTTTTGTTAATATAAAAGAAAATTGTAATTGCTGTTGTGAGCATTAAAATTCATAAAATGCGAGATCGCGTTTTATTTAATATAAAAATAATGTTTTCTTTTTGTTCGTTGGTTAATTTTATTTATTGAAAAATATAAACGTTTATTTCCAAGTCTGATAATACGGATTTTGACAAAACAATTTTGTTTTTCAGATACACACGTTGCAAAAGTGATTTATGTTTGCACAACAGAAAACTATGTTTTTTCATAACAACTACACTATACTTAATCAAGACCAAGATAATACTTGATAAGGAAACTTCCACATCATTTTCGTTTTGTATTACTGGAAAAATTTAAAAGGAAACATGTTTGTTTTGTAAACACACGTATACTCTCAATTATTAGATATAGAATTTTAGTGACGATTACTCTTAATTTTTGACGTTTCTAACGTCGTTGTTTCGTTGTAACTACAAATTATTTTCTTCATTGCATAACGTAAATGTTTGAAGTTAATTTGCAGAAAGTTGGATGCACTTTTATTTTGCAAACGTTTATTTGTAGTTTAATTAATATAAATATATATATATAAATATTGTTATGGAAGTTAATATCTGCAAGTACAATTAGAGATAATATTATAATACTTAACTATTGGTGTAATACTATTTGTATTCATATTCTGATGTTTTTATTTTCAAATAAATTTGAGTAATTAATTGATTAGGCTATCCAAACATTTATTTTTTTGTACCTATTAGTAAGTAAATCCAATATCAAAATACGTTTTATGAAATAAAAACGTTTTAAAAACATAAAATAAAGTTGAAGATTTAAAAAGAAAATTTATTAATTTTCTACAAAAAAAATAATAAAATGGATCTTAGTATGTGTTTGTAACCAAGGAAACGTTGTTGTTTTATTTAAATATTTAGATGCGTTCATCAATTTTCAATGACAAATATTTTTGTGTAGTAAATAAATTGTGTGTGTAATAGATTTTAGTGTTGAGTGATTTTCGCAAGTTTCAGTTTCGAAGAGACAATTAGACAACTAATTATTTGCGGTGTGGAAATTTTAAATGGAAATACGCCAAAACGCATCTCCTCCGAAAATAAGATCATTGCGAAATGGCTGACACCGGAATTTCGGTAATGTTTCGAATCATTCCAACTAGAAAATAATCAATTAGATTTACTTCTTTATTAGTATTTTACTTCATATCTTATAAGAATTTAATTTAATAAATGAAATTATTTTGTTGCAACTTTACAGAAACATGGTTAGAATTTAATGGTATGCAACCAATATTACATAACAACTAAATATCTAGATAAGTAATTTAGTTGCATTGGTTACTAAAACATCTAGTATTATTACATTAGGTTGGTACACTTGTTATTTAATCCCCAAATTGTAAAATTAATACAAATGTGTGTACCCACCTTATGATAGATCAAATTAAAAATTATGAATGATCAGTAACAAATATTATAGAACCGTTTTAGAAATATTGGTGTAAAATAAAAAATGTACTAAATAATAAATATAAAACTTCATTTGAAATTTAAAACTAAACGACTAATTAAGAAACTTTTTCTTGTACGGTTTATCTAAAAAGTTGGATTAAAATAATTAATGAAATGCTATTTATTAAAGAATTGTATATAAGTAAATGTTGTTTTAATCATGTTTTTCTTTGTAGTATTTTTGGTAAAATATAAATAATTTTGTCGAATGCTTTACTGGTTGCACTTTTAGTATTATATAATTATTGCAATATAAAAATTATTATTAATTATGTAATTATTTTTTGCTATATTTTATATCTAAATATTGAATAATATAAATAGATGTTGTCTTTTCATGAAATTATAGCTTTTTTTTATAGTTTGTAATTATTTATATATTATAATAAGTATATTTTTAATTTGAATTATATAATTGTGTTTGATGTTAAAAAGTTATTTATTTGAAAAAATATTTTAAAATATTGTAAAGTATCGAAAAATCTTTTGGGTATTTGTTTATTCCATTTGCAAAGACAGTTTGTTCGTTAACATTTAGTTATTTTACCAGTGTATTTTTAGCGCACATGCAGATGTGACTGTTAAGTGGAATTTGTGCTATTCGACGGTAATGTGTGCATTACATACGAGACATTTAAAAAATAAAACGTGAAAAAAAAGGGAGCAAAGCGTGATATATAGTGTGTGGTCATTGAGGTCCGTGTATGTGTGTTTTATTGATTGCCTTAGTTTTCCCTGGTATGAAAGTTTATACTGTTGCTAAGGTGGTGGCGCCATCGCGTAACATGTGACAACTGGATACAAAGAAAGACGTCTTGTTTGTGCCGGCCGATATGTACAAAATAAATAGAAATAAATAAAGAACGTAAGGAAGGAAGGAAGGAGGTGGACGCGAGGATAATAATAGGGAAAGTGCGTTCGAATTAGCAGAAGATCATCGTCGGAATCAGGACATTTCCGCAACGCGATGTTCCCTTTTTCCACCTGCATGAGGTTCAAAACGGACCGGTGGATCGTCGTGCCTCTGGACGCATTCTCCTATGGGAATCAGGTAACCTATTTGTTTACAAATAGTCTCTTATATTTTTTTTTTCTTCATAAAATCACAACAATTCTCTCGAGTGTATAAAAAAATGTGGAAATCGTATGATCGAATTAGCGAGAGTTGTTATACATAAACACACATTGCTTTTGAAGTCACTTTATTGGTTACCTGTTGAAAGTGATACCGTTTCTGCGGTTGTTATACTTTCAGTCCAATCAATTTTCAGGGCTGCTAACGATAATTTCTGCATTCTCCAATGTTAAAATCCGTTTTAATTCGTCAAATATTTTTCAAAAGTAATTAACCATTAGCAAGTGGATACTAATGAAACCAAATTTAAAATTTAAACAGTTCTTTTTGAACAGAACGAATCACCTGGTTTTGTTTCATCTACAAAATTTCATAAATCATCAATTATATTTTAAATTTTTAAACTTCAATGATAACACAGAAAGTAAACTTATATATAAATTTTATAGAGAAATAAAAAAAAAATCAAATTAAAATAATGACAATTATTAAAATTATTTCTTAGATTTTTTTATAAATTTAATTTGGTAAACATCAAAACAATATTCATTCATTACAGATTTAATATCAGCAACCATACTTACTCTCTTACTCCCTTAAAAATTAAGAACTTTTATACTAAACATTAAAATTTATACCTTTATATAAATTCACACAATTGTTATGGCTAAAATTTTTATTTAAAAAAAAAATATTTTAAATATTATAAATTACTATAATAATTGGTACTATAATATTGAAATATTTGGGTAAGGAAAATCAATTAAATATTGAAAGTTAAGCAACCTGTAACTCGGACTCTAATTGGATTGGTGATTTGATATTATCCACACTATAAATTTACTTAAGACTTAAATATATGTCAGTCATTCCTCTACTAATTTAAGTGATTGTTAAGAATTTTCAATTGTAACAACTTAAATATTTTTATATTACTAATATATTTAGTTACTGCAATTATGATGATTTAAATTATACAAACAACCCAATACGATACTTATTATATAAAATGTACTTACATTTTTTAATCTAAAAAAACACATGCATGTCATAAAACGAAATATAATGATTTCATACAGTTTAAAATACAGAAACAACTGTTGCATCATTTTCAAATTCAGTATCTCTTTTTAATAGACTCTAACTAATGAGTTAATGATAGTCCTAAATTTTATTTTCAAGTATTATATATTTCGTTCAAAATTTCTAATTTATTATTTTTGAAGTATAAAGAAATTAATTTAATTATAATAATATTTTTTTATTTAAATTCATAATAAATACAATTTTATAGATAATAATTCCAAAACTCAAATATTTATATTTTTAGTGAATCCGCCGGGTACATAAAATAACGCTTGAAATTTTCCAAATTATTTTTCTAGTTTCGATCAATGCGGTCAAACTACTTCTATTTGCGTTTACAAAACAGAACAATCAATTATATTTAATATTAATTGCGTTGGTAGACTTATCGTAAGAATTTCTTCAAATTACCAAATAAATGTAATGGACAAGTTAGGAAACATGCATTTTTTTATAACTTTCTTATATTAACTCCAGTAGGGTATAATCCTTTTTGTACGGTGGGTCATATATGACGCAATCCCATAAATCAATATTAGTACAGTATTACCTCGCATAATCCAACTTCGATTAGTCCGGATTCTTTATAATTAAAATATTTATAAAAAAAATAATTGAAAAGTAATATAAATATACACAAAATTATTTTTCCCATTTAATCCAGATTCAAACAATACTGATAAAATTTAGTGAGTTTCTAGCTAATATTCTAATATTATCTGAGAAATATAACGATTTTAGACTAATTTTATTGTTATGTAATATACATTATTTTAAGTTATTTATAATAATTAAAGTTATAAAAATATATTGCAGAATATATAATAAAAAAGCACGAAAAATACTTTCAACAAACATCAACAAAGTTTTAAATAATTAATACATAAATTTTAATCCTTTAAACCGGAATGACGTGTTTATTTATATTTTATTCAAATTTAAAGCTTTTTTGGTACGAAAATATTGAATGAGCGTTGGGTATTTTTATTAATAAACCTGAATAATTATATACGTATTTTTGAATTGAACTTGATAAACATCAACAATTTTATTGTTATGTATTATAAATTATTTCAAGTTACCTTTAATAATGTAGATGAAAGTTATAAAAATATATTGCAGAATATAGAATAAAAAAAAGCAAGAAAAATACTTTCAACGAGCATCAACAAAGTTTTAAATAATTAATACATAAATTTTAATCCTAATGACGTGTTTTTATTTATATTTTATTCAAATTTAAAGCTTTTTTTGGGACGCAAATACTGAATGAGCATTGTTTTTTTTTATTAATAAACCTGAATAATTATATACGTATTTTTGAATTGAACTTGATAAACATCAACAATTTTATTGTTATGTAATATAAATTATTTCAAGTTACCTTTAATAATGTAGATGAAAGTTATAAAAATATATTGCAGAATATAGAATAAAAAAAAGCAAGAAAAATACTTTCAACGAGCATCAACAAAGTTTTAAATAATTAATACATAAATTTTAATCCGAATGACGTGTTTTTATTTATATTTTATTCAAATTTAAAGCTTTTTTGGGACGCAAATACTGAATGAGCGTTGGGTTTTTTTTATTAATAAACCTGAATAATTGAATACTTATTTTTGAATTGAACTTGATAAACATCAACAATTTTATTGTTATGTAATATAAATTATTTCAAGTTACCTTTAATAATGTAGATGAAAGTTATAAAAATATATTGCAGAATATAGAATAAAAAAGCAAGAAAAATACTTTCAACAAAGTTTTAAATAATTAATACATAAATTTTAATCCGAATGACGTGTTTTTATTTATATTTTATTCAAATTTAAAGCTTTTTTTGGGACGCAAATACTGAATGAGCGTTGGGTTTTTTTTATTAATAAACCTGAATAATTGAATTCTTATTTTTGAATTGAACTTGATAAACATCGACGTGGCAATGAAAACATTCAAATCAATTACCGTTGCGGCC